>CM077078.1:2039186-2419919 GCA_039513925.1 Platanthera zijinensis | reverse complement strand
TCCAATTTTTGTGCCCCTTCCAGCTGGTTACATTCGCTATCCTGGCCTCGGATAGGTATTCCCCCCTTCGCCCTCCTTACTTCGATCACCGAAGTGTCCCATCCTTCTTTCTTCTACATAGTATCTCCCCGAGGAACTCAGGTCTAACAAATCCCGCATCCACCAACTCCTACAACTGAGTCCTAAACTCCGCTAACTCCTTCGGGGCCATCCGATAAGGGGCCCTAGATGCCGGTTTGGCCCCCAGCACAAGCTGTATCTAGAAGTCCTGCTCTCGGTGTGGAGGTAGTCCTGGTAATTTCTCTAGAAAGATTTCTGCGAAATCTCGCACCACCGGGATGTCTGTCACAGTCTCCTTGACTTCCGTCATCTCAAATAGAATCTGAAAAACCTCCTCTCCCTACAGATGGGCCTTAACGGCCTGTACCGAAGATAAGAGTATACGAGAGGCAGGTCATATACCTTCGATGAAAATGAAAGAGTCCCCGTGTCTCACGGTGATCCTCTTCGCTTGGAAATCAATCTGGGCATGGTTCCAGTGCAGCCATACCATGCCCAGGATCAAGTCGTAGTCCGTCAGCTTCAAAATCGTCGCTGGAGCCTCGAACGCCTTTCCACCAATTTATACCTCCATATTGCAGTGGTCCGTAGTAAGGAGCTCAGATCCATCCGGTAGTCGTACCCTCATCTTCGAGCCCGTGAATCGCTCCATGCCTTCCAGTCCTTCTACGAATGTCTCCGACACAAAGGAGTGAGTAGCTCCAGTATCGAACAGCGTGCGGGCAGGCTTGCCACTGATGAAGACTATACCTTAGGTGATTAGATGTCTTAGGGTTCTATAATGAGTTTTTTTCCTTTCTAATCTATCTAGTGCGGTTCTAAGTTTTAACAACTGAAAGGGAAATTCTATGGAAATAAAGAAGCATTGTAGCGTACCTGCTATGACCTGCTCTGGATTCCGAAGCTGTGCAAGGTCCAAAGCATACACCTGCTCTCTTTCTTGTCTACGATCTCCCCCCTGGTATCCACGACCTCGGCCGCGTCCTCGGCCTCCGAAATGCTGAGAAGGTGGGCCACCCTGTGGTGTTGGAGGTGGTGCCCCCCCCCCTCATGGGACAGTTCCTCAGGTTGTGCCCAATCTGATGACAATTGAAGCACTCTGGTGGGGGATACGCCATTCCCCCGAGTCTCGGCATCTCCTACATCCGAAGAGGTTGAGGGGCCAATATCACCTGCTCCCTCTGCTCCTACCTCACATCCTGACGATGCTGGCCCTCTGTCCTTCTCCCCTCTAGTATAGCACCTCGTCGCTGGTCATTTCTGACTCTCTGTCCCTAATCCTCTGATGGCAGCTTCCGGCCCCGAGTGCTGTGCCAATCAGCCTCAATCCTCTTTGCCATCTCCAAAATCCGGGAGATAGGCCCGTCGGATACAAACAACAAAGCCTCCCTCAAGTCCTCCCGCAGGCCCTTATAGAACCTCTTGATGAACCCTACTTCGTCTAGCTTGTAAGAATCTGCATATCGAGCCAGATGGTCAAACTCCCAATGGTACTCCACCACCGTCCGGGTGCCCTGCTTCAGCTGTAAGAACCGCTCCTCCAACTCATCCCTGGCCGACTGCGGAACAAAATGCTCCAGCAGCGTGGCCCTGAACTCTTCCCAGGTAACCTCAAAAACCTCCCTATCAGCAAACGTCGCGTCCAGCAGCGTCTTCCACCACCTTTTGGCATGGGACTCCAGGCAAGAGAAAACCAAAGCCACCCTCTCCTCCCAGGGACACCGTATCCCGGCCAGCATCTCATATATAATATCCAGCCACTCTTCCGTCAGAACCGCCGACTCTGTCCCCAAGTAGGATGGGGGAGAAAGTCCTCGGAATATGCTCAACCAGTTGGCCCTCGGATTTGGCTGCGGGACCAGAACCTGCTGGGCCCTGAAAGCCTCCAAGATGGCAGTCAGAGTCTGTCCCATGTCTGACTGAAGGAAAGGAGTTAGGACCGGTGGAGGTGGTGCAATATCCTGAGCCCGTTGAACTCCACCTTGTGGCGTAGGCTGTGCTGGAGGCTGCGTAACAAAAACCCATACTGAGAAAACGTTCAATCTTTAATAAAAGTTGACAATTTATATGTGATCCCCATATGGGCACACCACTGCTTCCGCTGCTTTGTTTGTCCCCAAACTAAACTCGAGCGGGGGTGACCCAGGGGTAGTGGACTGCTACCTTTTTCAGATCGATGTTTCCCTCTGATACCACTTGTAAGACCCCTTTTTTTCCTTTTAAACTCGGGGTCTTAGGCCCAGAATCGCTGCTTTGCGGTGACACCTTCACGTCTTGAAGGGTCATCATCACAAGGCGCCGATTCTGCCGGCCAATTCGATCACAGAAAGGTAGCACAAAATGAAGTAAGTAAAAGCAAGTCCACTAGATAAATCACATATATAGAAATAAAATCTCCATGAAGGGAGTGTTCACAGAATAAAATATCAGAGTACTAAAAATATGGGTTTATGCCCGGTATATCATGTCCTCACTACAGGTCACTCATGCGGAAGCAAAACAAAGCATCTACTCAAGGTCGAGACTCACGGTCCCGGCTGTATGAACTCCAGAGCTAGACTGCCCTATCTCCAAGCGCACCGGTCTCTGGGGCTACTCCTCCATACTAGGCTCCACGATCCCCTAACTGATGCGGTTTGAAAACCGTTAGTCATAAAGACTAAGACCTATCATCCCCTACCCCTTCCCCCATGACTCCTAGGTACCGAGCGGAGAGGAAGAAAGGGAAGGACATGAAGGTGGAGAATGAATCAAAAGAAAACAGGTGGCAGCAGAACTAATCTAGCAATTCTATAATAAATATGAAAGAAACAGAAAGTAGGAAAAGTAACCTTAACTTATGTGCAGAAGCGCATAAGCCAAGGGATCTTCTTCAAGGCTCCCATCGTATAATGTGTCCCATACCAGTTATACGTTGGGGTGTCGGTTATCAAACAGCAGCATATATATATTGAATTTAACCTTAATTTATAAACTCGCCCACACAAGCTTATAGACCAAGGGGTCATTTTGCAGGCCCTAATGTATAAGCGTCTCATACCGCTTATACTTTAGGTGTCAGGGTTAAATGAATCGATTATGCTATGACATACAAGTGGGTATGATGGAACAAGCAAGTGCAACTCACACACCCGACTCTGTGCACACAGAGCTTTAGTTCCCCCTTTCGGAGCCATTACCTCCCAGGATACCTCCATAGTGGCAGACGGAAGCGGTGGGTTGGGCCTCGCCCACCTCTAAACCAGTAAAGCACTACCGGTCAGACCTATCATATGCCTTCACGCTTGGTGCACTAAGCGGACGCCTGCGTACCCTTGTCGGCTGGCGCACCGGACTTCTGTTGGCGAAATGCTAACCACACTTACCGAGTCAGCGTATTGGCATCGGTGCATCGACCCTCCAATACCGAAGACCCACCACCTTAATTTTCTTTACTTTTATGCACATGCAAGTTTAATCGTAATCACACAAAAACCGAGCCGAAGCTCCCCGGACCAAAACGTCTGTCTCTTAACCAATCGAGCCGAAGCTCCCCGGACCATCCCATCCGTCTCTTAACCAATCGAGCCGAAGCTCCCTGGACCATCTCGTCCATCTCTTAACAAACCGAGACGAAGCTCCCAACCATCTTCCGGTGCTAGCGGTGTCTGTGAAACGTGCAACCCTAATTACTAACGTACTCTTATCAGTTTGTTATTACAGTTTACGTTAACCCAGGACTGCCCCCGGTATTCCCTATGAAGGGCTCTCAGAGGGCACTAGGAACTATGATGGTAGCTGAAGCCTATCGTTCCCTTTCGCAAGGCACTTATTGTTATCGGAAGAATTCCCTTGCCCATTCCCTTCTCGTGTTACGATGGACTAACCTAGGGTGATTTTTAACCTTCCTCTCTTCGGGAAAGATGATCTTTCATCGGACCCGAGCACCTCTTAACTCTAGCTAACACCACTTCCCACTACTCTTCATATCATTATATTGCGATACCATCCATATCTATTCACCCAGACAAAATGACTAACTCCAACCACTATCCCAGATCATGTCCTATTGCAATTTAACCATATGTTATATGCAGACCAACCTAGACTATATGTCGAACCGGTTAGGCAGTGATCCAATACTCATCCAAATGCTCTAAATTATTTACTGGAGACTTATCATGATATAATTAGCCTAAATCCAGAAAATGGTAATTTTCCTAATTTATCTGGCATTTAATTAATTTCCTCAAAAATTCCGAGGGCTGCCGGTTTGAACATGAAATACCCTAAGTTCTCATGCAAGATGTCCAAAAACTTATACTAAATATTATGTAATCTTAAAATAGTAAATCCAAAGTATCACAATTTTTCTATCATCAAAAGGGCACTAAAACTATTTTAGCAATATCTTCTATATTTCGTTATTCGTGAATCAAGTACAGAGAATATTCGTCCAAAAATTATAAATTAATTATACTATGCAGATAAAGGCTTAAAAATAGCATTGGTCTAATTTTATAATTTTTCAGCAAGTATTAACTTCTGAATAAATTATTTATCAAATATCTCCTTAAAGTGGACTTGTAAAGAAAGTACCGTAACTACAATTCTAAAAATCATGAATAAATGTCTACAAGTATATTTTGGCCTGAAAGTCTCAATTCCTAAGCCCCATATTTTTGTAACAGAAATATCATCCATAATTAATTTTTAAACCATAAAAGCCCTTTTTAACATTTGTGAAAAAAATACTAGATTTACTCAACTAAAAATTGTACAAAAATTCAGGAGCAATCATTCTGACATAAAACAATTAATTCCAAGATTTCATAGGGTTTCAATGAACATAAAGATCCAAATAATTAAAACATCAATTAGGTCTATAATCAACTTTACAAATGAAGTGCTAGAAATAAACATCATAAAATTCCAGTAAAATTGCTATAGATTCTACCCACTCCAAAACTTACTCTACCTGAGTTTCACGGCCTTTAGATAATGTTTAGTAACGGATTGTGCTTAATTAGTATTTTACCCTAAAGCTAAGATTAGGGTTTTGAGGTATCTACCTATCTCAAAATCCTCCAAGACTCCACCCAGATGATTTATATTATGTTAACATCGACTCTATTGAATCTCAAGACAATATGAGGGCATTTGCCCCCATGCCCTTCACAACCCTCAAAACCCTCCATTTAGGGTTTGAGTTTGGATCCTAGGGTAAACTAACCCTAAATCACACCATTTTCTCTAAGTGGGTTATAATAACCCCTCCAAGTCAGTGGTCAAGATATCAGTCTCTGTTAAGGTGATATGACCATTCTAACCTCTAGTGAACTTTTTACTCAAAAATGCCTCACTATTGCCTTGTTAAGAATAGGTGACTCCCTATCCAAAACTCATCCAAGTGAGTTGAAAATTTGTACAGAGCTAAGTTTTATAGCCAGGGACCAATCACCAAAATTTGGGAGGGTTTGGAGATCATTTGACCACTTAAAAAAATTGCTCTAAGTTTATTAAACTAAAACAAAAAAATTAGGCAAAGTATCTCCAAAAATTCTCATTTTTGGAAAACCTCTAGATATGGCTAAGGGTAACCCCCTGCCCAAATTTCAAGTCATTTGGACAAAGGAAGAAGTGTGGGCATCCATTTTAGTTTCTGCCCAACTCTAGGTACAGCCCCCATTAAAACGGGTTCTGCGGTTGAGCCGCTTACCCAAACGAGTTGAAATCAATTTTAAATTAATGTAGACTCGAAGGGATACAACTTTTGTGATTGACTATTTTTCCTAAATTGGCCTCTAAGTGCCTCGTTTTCAGCCTCAAAATATACTCAATTAATGTATCTTTTCATTATGTATTATATACATAATTTATATATTATAAACTGATTTTACTGTTCATCTTCTACAGAACCCGAAGATAGAACACAGAAAACTCATATTTCCTGTAGATCTTCCGCGATCCATCGCCGGCCGTCCGGTCACTTCCCTGGCCATCCACCACCACCACAACCTCCGTCGAGGCGATAGCTATCGGTCGGCAGTGGTTTGGCCGCCGGAGGTGGCGGTTTTCGGCGTACCCGAAAAATATATTTTTCATGGTTTTCCATGAAAACTCGAGATAGGTTCGGCTCCATTGAGCACGAACTTCATTTCTAAGATCCTAAGATCTACCCATAAGAGAAGAAGTAGAGGAGGACCTTGTTCGCTGTTTGGAAACAAGATGAACATCGGATTGTCATGGCGCGGTGGTCGCATTCCCGAACTTCTCCTACAGCAAGAGCAGAAATCTAAATTCATTTGGTCTAGAGTGTAACCTTCTCCTCTAACTCTAAGGGGGCTTTTATAGATCTCTAAGTGGGGAGGGGAAAGGATGAAACATTCATGGCCATGAATGCCCTCTCTCTCTCTCTCTCTTAATATTATTTTGGTTATGGTGCAGGGAAGGAAACGGTGGAAGATGAGAAGACTGATCCAGGTGGCGATTTCCTATTGGGTCAACTCTTCCCCATTTTATTAAGTATTTAGAGAAAGAAACGGCTCATAAATACTTCTACTGTAAATTCCCATAATCATAATTGATTATGACTTCGGTTGCAGAAATTTCCAGCCTGGCTGATGTTTCGGCCTTGGTCATGGGCGTGACACATAGGTCACGGGCGTGACAGGTGTGTTGCAAATTCAGAGTTCGGCGATCGTCTTCCTGAGATCGACGATCGGCGAAGGGGTCACGCCCTTGGTCACGGGCGTGACCTGTCGGTCACGGGCGTGACAGCCCATGATGCAAACTCTGTGCTCGTCGATCGTCTTCCTGAGATCGACGATCATCGAAGGTTGGTCACGCCCTAGGTCACGGGCGTGACACATGGGTCACGGGCGTGACGGGGCCATGATACAAATTTTGTGTGCGACGTCATCTTACTAAGATCGACGATCGTCGAAGGGGGGGTCACGCCCTAGGTCACGGGCGTGACACGTGGGTAACGGGCGTGATAGGCCCGGGTTGCAACAATCTGCGCTCGACGATCGTCTTCTTGAGATCGACGATCGTCAAAGGGGTCACGCCCTAGTCACGGGCGTGACCAACCCGTGACTCCAAGTCTAGGTCGATGGACCTCAATTTTTGGGCTCCCTAGGGTTTTGTCACGATAGACCGACTCCTAGGGGTCTAGCCGGAAATAGGATGTTACAAATTGACAACTGGATTATCCTTTATTGTCTGCGACAAACCCTACCCCTCGATAGGGTGTACCTCAGGCTCAAAAGGTTGCTCCACCCCCGCCGGCTCCTACTCTGTTTCAGCAAACATAGATGGGACAGACGTTAACGGCCATCTTGGAGGCATTTAGGACTCAGCTGGGTCTGGATCCTCAGCCAAACCCCAGGGCAAACTGGTTGAGCGTCTTTTTAGGTCTTTCTCCGTCGTCTTACCTCGGGACAGAGTCAGTAGTTCATATAGAGGAGTGGCTGGATATCATTTACGAGATGCTGGTCGGGATTTGATGTCCGACGAAGGATGTAGTGGCATTATAAGTCTTTTGCTTGGAGTCCCATACGAAGATATTATGGAAGTCACTATTAGACACTAATTTTGCTGGGATGGACTACTCTGACATTTCTTGGGAGGAGTTTAGGGCAGCGCTGTTGGAGAATTTTGTACCAAAGTCGGCAAGGGATGAGTTCGAGGATAGATTCCTACAGTTGAGGCAGGGTAGCAGGACAGTATTGGAGTATTATCGGGAGTTCACCCACTTAGCCCACTTTGCGGACTCATACCAGATGGACGATGCGGGCTACTTGAAAAGGTTCTACAATGGCCTTCAAGATTACATGAGGCAGGCCCTCCTTTTTGTTTCTAATGGTTGCTTGGACAGGATCTTGGAGATGGCCAAGAAGCTGGATGCAGACCATCTCACAGTTCGGGGCCAGAAGAGATCGACGAACAATGTCGTGATTGGTGGCAGAAGAGACCAGCAGAGAGGCTGGGTCATTTGAGAAAGGAGTAATGGGGAACAGCCCCGCTAGGAGGACAAGTAGGAGTAGAGGAACCTGGTGGTGCTGGCTCTCCAGCCCTTATAGATATGGGGCATGCAGAGGCCAGTGGAGGAGGCACCGACATGCTATTGATGCAACAAGCCAGGACATATTCGGAGGAACTGTCCCATGAGGGAAGCTCCACCTCAAGCATTACAGGATGCCCCACCTACTCGACAGCTTGGAGGCCAAGGATGTGACTGAGGACATGGATTTCAGGGCGGTGACCGCAGACAGGACAGAAGGTAGGTTTATGCCCTGGACTTGGCTCAGCCCCAGAACCCAGAGAGGGTGATAGCATGTACAATAGTAATTTTAAATTCAATCCTAGAGGTTATATGGTTGTAGAATTTTTAGGATAGTAAGGAAATTATTACTAGCCATCTAGGACATTTAATAAACTCTGGTGTATTGATGGTATGCGATAATCCTGCCCATACATTAATCAACACGGGGGCATCACACAACTATGTCTCGGAGGACTTTATCAAGGACCTGGAGGGCATCAGTTATTATGAGGGATTCACCAGGAGGGTGTGTCTCCATAATGGTATGGAGGTCCGTTCTATGATAAAATGCCTTCTAAGGGTGACCATTGATGGGTTAACCCTCGAAGCTCCGGCAATGATCTTAAGCTTGTCGGATTTCGATCTTATAATAGGAATGACATGGCTCGCCTTGAACCATGCTCAAATTGATTGCCCGGCGAGGAAGGTCGTAGTAAGATACGACAATACTTATGCGACCTTTGAAGGTATTATTCCAGTCTCCCGCCATCTACTTTCTTCTGTTCAGGTCGTCAAGGCCCACCTGTAGGGGATAAGCTCTATCAGGTACTGTTTGAGATGACCGAGACCCAGTACCCTACAGTTAGCATTCCGGTTGTATGAGATTTTGCAGATGTGTTTTCGGAGAAGTTGTCAGGGCTACCACCGCATCGGGAGAAAGACTTCCATATATAGCTCGTGTCGGGGGCTAAGCTGGTATCGAGAGCTCTGTATCGTATAGCCCCGAAGGAGTTGGTAGAATTTCGAAGCCAGCTATAGGAGTGTAAGATCCAACTCCCCCTTCCGAGGAGTTAACCCGGATCTTATGCCCAGAATCGCCATCTTATGGTGACACTAACACATGTGTTAGTCGACACCGCAAGTTGCCGATTCTGCCGGCTAGCACGATCATAAACCTGTTCAACCAATATGAGAAACAGAAGTAAACAAAGAGTAAAATAGCATAGTCCACTGCCACAGTACTAATCATATACATATCAAATGAAAAGTACAACAATATGTAGTCCAACAATGAGTAGAATAATAAAAGAGAGTAATAAGGGCTTATGCCCAGTACATCAAATCAAATCTATCACTCTCTCAAATACAAAAGATTAAGCTATCTATATCATCATCTGGTCTCGTCCTACCTGAAGACGCGCAGTAGTAGTAGTAGTAGCCGGTGGTAATGGTATCTACTCCTCAAGTCCTGCCATCTCGTCATGCTGGTGCTCCATATCCTCGAGCTCCTAAAATGATATGGTCGCCGACCATTAGTCAAAAAGACTAAGTCATTTCCTCCGCACCTCGCCCCGCAACTCCTAGGCACCGAGCAAGAGGACGAATTGGAGGACAATAAGGGATAGCAAAAAGGGAAGCAGGTGACAGAAGCTAACTAGCAAGTGTATAATATAATTTTACATCTATCAGTTCTAAGCACAAGGTATAAAGAAGAAAAGTGCAGTATAATAAGTAAAAGAACTGAAAGTAATGCAGAAGGTAAGGTTACACTACCACTATACTATCATCATAGAGCGTACCTTAACTTGTAAAAATGCCCATACAAATTTATAAGTTAAGGTTTCCAGGAATTGTAACTTATCATATAAAAGAGCCCATACTAATTTATATGATAAGGATCTATGAAGCGTATGACCTAATGAGTATGAATGATTATGCTATGGTTATGCAACATGCAAGTGCAATACACGCACGCGACTCTGAGATCGATGACCTATAGTTCCCATATTTTGAGAGCTAGCATCACTCTCAGGTACCACCGTTGTGGCTACGGCAGCAGCGGATCGGGCTTCTCAACTTTCTATGTGGGTATACACACTACCAGGCCTAGAACTCTCTTATACGCCTCTGTACACGTACTAAGTGCACTATAGAGTCTCTGCGTACTTATTGCTAGCTTCCTGCTAGACTTTTAGGTCAGGTATATCTCTTCGGGGATTGTCTGCCTAACCGCAGTAATAACAACATACTGGCCCTTCCACCCGTACACCTCACCCGAGTCACCGAACTACCATCGGTGTGACGATTGGCCAGTCTGCATGACCCACCACAATTTGTTTACTCATATGCAATGATTTAACCCGAGCCCCCGGCTCGCAAGACCAAGCTGTCCTGGCATAAATCTCTCCAACCCATCACAGGTGAGAATACACATCAAGTTTAGTTCCCTCCAACCCATCATGGGTGAGAATACACATCAAGTTCAGTTCCCTCCAACTCATCACGGGTGAGAATACACATCAAGTTCAGTTCCCTCAAACTCATCACGGGTGAGCATGTGTACCATTTTCCTTAGCCTAATATACTACTCTTGTCTACCGATTATTAAACTTAGTAGTTTAGGGTTAATCCTAGGACTGCCCAAGGTATGCCCAATGAAGGGGTCTCGAAGGCACTAGGAACCAAGATGGGATGACAAGCCCAAAGTTCCCTTTCGCAAGGATAATTACTTTTAGTTGATGTCTACCCATGATCCACACTCAACTCTCCTTATTACACTTGGGCGATCCAAATTACTTAAGATGTTATTGGGGAGGGCGACGGTCTTCCGCCGACCTCCACTCCATTTGTTACCCAATGACTAGCACTTGACTCTCGTTACTAAGACAACACTACCCACCAGGGTTATCCTTCAAATCATAATCTCTAGCTCAATTGTCGATCTATCCCCCGGTGGGCCTTATGGTATAACTTATTTTTACTATGCGCATCTCATGACCTAATACCACCTCGAATTCGAACTTCCAATTCCTTGGGCCACCAACCCTTAATTATTTATACTAGGGTGGTATGGACTAATGAAATGAGCATGTTGATTTCCATAACTTTCCTAGGTCACTAAGGCTTCTAATTAAATCATTTAATTTAATTCCCTAGGTCACTTTACACATGAAGTAGTACAATTTATAATCCACTGATCTAAGGAATTTTTCCTGGGTTGTATATTGATAAAATGTTGTTGTTTACATAGTTTCATAATTTTACTTTAATTATTTATATTTATTCCTTAATTAATACAAAATCAACATAATTACCATTTTCCAAATGAAGTATATGGAATACATAAGCCAAAATTCCAGGAAAATTACAGAGCATATATATCATTATTTTTAGACTAATGGCAGGGGTTCATTAACCTCTATAGTGTAATGGCCTATCAAATTCCATTCTTAAGTATTTACCAAAATGCCATTATGGTAGTTTAAAAATTATTAGTACATCCAAAACTTTTGAGATAAATACACAAGTCTAATCATACAAATATACAATGCTATAAAAAATTCCAAAAGTTTTTGATATGTATTTCCATCAATTCATGAATAATTGCAATAAGGGTAAAATGGTAATTTCAACGCATTTTACTCCAAAGGTTCTCAAACAGAAGTATAAAATTTTAATAAGTCAATTATAACCTCCATTTTAACTTGACATATTTTGAGGATTTTTACTTGATCAAAACCTATTTTTCCAATTTATTTTCAAAAAAGGCTATATTTTTAAAAATTCCAAATAATGGGATTTTTGATCTCAAAAATCCCATAATTAATTTGAGGGGTGAACTTTACCCTAATGAACCTCTGGAATAAATTCCATGATTTTTTCATGCCTCAAATAGGCTAAATGTACATCATTTCATTTATTGTTATTTGCACCCCAGGACCATATTTAGCCAACACATGCAAGTGGATTAACCCAACATTCAGTGATCTAAATGTGCTGAACTTTTTACCAGGCACCAATGATGTCCCCAAGGACCTGCCACAAAAATTTGGGGCCATTTGGATGCTTATAACTCCAAATATTTTATTTATTTAATTTTTGATATTATGACAAATACTATGGAACAAGTTGTCCCAAAAATTCCCAATCATTGGAAGGGGCTAGATATGCCCTATTTATGCACATGCCCAAAATTTTGGGTCATTTGGATTTCTGGTTTGGCATGGGCTTAGGTTTTAGTTTCTGCCCTAGCCTAGGACCAGTCCTAGGGAAACAGCCCTACAGCCCATTCTATTATACCAAATGTGATGATTAAGGTGTCAAATTAAAGTTAACAGCATAAGCTACAATTTGCATTCAGGGGTCATGTTCTGTTGATGTCTATAAGTTCCCTAAATTTCACATGCAAAGTGACTGTATAAATTTGACAAATATTTAATATTCATAACATTAATATTATATCATATAAATTGATTTGCACGAATCCTAAAGCACAAATAGACGGCATCTGGTCATCATCCCGAACCAGTGGACGGCTGAGATTTATTTTTCCTGGACGATGTTTGCTGGCGATTTCCGGCCAGCTGAGCCACCACCGCCGCCGGCGGATGTCGCCACCACCATCACTGAGGAGGGGGCTTGCGTTTCCCGGCGGTGAGGCCGCCGGAGTTGGCTCCATCGGCGAACCCGAGCAAGAAGTAAAAGCTAGAAAATTCTCACCTTGCTCTCATGGCATCGGGCTCAGTTGAGTCATATATCTCACCTAATCGATCTAAGAAGCTAACACGAGTAGAGGGGCGGCAAAACGAACATATTCCAGGCCTTGGCAGCGGTTGCGGCGGCGGTTTGCCATGGCCGAGCTACTCTGGAGATCTCCTGCCCGAATTCTTGATTCTTCACCAAAAGCTTTGCTCCAGGACTCGTTCTCCACTCGTTTCAACTCACTGAAGCTGATGGTGAGGCTGGTTTGGACTGAGGTGGGGTATATGAGGAGATAACTCCAAGCTGAGCTCGGGTTGGAGCTTTGGATGCTTCACCCTTGGTACCAAGTTGCCACCATGCCCCAAATTCCTCTGAAATGCCTCTGGGAAGTCAGCAAGAAGGCTTTTGGCATAAGGAGCCAAGGCCAAGTGGCCTCACTTCTTCTCTCTTCTCCTTCTCTGTAACGCCCCTGATTTTTTTCTACGATTATTTAATTCTTGTTTGGCGTTACGATGACGCGTTTCCGTGGCTTGTGCCATTTTTGGAGTGTGGTTTAACTCCTTATAACTGAGTACCCTATTCTGTAGCCTGTTGGCAATATCTCCCTAGCAAGCCGAGTCATTTTGGGTGACCCGGTGTGGCCTCTCGGGGGAATGTTTGTGTTTGGCTTTATTTGGGTATAACTCGAGTTCTGTTCGTCAAAAGTTAATTTCGACTTCGCCGTTGTGTTCGTAGCATGGATATTTAGCTACGGTGCGAATTTCGTCGAATTCCGAGGTTGTTCGGTTTTTGAGTCGTTTTGGGTGTGTTATTAGTAAAAATAAATTAGAAACCCTTTTAAATTAAGTGAACCGGTAGTTTAGGCAGCGGTTAGGGCCGAATAGTCGTGTACTTTTATTATAAAAGCCTTGTTAAGAAGTGGCGGACCCACTTCTCCTTCCTCCTTCCCGAGACCAGACCGAAACCGTCGCCCCTCGTGTTCGCTGAAAACGGAGGAAAACCGCCGGCCTGCTTCCCCTTCGGACGGTGATTCTGGGCTTGTTCGTGGACGGATTTCGATTCTAAAAGCGGCGTTGTCTTGCACTCGCTCAGATCTTCATTTCGACGGTAAGATATTTGATTTTCGGGGAGTTTTAGGAGACTTGGATTTCCGGTTCTTGTGGTTTTCCGCCATTAATGTACGGTTTGCTTGTTAGGTGCTTCTCCTTCTAGTGCAGAACGAAGAGGAGGGAAAGCTGACCAAGCTTCGCCGGAAATCGAGGCAAGTGGTATTCTTGCCCTTGCCATTGTTGTTCTTTTGAATTTTGGAATGTTTCCCGGTTAGCCCTAGGGTAGAAACCATGCTTATTCTCTTATTATCTTGCTAAGTTTTAGGGCTTAGATTCTCCTATGAGCCCCCTCCTTGGGTTGTTTGCTCCTCGTGCTAGTTGTGTTCACCATTTAGACTCCAGATTTGTAGTTCATGTTGGGTGCTTTTGCGGGTGGAGCCGAGAGAGAGAGAGTGAGGGAGGTTGTTGTAGTAGGGCTCTGGTTAGAACTAGTCTTGGTAGACTCTCGAGTTTTGGTGTTGAGTGTGGTGCACACACTCAAAGCCAAAATCCGCCCGGACTTGGCGTTGAGTGTGGTGGACACACTCAAAGCCATAGTTCGGTTTGTTCTTTGCGGCTGAGTGGTGGGGTGATTGAGTGAAAATTTTTGTCTAAGTAAAAATCGAAGTGATTCCCGCCAATTTCGACGTGTATCGTCAGTGATTCCCACCGATCGGCGAGAATCAACCTTGATTCCCACCGATTCGGCGAGAATCATCCTTGATTCCCGCCGATTCTGCGAGAATCATTCTGGATTCCCGCCGGACGTCGAGAATCATCCTGCATTCTCGCCGATTCAGCGAGAATCGTCCTACATTCCCGCCGATGCGGAGAGAATCAGTTGGCATTCCCGCCGACCTTCTCTTGTTGGCGTTGGCTTAGGGTTCTCCTGCGGAAATGAACTTTGGCGTAGAGTGAGTTTACCTCATTCAACGCCAAAGCTGGTTTGGCGTTGAGGGAGGTAGACTCACTCCACGCCGCTGTTAGGTTTTGTGGTTTTGCAGAAGGCGTTAAGGGAGTGGACCTCACTCAACGCTATGGCTGTTCTGGCACTGATTGAGGCTAACTCACTCAACGCCAAGGTCTGGTTAGGCACTGAGTGGATTCCACCCAATGCCGAGCCATGTTGAGTAGCTTCAACACTGTTTCTCTTTCCTCGATTTATGTTCCCGAGTGAGTTTCCATGATTATATTTGTAGTTTCCTTGTCGGCCATTTTTTCTTTCCTAAAGGCCGAATCGTGGGATGTGGATAATAGTGGTGGTTTGAAGCTCTTCATGGGGGAGGTGTTGTGTAATCTAGCCAAGGCCACCCTTATTCTTCTATCTTGCTCCAGGTATGGGCTGGGCAAGGGGGTGGAAGGTCCCTTGTGCTTTTTCATATAGACCCCTGAGCTTGTTGGCATGGAAATTGGTGGTTGGGGGACTGAGTTTGCCTCCAACCCGGATCTATGCTGTTGTTTTGCTACTACCATCTCCCACAGCTTAGGGTGTTAGAAGTTTCTTCCTTGGTAGATTGCAGCACTTTGGGCTCTTGGTAGCCTAGTAGGCCCTGCAGGATGTTGTTCCTGAGCTGGGTTGATGCTGTTTCCTCGCATGTAGTGCATTTCTTGTCGTCCTATTTTAGACAGTTGTGACTCTTTCTACGGCATGTTTTTCAGTTACTTTTCCCCCTTTGGTTGACTCCTTCATGCAGTTTTTTTACCTTGTTTTGCTTGCTGAGGTATTCTATTTTCTTTTGGAATGCCTCAGGTTCTGAGTTGTAGCCAGTTGGGTGGCTAGTTTGCAGTGGTGGTGTTGGTGGTCTCTTGGACTTTGGAGATCCGTTTGCCTTGTTGGTGAGGTAGTTTTCAGTACTTTCTTACAGACATACATATGTGCTAGTGGGTTCGTATCAGGTTGTTGGCGCCCACTAGTAGTTTTTACCTTTGTACTGGATATATCACTTATACCGCTACCGTTTTCTGGAGATCGTCTCCTTGCTCTGAGAAGGATTTATGCTAGGTTGCTAGTTACTTTTAAACCATAATTATTCTTATAAGTAAGCTCATGATCAGCATGTTTTATAAAAGTAAATCATTATTTTCCAAGCAGCGTATAAAGATGGTTTTCCTATATATAATATCAATTAAATGTTGAGTCTTGCATAGTATGAGTGGTTCTCTTGGAACTCTTATACACCCTTTAGGATGCTAAACCTGAATAAAGTATTTTTCTACAGCGCGTAAGTATAGTTTTTAACTGTTGACTAGGTGATCCACCGAGCCGAGGGATACGGCCTCTAAAATATAACTGATTTTCAAATCATTAAGCTCATGATTTTCTTTCATAAAGAGTAGCAGTTGGTTTTGCGTGAGCGTCAGCAGTTATCCCCTGCTTGACGTGGCATCATGACGCGCGTTTTCTCATACTCTGATAATTATTTAATTCGGGGAAAATGCGGGTTGTGACAGTTGGTATTAGAGGGAGGTTGCTTGACAAGTTAGTCGGGCAACCTTCCTTTGTTTGCTTTTAGTAGTTCAGCATCATGTCATTCACACACCGATATGTCATCAGCACGTCTTGGCGAAAGCACGAACACTACACTCATATCATAACATGAAGTATACTGGGCATATTATGTAGAATGGGATGCATAATATGTGTTCGTCTATGGATCCACTATAGGGGCAACATGTGAGGGTTATGTAGTATGGGATGCATAACCTCACCACATGGCTGCGACTAGCACATTTTCTTGTTTGTTGCATGCGAATGTTATGTAGTATGGGATGCATAACATTTTCAAGTGTATGCCGCTCATAACATGCATTAGGACTTTTTTAGAATGCATAGCACAATCATGCATAGTATAACATGGCATAAACACAACGTGCCAAGCTAAAGACTGGCAGGATGACATATGTACACACATAAGTTTTCGAGTCAAAAATAATATAAAGTCATGCATTCCCGATCTAGGCACAAGAATTAGTATGGTGGTGGTTAACCATCCTAGGTTAGGACATAACATAAAGTTTTGCAAAAGGTAAAATCCCAGAGCAAGTTTAGCAGCTTTAAGTTCATATCTATATATGTATGGTCTGTACTAGTAGTTGAGTCTAGCCATTGTACTAGGATCTAACTAGTGTTGCTATGACTTTAGGATGGCGAGACGTCCTTCGACTAGATCAACTCCCCTGTCTGAGGGTGAGTCTTCTGGAGCTCAGAATGATGCGGTAATCGAAAGCTTGCAGCAGAGTAGCGATTCCTTGAGCAGGCAGATGGTGGAGGTGCGAGCCCAGATCCAGTCTTTGGTAGCAGTTGTGGCGGGTCAGACTCAGGAAGTGCAAGGCCCTGCAGGGGGGATTGCTGTTCCTCCCCCTCCTGCACCCTTAAGACCTCCAGTGGTGGTGCCAGCGGAGATAGCCTTCATCTCGCAGTTTCAGAGGCTGAGCCCTCCCACTTATGACGGGAAGGCAGACTTCATGGTGATAGACGACTGGCTGATCTCCATGGAGGAGATGTTCTCGTATTCAGGGATTGCAGACGATCAGAGGGTGATGATAGCTGTCTATCAGCTTAAAGGTTTGGCTAAGAGTTGGTGGCTGAGAGAGAAGGAGAGCTTAGTAACCGGATGCTCTTGGGAAGTGTTCAAGGAGATGCTATTGAGGAAGTTCTTACCCTCGGTCGAGCGTGACCGCCTCATGAACGACTTCCTCCATCTGAAGCAAAGACAGCTCACGGTGGGTGAGTATGAGATAGAATTCATCAAGTTGAGCCGTTTTGCCACTAGATTGGTCAGCGTTGAGGCTAATCGAGTTAAGCGATTTCTCGGTGGTTTGAGGAGTGAGGTGCAGTAGTTGACTAGTGCTTATGGGTCAAAAACTTATGCAGGGGTGGTGGAGGCTGCTCTGAAGGTGGAGGCTATTGAGACCGCGAAGAGCAGAGGACAGCAAAGTAGGAAGTATAAGAGGAAGTCTGTGGAGGAAAAGAAACCCCGGGTACCGGATGCGGTTCCTGGGAAGAAGAACAAAGTGGTGTGCAGTTTCTGTGGCCAGTCAGGCCACCCGGTCGAGAGATTTTTCAAGAGAGCAGCAGCTCAGAGGAAGGAGCAGGTTCATGCGATTCAGGGTACTCTGAGGAGATATGTATCCTGTTCTGTTTGCAAGCGACCCGGGCATGATGCTGCCCAGTGCTGGTCCAAGGATAAGGTCTGTTTCCAATGTGGGCAGAGGGGACACATCAAGTCTAGGTGTCCTCAGGTCCAGCCTGCCCTGCAAGCAGTGCCCCTTCAGGCATTACCTCCACCTCAGCGTGTGGTCAAGGGAAAGGGAAAGCTGAACGTGATCTCTTCCGAGGTGGCTGAAGCTTCGACTCTGGTCATCACAGGTTAGTTGTCTTCCAGCCTGAATGTTTTGTTCTTGTCTTGCTAAAATGTAGTTTTGTTGTGGTAGTTCCTTAGTTATATATGTTCCTATAGGGAAGTTTAAGGCGAAGAACCACTGGGCGCGTGTTCTGTTTGACTCCGGCGCTACCCACTCGTTCGTGGCTAGAGCCTTTGTAGAGCGACATCGGTTGACTTTAGATCGAGTTCGGGATACCTTTCGTGTTAAGTTCCCCTCTAGTGAATCTGTGTTGTTAGATGTGGGCATGTTGGATTGCCCTGTTTTGTTGGGGGACTTCCTTGTGAAGGCAGACCTGAAGATGATTGATCTGGAGGACTTCGATGTTATTTTGGGCATGGACTGGCTGTCCAGGTATGATGCAGTCATTCAGTGCAAAGGGAAGCACTTGGACTTCATCAGGGACGACGGTCAGCTAGGAAGCGTGTATGCGGATCTGAGCCAGGATTCTCTTGTCATCTCTGCGGTATGTGCTCAGAAGTTTTTTCTTTCAGACTATTTTGCTTGTTTGGTCTCGGTGGTTGGGACCGCTGTTAGTGTACCGCGCTTAGAGGAGATTCCAGTTGTGTGAGATTTCGCCGATGTTTTTCCTGATGACCTTCCTGGTCTTCCTCCCGAGCGGGATGTTGATTTTGTGATCGATTTGGAGCCGGGTACGCGCCCTATTGCTAAGGCGCCGTGTCGGATGGCCCCTCGAGAGCTAGATGAGTTGCAAGTTCAGTTAGATGAGTTGTTGGCGAAAGGGTTTATCAGACAGAGTTCGTCGCCTTGGGGTTCTCCTGTTCTATTTGTGAAGAAGAAAGATGGGTCAATGCGGCTTTGCATCGACTATAGGGAGCTAAATAAGGTCACAATCAAGAACAGGTACCCTCTGCCGAGGATCGATGACTTATTTGACCAGTTGCGCGGTAACACGGTCTTCTCCAAGATTGACCTTCGTTCAGGCTATCATCAACTTAGGATCCGTAATGCAGATATTCCACGGACTGCGTTTAGATCAAGGCACGGACATTTTTGAGTTCTTAGTGATGTCGTTTGGATTGACCAACGCTCCATCAACGTTCATGGATATGATGAACCGGGTGTTCAAGGATTTCCTAGATAAGTTCGTGGTGGTTTTCATCGATGATGTGTTGGTTTACTCTCGCAGTGCTGAGGAGCATGAGCAGCATCTGCGCTTGGTTCTATCGGAGTTAAGGAACCATAAGTTATTCGCCAAGTTAAGCAAGTGCGAATTTTGGTTGCCTCGGGTCTCGTTTCTGGGCCACGTGGTGAATGAGGATGGGATCTCGGTTGACCCGGAAAAGATCGCAGCAGTGATGGATTGGAGTAGGCCGGGCACGCCCAAAGAGATCAGGAGCTTCCTAGGGTTAGCCGGCTACTACAGGAGGTTTGTGGAGGGTTTCTCTACCCTAGCTGCACCTCTGACTAAGCTGACTCAAAAGAACGTGGCTTTTGATTGGAGCGAGAAGTGCGAAGAAGCCTTCCTGGAGTTAAAGAGGAGATTGTGCACTGCTCCTATCCTGACCCTGCCTACCGAGGGCATGGATTATGATATATACGTGGATGCTTCGCATGTGGGTCTGGGATGCATATTAATGCAGGTGGGTAAGGTGATTGCCTATGGGTCAAGGCAACTGAAGACTCATGAGAAGAATTATCCTATGCATGACCTCGAGTTCACAGCAGTTATTTATGCGTTGAAGCTGTGGAGACACCTACTTTATGGGGCTCAGTGCAAGATCTTCACCAACCATAAGAGCCTGAAGTACGTGTTCACATTGAAGGAGTTAAATCTGCGCCAGCGTCGGTGGCTAGATTATGTGGCCGATTATGATGTAGAGATCCAGTATCATCCAGGCAAGGCCAATGTGGTGGCCGACGCCCTGAGTCGGAGGACGGGTAAAATCTTTAATCTCTCCGCCGACCGTTTAGTGGAAGAGTTCCTCCTTATGGATATATCAGTGGAATGCGGTGGCCTGCAGAGTAGTTTGTTAGTGGCATAGCCATCTTGGATTTCTTTGACCAGACTTCACCAGATGGACGACCCAGATCTTCTTCACTTGTACTCCAGGACTGAGAGAGGAGAGTTACCGGATTATTCCATCGATGATGCGGGAACTTTGAAGTTCCGTGGTAGATTTTGCATCCCCGCGGTTGGGGACATTCGGGGTATGGTTTGCAGAGAGGCTCATGGATCCAGCATTGCCTATCATCCAGGATCTACGAAGATGTATCGTGACTTAAAGCAAATTGCCTAGTGGTATGGCATGAAGGGAGATATAGCCCGATTTGTTGCGGAGTGCCATACTTGCAAGCGGGTGAAGGCCGATCATGGAAGGCCTGGTGTTAAGTTGACTCCGCTAGGGATCCCGACTTGGAAGTGGGAGAGTATATCTATGGATTTCATCACGGTTTTACCGCAATCCCCGAGGGGATTTGATTATGTTTGTGTTATAGTGGATAGATTGACGAAGTGTGCTCACTTCGTGCCATATAAGATTGATTACCCTATGAAAAAGATAGCAGAGTTGTACTTGAATGAAGTCATCCGACTCCACGGTGTGCCGGTTAGCATCATTTCTGATCGAGACTCCCGGTTTACTTCTCGTTTTTGGCAGAGTCTGCAGGAGGGTTTGGGTACGGAACTGAGGTATTCTACTGCATACCACCCACAGACTAATGGGCAGACGGAGCAGGTGAATCAGATATTTGAGGATATGATCCGATGCTACACTTTAGACCACGATGGAGCGTGGGATGAGCGGCTGCGACTTATGGAATTTGCTTACAACAAAAGTTATCAGGAGAGCTTGCAGATGGCTCCATTCGAAGCCTTGTATGGGAGGCGATGTAGAACTCCGTTGTTTTGGGCTGAGGCTGGTGAGAGGCCATTGTTAGGTCCTGATGCACTCGAAGAAATGGAAGTCGCAGTGAAGCTTGTTCGGGAAAAGCTTCGTATAGCTCAGGAGAGGTACAAGAAGAACGCCAATCGGCGTAGGTCTGCCTTGGAGTTTTCTGTGGGGGACCTTGTATTTCTTAAGGTTTCCCCGATGGTGGGTGTAAAGAGGTTTGGTAAGAATCGAAAATTGAACCCGAGGTATGTGGGCCCGTTTAAGATTTTGGAATGAATTGGCGTGTCAGCTTACAGGTTGGATTTGCCAGCAAACTTCCCAGGTGTTCATAATGTTTTCCATGTTAGCCAATTGCGGAAGTACGTGCACAGTAGTGGGCAAGTCTTGGACGTTGTGCCCCAGTTGGAGCCCAACCTCTCTTTTGTTGAAGTGCCGGTCCGTATTTTGGATACTCAGGAACGGGTGCTGCGAAAGAAGTCTATTCCGATGGTGAAAGTTCTTTGGAGGAATCAGGATTTGGAGAGCGTGACTTGGGAGTTAGAGTCGGCTATGAGGGAGGCTTACCCTCAGCTGTTTCCCTGATTATTTTGGTTTGTTTTTCTTCTTGTAATGTTTAGATTATTACTTTCCTTCTTTTGTAGAAGTGTTGTGCGTAAAGTTTCGGGACGAAACTTTCTTTTATGGGGAGTGACTGTACCGCCCCCGATTTTTTTTCTGCGATTATTTAATTCTCGTTTGGCATTACGATGACGCGTTTCCGTGGCTTGTGCCATTTGTGGAGTGTGGTTTAACTCCTTAGAACTGAGTGCCCTATTCTGTAGCCTGTTGGCAATATCTCCCTAGCAAGCCGAGTCGTTTTGGGTGACCCGGTGTGGCCTCTCGGGGGAATGTTTGTATTTGGCTTTATTTGAGTATAACTCGAGTTCTGTTCGTCGAAAGTTAATTTCGACTTCGCCGTTGTGTTCGTAGCGTGGATATTTAGCTACGGTGCGAATTTCGTCGAATTCCGAGGTGGTTCGGTTTTCGAGTCGTTTTGGGTGTGTTATTAGTAAAAAACAAATTAGAAACCCTTTTAAATTAAGTGAACCGGCAGTTTAGGCAACGGTTAGGGCCGAATAGGCGTGTCCTTTTATTATAAAAGCCTTGTTAAGAAGTGGCGGACCCACTTCTCCTTCCTCCTTCCCGAGACCTGACCGAAACTGTCGCCCCTCCTGTTCGCGGAAAACGGAGGAAAATCGCCGGCCTGCTTCCCCTTCGGACGGTGATTCCGGGCTTGTTCGTGGATGGATTTCGATTCCAAAAGTGGCATTGTCTTGCTCTCGCTCAGATCTTCATTTCGACGGTAAGATATTTGATTTTCATGGAGTTTTAGGAGACTTGGATTTCCGGTTCTTGTGGTTTTCCGCCATTAATGTACAGTTTGCTTGTTAGGTGCTTCTCCTTCTAGTGCAGAACGAAGAGGAGGGAAAGCTGACCAAGCTTCGCCAGAAATCGAGGCAAGTGGTATTCTTGCCCTTGCCATTGTTGTTCTTTTGAATTTTGGAATGTTTCCTGGTTAGCCCTAGGGTAGAAACCATGCTTATTCTCTTATTATCTTTCTAAGTTTTAGGGCTTAGATTCTCCTATGAGCCCCCTCCTTGGGCTGTTTGCTCCTCGTGCTAGTTGTGTTCACCATTTAGACTCCAGATTTGTAGTTCTAGTTGGGTGCTTTTGCGGGTGGAGCCGAAAGATAGAGTGAGGGAGGTTGTTGTGGTAGGGCTCTGGTTAGAACTAGTCTTGGTAGACTCTCGAGTTTTGGTGTTGAGTGTGGTGCACACACTCAAAGCCAAAAGCCGCCCGGACTTGGCATTGAGTGTGGGGGACACACTCAAAGCCATAGTTCGGTTTGTTCTTTGCGGCTGATTGGTGGGGTGATTGAGCGAAAATTTTCGTCTGAGTCAAAATCGACGGGAATCACCAAGTGATTCCCGCCGATTTCGACGTGTATCGTCAGTGATTCCCACCGATCGGCGAGAATCAACCTTGATTCCCGCCTATTCGGCGAGAATCATCCTTGATTCCCGCCGATTCGGCGAGAATCATTCTGGATTCCCGCTGGTCGTCGAGAATCATCCTGCATTCTCGCCGATTCGGCGAGAATCGTCCTGCATTCCCGCCGATTCGGCGAGAATCAGTCGGTATTCCCGCCGACCTTCTCTTGTTGGCGTTGGCTTAGGGTTCTCCTGCGGAAGTGAACTTTGGTGTAGAGTGAGTTGACCTCATTCAACGCCAAAGATTGTTTGGCGTTGAGGGAGGTAGACTCACTCCACGCCGATGTTAGGTTGTGTTGTTTTGCTGAAGGCGTTGAGGGAGTGGACCTCACTCAACTCCATGGCTGTTCTGGCGCTGATTGAGTCTAACTCACTCAACGCCAAGGTCTGGTTAGGCACTGAGTGGATTCCACCCAACGCCGAGCCGTGTTGAGTAGCTTTAACACTGTTTCTCTTTCCTCGATTTATGTTCCCGAGTGAGTTTCCTTGATTATATTTGTAGTTTCCTTGTCGGTCATGTTTTCTTTCCTAAAGGCCGAATCGTGGGATGTGGATAGTAGTGGTGGTTTGAAGCACTTCATGGGTGAGGTGTTGTGTAATCTATCCAAGGCCACCCTTATTCTTCTATCTTGCTCCAGGTACGGGCTGGGCAAGGGGGTGGAAGGTCCCTTGTGCTTTATCATGTAGACCCCTGAGCTTGTTGGCATGGAAATTGGTGGTTGGGGGACTGAGTTTGCCTCCAACCCGGATCCATGCTGTTGTTTTCTACTACCATCTCCCACAGCTTAGGGTGTTAGAAGTTTCTTCCTTGGTAGATTGTAGTACTTTGGGCTCTTGGTGCCTAGTAGGCCCTGTAGGATGTTGTTCCTGAGCTGGGTTGATGTTGTTTCCTCGCACGTAGTGCATTTCTTGTCGTACTATTTTGGACAGTTGTGACTCTTTCTATGGCAAGTTTTTCAGTTACTTTTCCCCCTTTGGTGGACTCCTTCATGCAGTTTTTTTTACCTTTTTTTGCTTGTTGAGGTCTTTTGTTTTCTTTTGGAATGACTCAGGTTTTGAGATGTAGCCAGTTAGGTGGCTAGTTTGCAGTGGTGGTGTTGGTGGTCTCTTGGACTTTGGAGATCTGTTTACCTTATTGGTGAGGTAGTTTTCAGTACTTTCTTACAGACATACATATGTTCCACTGGGTTCGTGTCAGGTTGTTGGCGCCCACTGGTAGTTTTTACCTTTGTACTGGATATATCACTTATGCTGCTACCATTTTCTGGAGATAGTCTACTTGCTCTGAGAAGGATTTATGCTAGGTTGCTAGTTACTTTTAAACCATAATTATTCTTATAAGTAAGCTCATGATCAGCATGTTTTATAAAAGTAAATCACTATTTTCCAAGCAGCGTATAAAGATGGTTTTCCTATATATAATATCAATTAAATGTAGAGTCTTGCATAGTATGAGTGGTTCTCTTGGAACTCTTATATACCCTTTAGGATGCTAAACCTGAATAAAGTATTTTTCCGCAGCGCGTAAGTATAGTTTTAAACTGTGGACTAGGTGATCCACCGAGCCGAGGGATACGGCCTCTAAAATATAACTGATTTTCAAATCATTAAGCTCATGATTTTCTTTCATGAAGAGTAGCAGTTGGTTTTGCCTGAGCGTCAGCAGTTATCCCCTGCTTGACGTGGCATCATGACGCGCGTTTTCTCATACTCTGATAATTATTTAATTCGGGGAAAATGCGGGTTGTGACATTCTCTCTCCTCTTTTGGGTAAAATCTCCAAAATGCCCCCATGCATGCATTCTCTCTCCACAACCAGAGGGGTAGTGTTGGTCATTCATGCCTTGGGCTGCTAATGGTCCTCATTTGGTGGGCTTGGCCCAAGGTAAATGGCTTGGCCATTATTTTCCATCTTTAGGTCAAAATGTTGACTTGGTTGACTTTTTTGGTTGACTTGGTCAACATGGTGAGTGGGCTGACCCCACTTGTTGGTCATGATCCTAATGGCACCACCCAACTTGGGTTGGGTCAAGGGGGTGCCCTATTTAGGCTAATCGGGCCTATGAGTGTGAGTTTGACCCATTTAGGCCCAATGTTGACTTTGGTCAACTAGGGTCAAAGTGTTGACCTAGTGACATGCCCTAGGGTCCACTTAGATTTTTTTTAGGGTTAGGGCAATGTGGTGGGGTCATCGTGTGGCTAGGGTCCCTATTTAGGCTATTTTGACTTGGTTTGACTTTGGTCCTATAGTGGGCCCCACATGGCTACAACCCACTACCTAGGAACAAACCTAGCTAATTTCCCTAACACCCAGCCTATGCCTAACCCAATCTAAGTTAAGGGGCCTAGAAGTAACATGGGATGTTACAAATCCTATAAACAAAAAAAATAATTTCGTCCGCGAAATTTAAGCTCGGGTCTACGGGGTTCTACTTGCAAGAATTATAAGAAACTTTAAAGCATGAATTAAAATGTACCTGATGTAAATAAATTCGGGTGTTGCTCCAACATCAGATCCCTTGGCTCCCAGGTGTGCTCCTCCCGTCCATGGTTGGACCACAACACCTTCACGAGAGGGACCATCTTCTTCCGCAACACTCGGACGGCCGTATCGTCAATCTGGATCGGCTCCAGTCTAACTGATCTGTCTGGCGCTACTGGTCCGACTGTGGTAGTAATGTGCTGTTTTGGCCGAAGGAGAGCTCTTCGCAAGGAAGAGACGAGGAATACGTCGTGTAAGGTACTCAACTCCGGTGGCAGCTGTAGTCGGTAAGACAAGGGGCCGATCCGCTCCAGGATCAAGTATGGCCCCATGTATCGCGGACTGAGCTTCTTGTGCCTCCGCACCCGAGAGACACCGTGTACTGGACGAATCATCAGGAAAACACTGTCTCCAACCTGGAACTCCACCTTCCGATGCCGAGCATCATAATACTTTGCCTGCCTGCTATAGGCCCAAGATAGCGGTGTCTGGCACTTCCTCCCATAAAGTGCCTCAGATGGAGCCCTCATATGGAGCCATCCCGATGCTAGCCTGGTGGTTGTTATTATACGAGAACTCAATCAGTGGTGGCAGCCTCTCCCAAGGCTTACCCGTATCCAATATGCATAGTCTGAGCAGGTCCTCCATAGTCTTATTTATCCGCTACGTCTGGCCGTCGGTCTGCGGATAGAAAGCAGTGCTAAAAGTTAGTCTTGAACCCCAAGTAAGCATGCACTGCCCTCCACTCCCTAGAAGTGAAGCGACCGTCTCGGTCCGAGACAATAGACTTGGGGATGCCATGATATCTGATGAACTGCTCCACGAACACTCTCACCAAAACTACAACTAGAGCATCCTTCCTGACCAGAATGAACCACGCTACCTTTGTCAGTCTGTCTATAATGACCTAGATGGAATTGTGCCCAGAGTGGGAGTGAGGCAGCCCGTGTACAAAATCCATAGTAATGTCCTCAAACTTCCACTCAGGGACTGGCAGTGGCTGTAATAAACCTCCCGGGCTCTTGCACTCCGCCTTCACGCGCTGGAAGGTCTCGCAGTGTGTAACAAAATAGGTGATCTCCCTCTTCATACCAGGCCAGTACATGGTCCTTCGTAAGTCTGTCCACATCTTGGTGATGTCGGGATGCATTGAGTATCTGGAGCAATGTGCCTCTCTTAGTATCTCATCCCGGATATCATCTCCTGCTAGTATGTATACTCGACCACGGAATCGAAGGAGATCATCCTACATCGTGTAATCCTCATACTTGCCCCCTTCCAGGGCGTTGAAAATAGGCTCTAGTGCAGCATCAAGTCTCTGATGTGTAACAATGCTCTCTCCAATATCAACATTACTTATCAAAGAGCTCAGGAACTCTCGGTACACCACTGGCTCGGCCTTCGAAACCATGGTAATATGCATATCTTCCATCATGTGTAGCAGCTCTATAGACATCACCCGAGGCTCCGATCCAGAAGTGTCGGCTCTCCTGCTCAAAGCATCTGCTACAGTATTTGCCTTCCCTGGGTGATAATGCATCTCATAATCATAATCGCAGAGGAAATCTAGCAATATCCTCTAGCGCAGGTTCAGATCTTTCTGCGTGTAAATGTATTTGATATTCTTGTGATCCGAGTAGATAT
This sequence comes from Platanthera zijinensis, assembly GCA_039513925.1. Classification (NCBI taxonomy): domain Eukaryota; kingdom Viridiplantae; phylum Streptophyta; class Magnoliopsida; order Asparagales; family Orchidaceae; genus Platanthera; species Platanthera zijinensis. The sequence continues at coordinate 2,392,650 of CM077078.1, read as the reverse complement.
CATAATGAATCCCATACAAGTAGTGTCTCCACGTCTTGATGGTGAATACCACAGCCTCGAGCTCAAGATCATGTACTGGATAGTTATGCTCATGCTTCTTCAACTATCACGAAGCATAAGCAATAACGTGTCCATGATGCATCAGGACAGCACCCATCCCCTGATTAGAGGCATCTGTATAAATCTGGAATCCTTCACTCTCAGATGGGAGTGCAAGGATAGGGGATGAGCTGAGTCGGTCCTTCAGTTCCTGAAAAGCTTCCTCACACTACTCTGTCCAATCGAAAACTGCATCCTTCTTCGTCAAGGATGTGAGGGGGATGGATATCCTCGAGAATCCCTCCTCAAACTTGTGATAATAGCTTGCTAAACCCAAGAAGCTGTGGATGTCTGACGTTGTCTGTGGTCGTGGCCAATCCTGCATTGCCTCTATCTTGGCTGGATCCACTGCCAATCCAGCCCCGCTGATAGTATGCCCAAGAAAAGTGACCTCCTGCATCAAGAACTGGCATTTTGAAAACTTTTCATACATCTGAAACTCCCTCAGCCTCTGTAAAACCTGTGCTAGGTGCTCTGCAAGCTCCTCCTGAGTCCGGGAGTAGATTAGGATATCATCAATGAATACTATGATGAAGCAATCTAAATAAGGCTTGAATACACGGTTCATGAGCGTCATGAATGCCGAGGGTGCATTCGTGATCCCAAAAGGCATCACCGTGAACTCGTATAGCCCATAGCGTTAACTGAATGCCGTCTTCGGTATATCTTCTTCTCGGATGCGGAGCTGATAGTATCCGGACCGTAAGTCTAGCTTGGAGAACCAAAAAGATCCCTGAAGCTGATCAAACAACTCGTCTATCTGAGGCAGAGGATAGGTATTCCGAACCATCAACCGGTTTAGCTCCCTGTAATCTATACATAACCGCAGCGATCCGTCTTTATTATTCATAAATAAAACGGGTGCTCCCCACGGCGATGAGCTCAGCCGCACAAATCCCGACTCCACTAGCTCCTGAAGCTGAGTCCTGAACTCTGCCAACTCCTTGAGAGCCATCCTGTAAGGTGCCCGGGACACTGGTCTCGCCCCCGGCACCATTTGAATCCTGAAGTCCAAATCCCGGGCTGGTGGTAGTCTGGGCAATTTCTCCGGGAACACATCGGAGAAATCCCGAGCCACCGAGATGTAAGCTATGGAACTCTCTACTGCTGTCATCTCGAAGCAAATGTGGTACACCTCCTCCCCCTGCTCATAGGCCTTGACAGCCTGTATAGAAGATAAAGAAAGGTGGGGGATGGGACGGATACCTTCAATGGTGACGTAGGAATCTCTATGTCTGAGTGTGATCCTCTTAGAGGGGAAGTCGATCTGGGCATCATTCCAATGGAGCCAGGTCATGCCCAAAATCAAATCAAAGTCCGGTAACCTCAAGACCGTCGTCTGAGCTTCGAATGCCTTGCCTCCTATCTCGGCCTCCATGTTACAGCAATCCGTTGTTCGTAGCTCTGAGCCATCTGGAAGACGCACCCTCTTTTATATGCCAGGTAACCTTTCTACGCCCTCTAGTCCTTCAATAAAAGTGTCCGACACGAATGAGTTGGAGGCACCCATGTCGAAGAGAGTATGGGCGGGCTTGCCGCTGATCATAACTATCCCTGGGTTTTGTTTGAGTTCAAAGATAAAGATTATTTCTAAGGTTCTCAAGGTACTTATTAAAGTTTAAAATTCTAAATTTTTGCAATAATTAAATTACATGTAATCACTTCTTCGGGGTTCCTATGCTCCGTGAGGTCCAGCGCATACATTTGTTCCTGGCCACGTCCTCGGCCATGATGTCCATGACCTCGGCCTCGACCTCGTCCTCGGCCTCGACCCTGGTGTGTTGGAGGGACCACTAGAGGTGGAGGTGGAGGGAGTGGGTTGATTTGATGTGGGCACTACGACCTGATGTGCCCAGGCTGGCTACATCCAAAGCACGTGATCTTCCTCTGACCCCGATTGTCTTGCCTCAATGGTCCTCGCATCTATAGAGGTGGGGGAGCTAGTACTGGGGAGGCCCCTGCTCCTGCCTGATGTTGGGACGACGACGTCCCCCACCCCTCCTGTAGCCGATAACCTTGCCCCTCTAGGATGCCCTGCTACCATCTCCGGAGGATGACCCCTCTAGCAGCCTTTTTCCTCTGCCCTGCACCATTAGCTGGTCAGCCTCCAGCTTCTTCGCCATCTCAATAATCTGTGTAGTAGTGCCATGAGATATGAACAATAAGGGCTGCCTTAAGGAGTCTCGGTGCCCATGGTAGAATCTTTTTGCATACTTCTGGTCATCCCAGTCCTGGAATCTAGCAAACCTGGACAGATGGGAGAACTCTCTTTGATATTCGATCACGAATCTGCTCCCCTGCTGGAGGTTCAAAAACCTTGCTTCCAAAGCATCTCTGTCTGTGGTGGATACATAGTGCTCTAGGAACGTATCACTGAACTCCTCCCAAGAAATGTCTGTCAACTGCCTATCAGCATATATAGAGTCCCGGGCAGACTTCCACCATTTCTTCGCATGTGCATCCAGTGCGGAAGTGGCAAGAGGGACTGCCTGGCTGACTGGGAAGCTAATAAAAGCCAACAGCTCCTGAATAGTCTCCAGCCATTCCTCTGTCTTCACCGCATCCTCTGTCCCTCGGTATACTTACGGAGATAGACTCTTAAAGGCACTCAGCCAATTTGATCCCAGATTTAGCTGCGGGGTCGGGGCCTGCTAAGCTCTGAAGGCTTCCAGGATAGCCGTCAGAGTTTGCCCCATCTCTATCTGCATGAAAGGAGTGGCAGCCAGAGGGGGAGGAACCACATTCTGCGGAGGCTGCATAAAGGTAAGGTAAACGTCAAAATTCTCCTAACTCATTGCTTAGTGGACTGTTTAATGTGACTTTTGCACATGGGCACACCATTGCTTCCGCTACATAGTTTGTTCGCAAACTAATGCTCAAGCGGGGTGTTCCAGTATTGTGGACTTCTTTCTTATATGATCGTTTGTTCAAGTGATACCAGTTTGTAAGATCCAACTCCCCCTTCCGAGGAGTTAACCCGGATCTAATGCTCAGAACCGCCGTCTTACGGTGACACTAACACACGGGTTAGTCGACACCGCAAGTCGCCGATTGTGCCGGCTAGCACGATCATAAATCTGTTCGGCCAATATGAGAAACAGAAGTAAAAAAGATTAAAATAACATAGTCCACAGCCACAATACTAATCATATACATATCAAATGAAAAGTACAATAATATGTAGTCCAACAATGAGTAGAATAATAAAAGAGAGTAATAAGGGCTTATGCCCAATACATCAAATCAAATCTCTCACTCTCTCAAATCCAAAAGCAGAAGCTATCTATATCATCATCTGGTCTCGTCCTACCTGAGGACGCGCAGTAGTAGTAGTAGTAGCCGGAGGAAACAGTATCTTCTCCTCAAGTCCTGCCATCTCGTCGTGCTGGTGCTCCATCTCCTCGAGCTCCTAAAATGATATGGTCACCGACCATTAGTCAAAAAGACTAAGTTGTTTCCTCCGCACCTCGCCCCACAACTCCTAGGCACCGAGCGGAAGGACGAAGTGGAGGACAACAAGGGATAGCAAAAAGAGAAGCAGGTGACAGAAGCTAACTAGCAAGTGTATAATATAATTCTAGATCTATTAGTTCTAAGCACAAGGTATAAAGAAGTAAAGTGCAGCACAGTAAGTAAAAGAACTGAAAGTAAAGCAGAAGGCAAGGCTACACTACAACTATACTTTCATCACAGAGTGTACCTTAACTTATAAAATTGCCCATACAAATTTATAAGTTATGGTTTCCAGGAATTATATCTTATCATATAAAAGAGCCCATACGAATTTATATGATAAGGATCTATGAAGCATATGACCTAATAGGTATGAATGATTTTGCTATGGTTATGCAACATGCAAGTGCAAAACACGCACGCGACTCTGAGATCCCAGACCTTTAGTTTCCATATTTCGAGAGCTAGCATCACTCTTAGGTACCACCGTTGTGGCTACGGCAGCAGCGGATCAGGCTTCTCCACTTTCTAGGCGGATATACACACTACCAGGCCTAGACCTCTCTTGTACGCCTCTGTACACGTACCAAGTGCACTCTAGAGTCTCTGCGTACTAATTGCTAGCTGCCTGCTAGAATTTTAGGTCGGGTATACTTCTTCGGGGATTGTCTTCCAGACCGCAGTAATAATAACATACTGGCCCTTCCACCCGTACACCTCACCCGAGTCACCGTACTCCCATCGGTCTGACGATTGGCCAGTACCGCATGACCCACCACAATTTGTTTACTCACATTCAATGATTTAACCCGAGCCCCGAGCTCGCAGGACCAACCTGTCCTGGCATAAATCTCTCTAATCCATCACGGGTGAGAATACACATCAAGTTCAGTTCCCTCCAACCCATCACGGGTGAGAATACACATCAAGTTAAGTTCCCTCCAACTCATCACGGGTGAGAATACACATCAAGTTCAGTTCCCTCCAACTCATCACGGGTGAGTATGTGTACCATTTTCCTTAGCCTAATATACTACTCTTGTCTACCGATTATTAAACTTAGTAGTTTAGGGTTAATCCCAGGACTGCACAAGGTATGCCCAATGAAGAGGTCTCGAAGGCACTAGGAAACAAGATGGGATGACAAGCCCAAAGATCCCTTTTGCAAGGATAATTACTTTTAGTTGATGTCTACCCATGATTCACACTCAACTCTCCTTATTACTCTTGGGCGATCCAAATTACTTAAGATGTTATAGGGGAGGGCGACGGTCTTCCGGCGACCTCCACTCCATTTATTACCCAATGACTTGCGCTTTACTCTCATCACTAAGACAACACTACCCACAAGGGTTATATTTCCAATTGTAATCTATAGCTCAATTGTCGATCTATCCCCCGGTGGGCCTTATGGTATAACCTATTTTTACTATGCGCAGCCCATGACCTAATACCACCCCGAAGTCGAACATCCAATTCCTTGGGTCACCAAGTCTTAATTATTTATCCTAGGGTGGTATGGACTAATGAATTGAGCATGTTGATTTCCATAACTTTCCTAGGTCACTAAGGCTTCTAATTAAAGCATTTTATTTAATTCCCTATGTCACTTTACACATGAAGTAGTACAATTTATAATCCACTGACCTAAGGAATTTTTCCTGGGTTGTATATCGATAAAATTTCGCTGTTTACAGAGTTTCATAATTTTCCTTTGATTATTTATATTTAGTCCTTAATTAATACAAAACCCACATAATTACCATTTTCCAAATGAAGTATATGGAATACATAGGCCAAAATTCCAGGAAAATTACAGAGCATATATATCATTAATTTAAGACTAATGTCATAGTTTCATTAACCTCTATAGTGTAATGGCCTATAAAATTCTATTCTTATGTATTTATCAAAATGCCATTATGCTAATTTAAAAATTATCAGTACATCCAAAAACTTTGAGATAAATACACAAGGCTAAGCATACAAATATATGCTAGAAATATTTCAAAAATTTTCTGATATGTATTTCAATCAATTCATGAATAATTGCAATTAGGGTAAAATGGTAATTTCAACGCATTTTACTCCAAAGGTTCTCAAACAGAAGGATAAAATTTTCATAAGTCAATTATAACCTCAATTTTAACTTGACAGAATTTGGGGATTTTTACTTGATAAAAACCTATTTTTTCAATTTATTTTCCAAAAGGCTATATTTTTAAAAATTCCAAATAATGGGATTTTTGATCTCTAAAATCCCATAATTAATTTGAGGGGTGAAATTTACCCTAATTAACCTCTGGAATCAATTACATGATTTTTGCATGCCCTAAATAGGCTGAATATACATCATTTCATTTATTGTTATTTGCACCCCAAGGCCATATTTAGCCAACACATGCAAGTGGATTAACCCAACATGTAGTGATCCAAATGTACTGAAATTTTTTTTAGGCACCAATGATGTCCCCAAGGACCTGACACCAAAATTTGGGGCCATTTGGATGCTTATAACTCCAAATATTTCATTTATTTAATTTTTGATATTATGACAAATACTATAGAAAAAGTTGTCCCAAAAATTTCCAATATTTGGAAGGGGCTAGATATGCAATAGTAATGCACATGCCCAAAATTTTGGGTCATGTGGACTTCTGGTTTGGCACGGGCTTAGGTTTTTTTTTCTGCCCTAGCCTCGGACAAGTCCTAGGGAAACATCCCTACAGCCCATTCTACTGTACCAAATGTGATGATTAAAGCGCAAAATTAAAATTAACAGCATAAGCTACAATTTTTATTCAGGCGTCATGTTCTGGTGATGTCTCTAAGTGCCCTAAATTTCACATGCAAAGTGACTATATAAATGTGACAAATATTTAATATTCATAGCATTAATATTATTTCATATAAATGTATTTGCACGAATCCTAAAGCACAAATAGACGGCATCTGGTCATCGTCCCCAACCAGTGGACGGCTGAGATTGAGTTTTCCTGGATGATGTTTGCTGGCAGTTTCTGGCCAGCTGAGCCACCACCACCGCGGGCGGATGTCGCCACCACCATCACTGAGGTGGGGGCTTGCGTTTCCCGGCGGTGAGGCCGCCGGAGTTGGCTCCTCCGGCGAACCCGAGCAAGAAGTAAAAGCTCGAAAATTCTCACCTTGCTCTCATGGCATCTGGCTCAGTTTAGCCCGATATCTCACCTAATAAATCTAAGAAGCTAGCACAAGTAGAGGGGCGGCGAAACAAACCTGTTCCAGGCCTTGGCTGTCACAACCCGCATTTTCTCCGAGGAAAACGTATATTTTTAAAGGTCGTATCCCTCGGAGAAAATGCGGGTTATGACATTGGCGGCGGTTGCGGCGACGGTTTGCCATGGCCGAGATGCTCCGACGATCTCCTGCCCGAATTCTTGATTCTTCACCAAAATCTTTGCTCCAGGACTCGTTCTCCACTCGTTTCCACTCACTGAAGCTGATGGTGAGGATGGTTTGGACTGAGGTGGGGTATATGAGGAGATAACTCCAAGGTGAGCTCGAGTTGGAGCTTTGGATGCTTCACCTATGGTGTCAAGTGGCCACCATGCCCAAAATTCCTCTGAAATGTCTCTAGGAAGTCAGCCAACAGGCTTTGGGCAGAAGGAGCCAAGGCCAAGTGGCCTCAATTCTTCTCTCTTCTCCTTCTCTCTCCTCTTTTGGGTAAAATCTCCAAAATTCCCCCTTGCATGAATTCTCTCTCCACAACCAGAGGGGTATGGTTCGTCATTCATGCCTTGGACTGCTAATGGTCCTCATTTGGTGGGCTTGGCCCAAGGGAAATGGCTTGGCCATTATTTTCCTTCTTTAGGTCAAAATGTTGACTTGGTTGACTTTTTTGGGTTGACTTGGTCAACATGGTGAGTGGGATGACCCCACTTGTTGGTCATGAGCCTAATGGAACCACCCAACTTGAGTTGGGTCAAGGGGGTGCCCTACTTAGGCTAATTGGGCCTATGAGTGTGGGTTTGACCCATTTAGGCCCAATGTTGACTTTGGTCAACTATGGTCAAAGTGTTGACCTAGTGACATGCCCTAGGGTCCACTTAGATTGTTTTTAGGGTTAGGGCAATGTGGTGGGGTCATGGTGTTGCAAGGGTCCCTATTTAGCCTAGTTTGACTTGGTTTGACTTTGGCCCTATAGTGGGCCCCACATAGCTACAACCCACTACCTAGGGTCAAACCTAGCTAATTTCCCTAACACGCACCCTATGCCTAACCAAATCTAAGTTAAGGGGCCTAGAAGTAACATGGGATGTTACAAATCCTATAAAAAAAAATTCGTCCCCGAAATTTAAGTTCGGGTCTACGGGGTTCTACTTGCAAGAATTATAAGAAACTTTAAATCATGAATTAAAATGTACCTGATGTAAATAACTCCGGGTGTTGCTCCAACATCAGATCCCTCGGCTCCCAGGTGTTCTCCTCCCGTCCATGGTTGGACAACAACACCTTCACAAGAGGGACCTTCTTCTTCTGCAACACTCGGACGGCCATATCGTCAATCTGAATCGGCTCCAGTCTAACTGATCTGTCTGGCGCTACTGGTCCGGCTGTGGTAGTAATGTGATGTTCTGGCCAAAGGAGAGCTCTTGGCAAGGAAGAGACATGGAAGACATCATGTAAGGTACTCAACTCCGGCAGCTGTAGTCGGTAAGCCAAGGGGCCGATCTGCTCTAGGATCAAGTTTGGCCCCATGTATCGCGGACTGAGCTTCTTGTGCCTCTGTACCCGAGAGACACCGTGTAGTGGACGAATCATCAGGAAAACTCTGTCTCCAACCTGGAACTCCACCTTCCGATGTCGAGCATCATAATAGTTTGTCTGCCTGCTCTGGGCCTCTAGTAGCCGATCCCTGATCAAACGAATCTGAGCCTTCGTGACTTCCACAAAATCTGAACCAAGAGCTCGAATGTCCACGTCCTGAACCCAAGATAGCAGTGTCCGGTACTTCCTACCATAAAGTGCCTCATATGGAGCCATCCCGATGCTATCCTGGTGGCTGTTATTGTACGAGAACTCAATCAGTGGTAGTAGCCTCTCCCAAGGCTTCCCTGTATCCAATATGCATAGTCTGAGCAGGTCCTCCATAGTCCTGTTTGTCCGCTCCGTCTGGCCATCGGTCTACGGATGGAAAGCAGTGCTAAAAGTGAGTCTGGAACCTAAGTAAGCATGCACTGCCCTCCACTCCCTGGAAGTGAAGCGACCATCTTGGTCCGAGACAATAGACCTTGGGATGCCATGATATCTGATGAACTGCTCACGAACACTCTCACCAAAACTGCAACTGGAGCATCCTTCCTGATCGGAATGAACCACGCTACCTTGGTCAGTTTGTCTACAATGACCTAGATTGAATCGTACCTAGAGTGGGAGCGAGGCAGTCTGTGTATAAAATCCATAGTAATGTCCTCGAACTTCCACTCCGTGACTGGCAGTGGCTGTAATAAACCTCACGGGCTCTTGCACTCCGCTTTCACGCGCTGGCAGGTCTCGCAGTGTGTCAAAAAATAGGTGATCTCCCTCTTCATCCCAGGCAAGTACATGGTCCTCCGTAAGTCTGTCCACATCTTGGTGATGCCGGGATGCAGTGAGTATCTGGAGCAATGTGCCTCTCTGAGTATGTAATCTGAGATATCATCTCCTGCGGGTATGTATACTCGACCACAGAATCGAAGGAGACTATCCTGTAGCGTGTAATCCTCATACTTTACCCCTTCCGGGGCGCTGAAAATAGGCTCTAGTGCAGCATCCAGTCTCTGATGTGTAACAATGCGCTCTCGAATATCATCATTACTGATCAAAGAGCTCAGGAACTCTCGGTACACCACTGGCTTGGCCTCCAAAACCATGGTAATATGCATATCTTCCATCATGTGTAGCAGCTCTATAGACATCACCCGAGGATCCGATCCAGAAGTGTCGGCTCTCCTGCTCAAAGCATCCGCTATAGTATTTGCCTTCCCCGGGTGATAATGCATCTCATAATCATAATCGTAGAGTAACTCTAGCCATCTCATCTGGCACAGGTTCAGATCCTTCTACGTGTCAATGTATTTGAGATTCTTTTGATCCGAGTAGATATCACAATGAATCCCATACAAGTAGTGTCTACACGTCTTGAGGGCGAATACCACAGCCCCGAGCTTGAGATCATGTACTGGATAGTTATGCTCATGCTTCTTCAACTATCACGAAGCATAAGCAATAACATGTCCATGATGCATCAGGACAGCACCCATCCCCTGATAAGAGGCATCTGTATAAATCTGTAATCCTTCACTCCCAGATGGGAGTGCAAGGATAGGGGATGAGGTGAGTCGGTCCTTCAGTTCTTGAAAAGCTTCCTTGCACTGCTCTGTCCAATCGAAGACCGCATCCTTCTTCATCAACGATGTGAGGGGGAGGGATATCCTCGAGAATCCCTCCACAAACTTGCGATAATAGCCTGCTAAACCCATGAAGCTGCGGATGTATGACGCTGTCTGTGGCTGTGTCCAATCCCACACTGCCTCTATCTTGGCTGGATCCATCGCCAATCCAGCCCCGCTGATAGTATGCCCCAGAAAAGCGACCTCCTGCATCCAGAACTAGCATTTTGAAAACTTTGCATACATCTGAAACTCCCTCAGCCTCTATAAAACCTGTGTTAGGTTCTCTACATGCTTCTCCTGAGTCCGGGAGTAAATAAGGATATCATCGATGAATACTATGACGAAGCAATCTAAATAAGGCTCGAATACACGGTTCATGAGCGTCATGAATGCCAAGGGGGCATTCGTGAGCCCAAAAGGCATCACCGTGAACTCGTATAGGCCATAGCGTGAACTGAATGCCGTCTTCGGTATATCTTCTTCCCGAATGCGGAGCTGATAGTATCCGAACCGCATGTCTAGCTTGGAGAACCAAAAAGCTCCCTGAAGCTGATCAAACAACTCGTCTATCCGAGGCAGAGGATAGGCATTCCGAACCGTCAATCGGTTCAGCTCTCTATAATCTATACATAACCGCAGTGATCCGTCTTTCTACTTCATAAATGGAACGGGTGCTCCCCACGGCGATGAGCTCGGCCGCACAAATCCCGACTCCACTAGCTCCTGAAGCTGAGTCCTGAACTCTGCCAACTCCTTGGGAGCCATCCTGTAAGATGCCCGGGACACTGGTCTCACCCCCGACACCAACTGAATCCTGAAGTCCAAATCCCGGGTTGGTGGTAGTTTGGGGAATTTCTCCGTGAACACATCAGAGAAATCCCGAGCCACCGGGATGTCAGCTATGGAACTCTCTACTACTGCCATCTCGAAGAAAATGAGGTACACCTCCTCCCCCTGCTCATAGGCCTTGATAGCCTGTACAGAAGATAAAGAAACGTGGGGGATGGGACGGATACCTTCAATGGTGACGTAGGAATCTCCATTTCTGAGTGTGATCCTCTTTGAGGGGCAGTCGATCTGGGCATGGTTCCAAAGGAGCCAGGTCATGCCCAAAATCAAATCAAAGTCTGGTAACCTCAAGACCGTCGTCGGAGCTTCGAATGCCTTGCCTCCTATCTCGGCCTCCATTTTACAGCAATCCGTGGTTCGTAGCTCCGAGCCATCAGGAAGACGCACCCTCTTTTCTATGCCAGGGAACCTTTCAACGCCCTCTAGTCCTTCAATAAGAGTTTCCGACATGAATGAGTGGGAGGCACGCGTGTCGAAGAGAGTATGGGCGGGCTTGCCGCTGATCATAACTATCCCTGGGTTTTGTTTGAGTTTAAAGATAAAGATTATTTCTAAGGTTCTCAAGGTACTTATTAAAGTTGAAAATTCTAAATTTTTGCAATAATTAAATTACCTGTAATCACTTCTTCGGGGTTCCTCTACTCCATGAGGTCCAGCACATACATTTGTTCCTGGCCACATCCTCGACCATGATGTCCATGACCTCGTCCTTGAACTCGTCCTCGGCCTCGACCCTAGTGTGTTAGAGGGGCCACTGGAGGTGGAGGAGGAGGGAGTGGGTGGATCTGATGTGGGCACTGCGACCTGATGTGCTCAGGCTTGCCGTATCCAAAGCACGTGATCTGCCTCTGACCCCGATTGTCTTGCCTCATTGGTCCTTGAATTTGTAGAGGTGGGGGAGCTAGTACTGGGGGAGGCCCCTGCTCCTGCCTGATGTTGGGATGACGACGTACCCCACCCCTCCTATAGCCGATAACCTTGCCCCTTTGGGATGCCCTGCTACAATCTCCGGAGGATGACCCCTCTAGCGGCCTTTTTTCCTCTGCCCTACACCATTAGCTAGTCAGCCTCCAGCTTCTTCGCCATCACAATAATCTGTGTAGTGGTTCCATGAGATATGAACAATAAGGGCTGCCTTAAGGAGTCTCAGAGCCCATGGTAGAATCTTTTTGCATACTTCCGGTCATCCCAGTCATGGAATCCAGCAAACCTGGCCAGATGGGAGAACTCTCTTTGATATTCGATCACGGATCTGCTCCCCTGCTAGAGGTTCAAAAACCTTGCTTCCAAAGCATCTCTGTATGTGGTGGATACATAGTGCTCTAGGAACGTATCACTGAACTCCTCCCAAGAAATGTCTGTCAGTTCCCTATTAGCATATATAGAGTCCCGGGCAAACTTCCACCATCTCTTTGCATGTGCATCCAGTGCGGAAGAGGTAAGAGGGACTACCTGGCTGACTAGGCAGCTAATGCCAGCCAACAGCTCCTTAATAGTCTCCAGCCATTCCTCTGTCTTCACCGCATCCTCTGTCCCTCGGTATACTGGCGGAGATAGACTCTTAAAGGCACTAAGCCAATTTTATCCCGGATTTAGCTGCGGGGCCGGGGCCTGCTGAGCTCTGAAGGCTTCCAGGATAGCCGTCAGAGTTTGCCCCATCTCTGTCTACATGAAAGGAGTGGCAGTCGGAGGGGGAGGAACCACATTCTGCGGAGGCTGCATAAAGGTAAGGTAAATGTCAAAATTGGCCTTACTCATTGCGTAGTGGACTGTTTTATGTGACTTTTGCACTTTGTCACACCATTACTTCCGCTGCATAGTTTGACCGCAAACTAATGCTCGAGCGGGGTGTTCCAGAGTTGTGGACTTCTTTCTCATACTATCGTTTATTCAATTGATACCGGTTTGTATGATCCAACTCACCCTTCCGAGCCAGCTCGACGAGAATTGCCTTAGACTTGGCTCTATATCCTTGACATTGGAAAGGTCCTGGGGGCAGCTTCAAACCTAAGTTCTAAGCCCTAGACTCATTCTAATGTTGATCTTTACAACTATACAACTAGGTCAACCTAGTTTCCTAAGACAAACATAGTGATCCTTACCCAAATTAGTAATAGGGTGTTCCAACAATTAATTTGAGGGGTGAAATTTACCCTAATGAACCTCTGGAATCAATTCCATGATTTTTGCATGCCTCAAATAGGTTGAATGTACATCATTTCATTTATTGCTATTTGCACCCCAAGGCCATATTTAGCCAACACATGCAAGTTGATTAACCAAAGATGCAGTGATCCAAATGTGCTTAAATTATTATCAGGAACCTATGATATCCCCAAGGACGTGCCCCCATAATTTGGGGCCATTTGGATGCTTATAACTCCAAATATTCCATTTATTTATTTTTTGATATTATGACAAATACTATAGAAAAAGTTGTCCCAAAAATTCCCAATCTTTGTCAGTGGCTAGATATGCCCTAGTCATGCACATGCCCAAAATTTTGGGTCATGTGGACTTTTGGTTTGGCATGGAATTATGTTTTAGTTTCTGCCCTAGCCTAAGACCAGTCCTAGGGAAACAGCCCTACAACCCATTCTACTGTACCAAATGTGATGATTAAGGTGCCAAATTAAAGTTAACAGCATAACATACAATTTTCATTCAGGGGTCATGTTCTGGTGATGTCTTTAAGTACCCTAAATTTCACATGCAAAGTGACTGTATAAATGTGACAAATATTTAATATTCATAACATTAATATTATATCATATAAATTGATTTGCACGAATCCTAAAGCACAAATAGACGACATCTGGTCATCGTCTCCAACCAGTGGACGGCTGAGATTGAGTTTTCCTGGATGATGTTTGCTGGCGGTTTCCGGCCAGCTGAGCCACCACCACCGCCGGCGGATATCGCCACCACCATCACTGAGGTGGCGGCTTGCGTTTCCAGGCGGTGAGGCCGCCGGAGTTGGCTCCTCCGGCAAACCCGAGCAAGAAGTAAAAGCTCGACAATTCTCACCTTGCTCTCATGGCATCGGGCTCAGTTGAGCCTGATATCTCACCTAATAGATGTAAGAAGCTAGCACGAGTAGAGGGGCGGTGAAACGAACCTGTTCCAGGCCTGTACGGCAGTTACGGCGGCGGTTTTCCATGGCCGAGCTGCTCCGGCGATCTCCTGCCCGAATTCTTGATTCTTCACCAAAATATTTGCTCCAGGACTCATTCTCCACTCTTTTCCACTCACTGAAGCTGATGTTGAGGCTGGTTTGGACTGAGGTGGGGTATATGGGGAGATAACTCCAAGGTGAGCTCGGGTTGGAGCTTTGGATGCTTCACCTATGTTGTCAAGTGGCCACCATGCCCCAAATTCCTCTGAAATGCCTCTGGGAAGTCAGCCAGTAGGATTTGGGCAGAAGGAGCCAAGGCCAAGTGGCCTCACTTCTTCTCTCTTCTCCTTCTCTCTCCTCTTTTGGGTAAAATCTCCAAAATGCCCCCTTGCATGCATTCTCTCTCCATAACCAGAGGGGTAGGTTTGTTCATTCATGCCTTGGGCTGCTAATGGTCCTCATTTGGTGGGCTTGGCCCAAGGGAAATGGTTTGGCCATTATTTTCCTTCTTTAGGTCAAAATGTTGACTTGGTTCACTTTTTGGGTTGACTTGGTCGACATGATGAGTGGGCTGACCCCACTTGTTGGTCATGAGCCTAATGGAACCACCCAACTTGGGTTGGGTCAAGGGGGTGCCCTACTTAGGCTAATTGGGCCTATGTGTGTGGGTTTGACCCATTAAGGCCCAATGTTGACTTTGGTAAACTAGGGTCCAAGTGTTGACCTAGTGACATGCCCTAGGGACCACTTAGATTGTTTTTAGGGTTAGGTAAATGTGGTGGGGTCATGGTGTGGCTAGGGTCCCTATTTAGGCTAGCTTTACTTGGTTTGACTTTGGTCCTATAGTTGGCCCCACATGGCTACAACCCACTACCTAGGGTCAAACCTTGCTAATTTCTCTAACATCCACCCTATGCCTAACCCAATCTAAGTTAAGGGGCCTAGAAGTAGCATGGGATGTTACAAGGAGTTAGTGGAAGATGGGTTTGTCAGGCCGAGCTCCTCGTCATGGGGAGCTCAGCTGGGTTTGTCAGGCCGAGCTCCTCGTCATGGGGAGCTCTAGTATTATTTGTGAAGAAGAAGGATGGGACTCTCAGATTATGCTTTGATTAAAGAGCACTGAACAAGCTAACGATCCGGAACATGTATCCTCTACCAAAAGTCGATGAGCTATTTGACCAGTTGGAGGGAGCTCACTGGTTTTCAAAGCTGGATCTAAGGTCAGGTTATTACCAACTATAAATTCAGGAGGAGGGCATCCCAAAGTCCTCTTTCGGTAGTAGATATGGACTATTTGAGTTCATCGCGATGCCCTTCAGGCTCACGAACGCACCGTCCACGTTCATGAGTTTGATGAACCGGGTGTTCGAGGCCTATCTTGACGTATTCATCATTTTTTTTATTGATAACATCCTCATTTACTCGAGGACGGAGGAGGAGCATGATCGTCATCTGGCACTAACTCTAGAGAGGCTCTGAGAACAACATTTGTGATGTAGAGTTGGCCGTGACATACGATTGATTACGCTAACAGACAACCAACAACACAGAACATGAAAAATAAAGAGGAGGGCTCCGACCAAAAGCTAACGAAAATGGGTCGATTGGCTCCAAAAATCTGGGACTCGATACCAAGTCCATAGGACCTACCTCTCCAACAAGCACACAACTCGCCGTAAGCCGAACTCGATACAACGTTCTTAAGACCTACCTCTCCAACAAGCACACATCTCACCGCACCTACACAAGCATCTAAACTTTCAACTTAAGCCATTTCAAATGCAGCAAAAAGCTTTATTTAGGAGCAGCGAAAACTTCAAAAGGCGGTCTAGTTCAAGTTGAGATTAAATCCCTTGTTAACACAAAGAGTGCCAAACTTTGAGAACAAGTCAAGGCTAGGCCTAGTTTGCTCCCACAATGGATCTTCCAATCCGGAATACAAGAGATTCAACAACAACAAAATCTAATCAAACTTGCGAGCGATGTATTTAAAAATAACGGAAAAGACTGTTCGAATACAACCTCTACAAATCTCACCAGAAGAAAACACTAGGGAGGAGAGGGATTACCCGACAAAGAAGATCAAACACACAAGATAAGTGGGAGAATCACTCTCTCTACGGAACCACCGGCATCAGACCGAATGGGGCTGCAACCTTCTTCCTTGGAGTCGCACCGGAGGAAGCAACGCCGGAGTCGCACCGAACGGGATGGAGGTAGCAAGGGGGAGGCTTCACACCAAGGGGGCGGCGGCTAGGGGAAACCCTTTGGCCGAAATTCTCAAGAGGGAGAATAGGGTTTCTCTTTTCTTTCTTCAATTCCTTAACTCATCATAATAGCCTCCTAATATAGGAGTTACAAAACACATCCAACCGTCCAAGATGGAGATGAAATCTCATCCATCCGGGTGCTTAAATACACACCAAAATGTTTAAATGCAGGAAATAAAATAATACAAGACCTCAAGTGAATATAAAATTATTAACCAAGTATGGAATAATTTTATATTCACAAATAGTTAAATAAAATACTACAACATAATATTTTAAAGAAATTAATCTTAAAGTGGGCCTAGGATGCCGCAGGCGGAGGTTGTAACGCGGGCTTCCGTTAGCATCATCATTGCGCTTGAAGTCTTTATGTTGTAGCGCCTCGGCAATCGGGTCATCATCAGGTAGCGTCGGAGGGGCCGCGCCATCAATCCTCCCTCACTCAAAATCAAGTATCTTTGATGCATGGTCCGAGAGATAGCGGTAGAGAAGCTCGACATTAAAATGTTGAAGCTCCGTTCCGAGGACACATGAGTCGTCTGAAGAGGGGCCGTCACACCAACGGACGAGGAAGTGGTACGTAGCACCATTAGGAGTAGTAAGTGGCGCAGCAGCGAGAATCACATCTTGAGTGAGAAATGTCTTCGAGAACCTGGGAAACATATCAGCAGTAGGAATAAAAGAAGGCAACTTACTATCCGATGTTATACCTGCGGCGACCGAAGGAGAGATATCATCCGAAATACCACTCCCCAACCCATCATAATTTTTAGTAGAGGGAGAAAACGACAAAGAATCCAACTCTTGCGGAGGCGAAACAAACGACGTCAATCCGAGACAATAAAAATAGGGGAGATACCCCAATCAACAGGAAAATCCAACACAAAAGCGTTGTCACCTAGCTTCTTTATAATCCGAAAAGGACCGGCGCGCTTTGGTGCTAAATTTTTAACGGTGCCAGTTGGCATTCGTTCGGGAACTAACCGGACAAAAACCAGATCTCCGACTTTAAAGTGTGACACCCTCCTATGTAGATTAGCGTGCGTTTGATAAGACTCGTATTGATCAGTAAAGGTAGCTCATATACGTGAATGTAATTCATCATAAAGAGGAGGGCTCCGACCAAAAACAAACGAAAAGGGGTCGGTTGGCTCCAAAAATCTGGGACTCGATACCACGTCCTTAGGACCTACCTCTCCAACAAGCACACAACTCGCCGTAAGCCGGACTCGATACAACGTCCCTAAGACCTACCTCTCCAACAAGCACACAACTCACCGCACCTACACAAGCATCTAAACTTTCAACTTAAGTCATTTCAAACGCAACAAAAAGCTTTATTTAGGAGCAGCGAAAACTTCAAAAGGCGGTCGAGTTCAAGTTGAGATTAAACCCCTTGTTAACACAAAGAGTGCCAAACTTGGAGAACAAGTCAAGGCTAGGCCTAGTTTGCTCCCGCAATGGATCTTCCAATCCGGAATACAAGAGATTCAACAACGTCAACGAAATCAAATCAAACTTGCGAGCGATGTATTTAAAAATCACGGAAAAGACGGTTCGAATACAACCTCCACAATCTCACAAGAAGAAAACACTAGGGGGATAGGGATTACCCAACCAAGAAGATCAAACATACAAGATAAGTGGGAGAATCACTCTCTCCACGGAACCACCGGCATCACACCGAATGGGGCTGCAACCTTCTTCCTTGGATTCACACCGGAGGAAGCCACGCCGGAGTCACACCGAATGGGACAGAGGTAGCAAGGGGGAGGCTTCACACCAAGTGGGCGGCGGCTAGGGGAAACCCTTTGGCCAAAATTCTCAAGAGGGAG
This sequence comes from Platanthera zijinensis, assembly GCA_039513925.1. Lineage (NCBI taxonomy): Eukaryota > Viridiplantae > Streptophyta > Magnoliopsida > Asparagales > Orchidaceae > Platanthera > Platanthera zijinensis. The sequence goes on along the minus strand of CM077078.1, from coordinate 2,374,616 downwards.
AACAGGGTTTCTCTTTTCTTTCTCCAATGCCTTAACTCATCATAATAGCCTCCTAATATAGGAGTTACAAAACACATCCAACCGTCCAAGATGGAGATGAAATCTCATCCATCCGGGCGGTTAAATACACACCAAAATATTTAAATGCAGGAAATAAAATAATACAAGTTCTCAAGTGAATATAAAATTATTAACCAAGTATGGAATAATTTTATATTCACAAATAGTTAAATAAAATACTAAAACATAATATTTTAAAGAAATTAATCTTCAAATGGGCCTAGGACTCCGCAGACAAAGGTTGTAACACGAGCTTCCGTTATCATCATCATTGCGCCTGAAGTCTTTATGTTGTAGTGCCTCGACAACCGGGTCATCATCAGGTAGTGTCGGAGCGACCGCGCCATCAATTTGTATGTCGAGTTTAGTAAGTGACAATTATGGCTGAAGGATGTGGCTTTATTGGGCCACATTATCAGTGGAGCAGGACTAGCAGTATACCCAGCAAAGATCCAGGCGGTACGATATTGGCCACCGCTGAAGACGACCACCAATTTACAAAGTTTCGTAGGACTTGTCGGTTACTACCGAAAGTTCGTGGAGGGATTATCCCGGATTGCCCTTCCTCTTACATCCCTGACAAAGAAGGATACTCATTTTGTTTGGACGTCGTAATGTGAGGCTACTTTCGAGGAGCTAAAGGGTCGGCTTACCTTGGCCCCTATCCTTGCCCTTTCATCCAGGAAGGAAGGATTTCAGGTCTATACAGATGCGTTGTACCAGGGGATGGGTGTCGTTCTAATGCAAAATGGGCACTTGATAGCTTGTGCCTCCCGCCAGTTAAATAAATAGGAGCAGAACTACCTGGTACACGACTTGGAGATGGGAGCAGTTATCTTCGCTCTAAAGATCTAACGGCACTACCTCTATAGTGTCCACTGCGATATTTTATCAGATCACCAGAACTTGAAGTATGTGGATACACAGAAGGAGCCAGATATGGGAGGATATCATGGCAGAGGCACGTACCAGCCAGTACTTAGTACACCCGGGGATTACGAAGATGACAGCTGACCTGAAGAGGACTATATATTGGTCAGGCATGAAGAACGATATCACTTATTTTGTGACGCACTACGAGCCTTGTCAGCTCGTAAAGGCAGAGTGTAAGAGTCTGGTTGGATTATTGCAGCCACTACCGATGCTGGTGTGGTAGTTCGACAACATAGCCACGGATTTCATTCATGGTCTCCCTCGATCACATGTGGGAAATGATTCGATATGGGTGATCGTCGACTGGTTGATGAAGGTGGACAGATTGATTCCGATAAGGAAGGACGCTCTGGTTGGTGATTTGGTACGGAAGTTCATGGAGCTATTTTATCCACTATCATGGCGTGCCAAGGTCGATCGTGTAAGATCGAGATGGACGGTTTACGTCTAGAGATAGGAGGTTAGTCCAGGCTTACCTAGGGTTCCGGTTGACATTTAGTACAACCTTCTAAACTTAGACGGATGGACATACGGAGCTTACCAACCTGACACTGGAGGATATCTTGCGCTTATGCCTCCTGGACCGCAGTGAGCCATGAGAGAGACTATTGCTAATGATCGAGTTCTCGTATAACAATAATAATCCGTCTAGTATAGGCAGGGCCCCTTACGAGGCATTGTACGGACAGAGGTGACGGACCCCACTATATTTGATCCAGGATGAGGATCCAAAGTCACTCGGCTCGGAGTTTGTACAGGACACAGTTGCTCAGGTGAGACTGATCCGGGATAGGATGCTGGAGACCTAGAGTAGGCAGGCCAAATATTACGATGTGCGGCATCGTCAGGTGGAGTTCCAGTTTAGAGACCGGGCCTTCTTGAAGATACGTTCGATGCATGGAGTCTCGCAGGTACGTGGGAAGAAGAAGCTCAGCCTGAGGTATATGGGGCCCTACAGGATCCTAGAGCAGATTGGCCCCTTGGCTTACAGACTGGAGCTACCGTCGAAGTTGGTGGGATTGCACAACATCTTCCACGTCTCCTCCCTTCAGAGGGCTCTACTATGGCCAGAGCAGCAGATTTCTATCACAGATGGTCCAGTAGCATCTGATCGATCGGTCAGACTAGAGCCGATCAGGATAGATGATACGGCGGTGCGGGTCATGCGGCATAAGAAGGTTCCGCTGGTCAAGGTCCTGTGGAGGAATCATGGGGCAGGAGGAGCATACTTGGGAGCCACGGGATCTGATGCAGTAGAAATACCCTCGATCTCTTCGAGATAGGTATACCTTTAACTTTCTAAGAGATATTATATGCTTTAATTTTAGTAGAACCCTGTAGTCCTTACTTTAATTTCGGGGATGAAATTTTTATTTTTATGTATTGGGATTTGTAACATCCCTAAAACAACTAAACCCCTAAGAGTGGTTTTGTCATGACAAAACCGTAGGAAGCTCAAGAAAACCAAGTGAACCAAGGCATGAAGGTGGAAATCACCTTGTTCTGTAAATAGCACAATCCAAGTACCAACCCTAGTGTTTGACTTTTGGGCTTCAACTTGATCCCTTGACTCCACCACACCATTTCTAACCCTTTAAGAGGTTTATTGGGTCACTAAGGACCCATTGGGGTCAATCAAAGTGGTCAAGTTAACCAAATTCAACACTAACCTTAAAATGGTCAAAGTACCCTAATAAGGGTCAAGTGACCACCTAGGTGTCAAACCAACCCTACCCATGTCTCCCTAGACCCTAGGGGAGGCCAATGGATCACTAAGGACCCATTGGGAAAAACTAAAAAGGTCAAATTGAACAAGGTCAACTCAACCCTAAAATGGGTCAAACTAACTCAAGTTGACCCAACCTAGCCCAATCCACTTGGGCCAAGCCAAATTTGAGTTGTCTACTAGCTTTATGAGGCTGACAATTACCAAAAATTTCATCTAAATTCTTGAGAGGGTGACAAGGAGAGATAAACCTCAATTTTCCTTTTAATGGAGCAGAGAGAAGGTGAAGAGGAGGTCATTCATAGACAAGGGAGGCCAAGGGCCTCCTCTCTTCAATTCCAATAGCTTGGTCCAACACCCCTGATTAATTCTGAGGAGATCAAGAGCCATGGCTGGCCCCATTGGTGGTTGTATTCAGAGAATTTTAAGTTGGCCGAAAACTCCTTCATGGACATTAATGGTCATTGATGCTTTAAACCCTCCTGTTCTCCAACTAAATATTTTAAAAGCTTCCCCAAACCTAGAGCAGTCGTTTCCACTCTTACCCAAAAGATATTGAGCCCTCTGGTAGTGTTGTTGCAGCGCACCCGAAAGCACCACCACCGGCAATGACGACACAGCAATCGGCCCGACTCCAGCTGTAACACCTCCCCTGTAAAGACCATATAATATGGGTCCGGCCGGGGACCCAGAACATACGGACACCACAGCTTTAGTATTAAAAGATGATATGAAACTACCCAAACTCAAAACTCCAGACATACACAGCGGAAACAGAACATTAACAAGCAGAAGTTATCCACTAACAGTAGGGTATCAAATGGCCTTAAGGCCTTACACAATAAAAGTCCAAAATACAAAAGTGCCAAGCACTCCTAGGCTACCTCGGCATGCAAGCCGGACATAGTCAAACAACAGCAACAAGACATGGAAAGGAAAAATAGTCAAGCACAGCAACACTTCATGAGGCTTAGGGCTTTTCGCCCGGGGCGCTAGCTCCTGCATGCGATCCTTGCCCTGTAAGGATTTGAAGTAATGTGGGTCAGCAAAGGCTGACCTCTACTGTGTAACAAACACATCTCCTCCCAGCCGTCCCTAACGGACCCCGGGGTACCACTCCACCTGCAAGTTAGCACTTCGTATACCAAAAGACTATATATAATAAAGCGGTAAAACATGCTTGGATGTCTCATACAGCATACATGTTCTCTATGTTTTGTACAAAGTGAAAGGGGCCTACTATGCAACATGAATGCAACCCGGGTTTCACCCAAGGCACCCTAGCTCGTATGCATCTAGCGCAACATCAAACACTGGGTACTTCCGTTTCCCCATTGGCTTAAAGCCGTAAACAACAGGGAACCACCATGTCCCTAACGGCACACACGCCGTCACACGGAACCTTGCAAAGGCCCCACCCGCACAAGGGTCATGACCCCAGGGCTTGCCCGCACAATCTGACTTCGCTCGTCAGGGTTCCGCCTCACACTGACCGATTCTAAGAAACCTTGCTGGACCCCACCCGCTCATGGCTACATTGCCCGGGCTTGCCCTCCGCTCGGCATTCTCGTCAGTCTCACACAAGGGCTAGTCTCTCCGGGACACTTTCCCCACATGACTTGCGCGTCACGGAAAAGCCATCCGACCACGGAGACATAGCCACGCCTTAGCACAGCACAAACAAAGGTTTCCCCACCCCAATTGCCACTCGCACCGTGTCTTTCCCGTGCTCCAAGGAAACCATCTACCGCACAAAGTGGAGCTAACCTCGTCCGGTTCCGACTACGAGTACTCACTCAAAAATAAGGGGGAAAACGCATACACACAACGGCATATTGCCACTATGGATTTCTACCGAATCCCCGAAGCTCGTTATGCAACATCACCAGGTCGGACTAACGGTCGCGACCACGGATTCACCCATAATGCCTAATCCGCTAACGGAGCGGATCTCTAATGCAAAGCATGCCGGGATGAACATACTCAACCCGGAGGTTCCTCTTGAACCTAGGCTACACGAATCCCTCTCATTTGAGAGATTCGGCGCTGAAAATACGAAAGGAAGGGGATGTTATTCATGCATCCTAAATCCTAAAAAACCGAGAGGAGAAGTGTCGTTACCTTTCGTCCCCTCTTCCTAGCCATGGAGAAGATTTGCTCGGTTGAACACCACCGCAATGCTCCCACCTTCGCGGATCTGAACTCCGCTTGTGAAACGGACCTCCGAAGCTTCGTCGGCGGCCGGATCTTGGCCTCCTTCCACCTTCTTGCTCTCCCTTCTCTCTAGAATCAAGAGAGATAAATCCAAATGAAAAATGAGGGTTTGAAACCCTATTCCCGGCCTTAAACCACCCAGGGAGGCTCCCCACCGTTGGATCTTCCAAAGAAAAGAACGAACGGCCACGATCGGAACCCAAAATAGAAAATCTGGGCCGAACACGGGTTGCAACACGGCCGTGTGCATGGCCGTGTTAGCCATTCGCCATCTCGGCCGATTCGAAAACCAGCACACGGCCTTCGACATGGCCTTTGACACGGCCTCCGACACGGTCGTGTCGCCATTGACACGCCCGTGTCGAGACCCGTGTCACGCCCCCTACCGACCAATTTTCCTAGTCAGAGAAAGACACGGCCAAAAACACGGCCATAGACACGGCCTTCGACACGCCCGTGTCATCCCCGACACGGCCGTGTCGTGTCATGTGTCACGCCTAGCAGAATAAATCCCGCTAATAGCCCGAGACGAACACGGCCAGGGACACGCCCGTGTCCAAGGCCGTGTGCCTTCTCGCCGATCGTCGATCAACATGGTTCGATGACCCAGGCGCTACACGACTTGTGATACGGCCATGTCACAGGCCGTGTGCCTACCCCCAAAACCCAAATTTGGCTGAAACGACACAGTCGTTTCCCCTTCCAAGTTTAGGGTGTTACACCAGCCACCCCAGAAGGTCCTGTCTTCCTCCTCTCTCTCTCTCTGTGGATAGATCTTCATCTGTTGGCCCCAAGGTTTGGGTCCAATTGGCCCCAGATCAAGGGAGCCGAGAGCTTAGTTTTTCAAGCTTTTCTTCCAATCAAAGTTCACTGTTCCGGCCTCCTCCGACTGACCCACCACCATGAATCACCGGCCACCACTTCAACGAAGGTGGTGGTGGCATTGGCTGGCCGGGAAAGGGTGTGGGTGGCCGGGAAATCAAGGGCAAATAACGCCCAGGACGGGGCAATCTCAGCCATTGGCGAACTCGGGAAGATGAACGGAATCCGTCAATTTTGCGCCAAGATTCGTGCTGTCGTTATATATTTAAAGAAGAATAATATTATTTCATTTCATTTCTATTACAATTATTGCAGTGTTTTTAATTAATTATTAAAAATACTGAGAACTCCCTACTGGAAAAATGATCAACATGAAGGTTGTATCCCTTAAAGTCTAATTTAAAATAAAATTGGTTTCAACCCATTTGGGTACAGGTCTGACCACAGCACTCAAAATGGTGCTGTCTATACATAGGCCTCACCAGATACTAATTTGAGTGCCCCACAAAACAAGTTAGGCAAATGCCTTGAAATTTATACTATAGGCTAAATATACAGACACACTTATCATATCCAAAAATAGGAATTTTTGGAAAATATTTTCCTATAGTTTTTGTAATAATTTTATAAATCATGTATGATTTAATTTGAGAGTCTATTGACATTAAATACCTCCAATATTTTGGTGGTTGACCATTAGGGTCATGGTATGATCTTGGTAAAAATTTCATCCCATTTGGGATTGATTTGATTAGGAATTTGAGTGACCAAAGTTTGGCCTCATAAGGGGAAGATTAGGTCAAAAGTGCAACTGGTGGTTTGAGTGGGCAATCCTTATCCAAAATGGATGGATCTTTGGCCACTATCTTAATGTCATATAAAATACCCCCACGAGAGATTTTGGGTGGTTTAGGGTTGGAATGCCCTGGAACCCTAGTGTGAGCCCTAGGGTTGGATATTGAGCAAATTGAAGTATGTGGGACCATGTGCCCTTGGAATGTCTTGGAACTTGGTAGATGAGTTCATAGGGTGGAAATAAGCCCTAGAAAATATTATTAGAATTTTTAGGAGAATTTAACCCCTCTAAAATAGTTTAGTACCAATTAATGTACTTTTAATCACAATTTTATTGCATAGCTATATGATCTTGGATTTTCATGAAACAATGGAAATGATCTTATATATTTGTTATTAACCTCTGGAAATTTTGGTATGAACTTTTGGATTATATTTATAGTACTTTATTCACAAACCTAGTACTTGCCCTCTTAGTAAGAAAAATTATCATGAGTTAATTACTCACTGGAAAATTATGAAATTTTGTTTGAGGACTTTCTAAGATTTCATCATGCTCTATGAATTTTTATAAAATTATTGGAAGTCATTTTTATATAGGTTGCTTCACAAAGTACCTTTTGTAGAAAATTTGTAAATGATTTATTTGGGTGACCAAACATGCTTAGAGAATTATGATTTTAGGCCAGTAGACTTTTTGGGTTACTCTTGACATCTGGTAATCTTTCTATAATTGTTGGATGAAAATTTCTATTATTTCCTGTCTTGCCCTATTAATGAGATTATTTAATCAATAATTTGTTTGGTCGTCAACCTTTTTAGAAAAATTTTGAATTTCAATATTTATAGTTATTTTGATGTTATTCACATGTCAGAATTTTGTTTAGGCCATCCCATGTCAGAAAATTGTACTTGGTGTTCAAAATCTTAGTTGGCCTGATTTTGTAGAAAATTAAATAAATGCTAAATAAATTAGGAAAAATATTATATTCTGGGCTTATCTTTGAATTATCATGTTTGACCCCCAGTTATAATCTTAGGTCATTTGGATGATTATTTGGAGTGGGTCATCTTTCATGCACGTCATAGAGCTCATTAGGTCTGCACATAGTAAGTTGTTGAAATAAGATAGCATGTAAGCCTTGGAATGAGAAGGTGGGATAGATAGTGTACTTGGTCTTATTTGGATATGAAAGAGGAGTCAGGTTGTGAGAGCCTGTTGGCTAAGTTATGGTTGTGCTCGGGATCGACGATTGATCGTCTTTCCCTTGGAGGAAGTCCAAATACGCTTAGGTTTAGTTCAAGTGTAAGATCAGGAGAGTTGGGACAAGGGTAGATACTAAAAATAATAAGTACCTTGTGAAAGGGAGGTTTGGGATTTAGCCCATCGTTGTTCCTAGTGCCCTCAATAGCCCTTCACAGGGAATGACCAAGACAGTCCAAGGTTAACCTTAAACCGTAAGACTAAAATGTAAAAGAGCAATTAGTAAGTACTAGGGCTTCACTTTCACTCACCCCGATGACTTGGGAGGTTTGATTGGTTTGGTTGTCCGAGTGGTAGGCTCGGTGGTTGTGGAAATGGGCAAGTTATCCCGGCGAGCCGAAGGATCAGAAGGTAGTTGTAATGATCAGGTTAGTCTGGGGAGTCGATGGCTCGGGAATTCATAACTGCATGTGCATAAGATGGTGGGTCCTCGGTATTTTATGGTCGTCCACACCTACGTCGATACGATGACTCTGTGGGTGTGGTTTACACTTAGCCAAGGAAAAGACTGGCGGGTTTTCCAGCATTAGTACGTGGTGACTCTGGTGTGTCCTTTAAAGGCGTACGTAATGTCTAGGCCTGGTCGTGTAAATACCCGCCTAGGAGTGGGTTGTCCCAACCTACTATCTCCGTTGGCCATTATAGAGGCTCCTGGGAGTGAAGCTAGCTTCCAAAATAGGGGAACTAAAGGTCTGTGCGCATAGATTCGTGTGTTTGTGTTGCACTTCTATGAACATATCATTAAACTCACACAACTTAACATATCATGTCATCATCATACTTCAACCCTTACTCCTAACATATAAATTGGTAAGAGACTTTTTATACGTTAGGCCTTGCAAAATGACCCCATAGTTCATAAGCTTATTTTGGCATGCTTATAAGCTATGGTTACCTTCCTTGTGGTTATCTGTTACTTTTCTTTATGATCTAATTTACTTTATACTGTTTACTGCTCTATTACTATAGTATTACTAGCTTGCATTTCTTTTTATAGCACTGTGAATATTACAATATAGCTGCTAGATTAGGTCCACCATCACCTGCTCTTATTTACTCTCCACCATCATAGCTTTCCTATCATTCCTCTCGCACGCTGCCTAGAAGCCACTAGGGAGGGGTGGAGGAAATCTGGCCTAGTCTTTTTGTCTAACGGTCGGTGGACCAAACATTTCAGGGGCTCCGGATGGGTGATTGGGAGCAGCAGCAAGAGTTGCAGCACTAGCAGAGTGCAGTGCACATGGAGGTGGGCCATTCTAGCACAGGAGCACTATATTCATGATCCGTGAGTGATTACTATATTTTGCTTCTACGAGATTGTTTTAGTGAGACCATGATGAACCGGGCATGAGCCCGTTTATCTTTGTCATTTTGTGTCATTTCTATGTGGACTGTGCTGTGATTCAGCTTTTGTAATATTACATATGATTATGAACTTATACATTTTTATTCTAATTATATACTTCTATTTCTTTGGTGATCGTTTTTGTCGGAAGGATCGACGTTTTGTAGTGGAGACCTTCCCGAGTGTTGTTGTCACCATAAAACTGCGATTCTGAGCATAAGACCCAGGAGGCAAAAAAAGGGGTCTTACAACCTGTTCATCAGGTCAGGAATGATTCTTGCTCAGGAAGCCAGCAGAACAATAATCCCATTGATGAGCTTGCATCTATTGGCTTGACAGTTGATGAGGTGCTCTAGATACAATAGAGGAAATAGGAGCTCAGGAGAGGTATCCAAAAGGCGGAAGGGAAGTTTAGGAACTCAGATTTCTTTTGTGATTTTAACAAGGAGAAGGGGCACCTGACCAAAAATTACAGGGCTCTTCATCAATTAATAGAGCGGCTTCTTACAGCTGTGAAGCTGAAGGATCTATTTCAGAAGGAGGATCTGCCCCAGCCATCTACCTCGAAGGGCAAAGAGGTAGCGGAGATCTTCTGGGAGTGTGATGATGTGGAGGATGTTGACCATCTTGGCAGCATAAATCTCGGAGTGGAGTTCATGGACGCAGATGACAAAGGAACCCTTGGAGAACTATTCTGCATCCATGCAGGTGCAGGGGCAGAATCGACCCGGAAGTCGTCAATGATCCGAGTATCTCAACATGAAGTAGTTGCAACCTCAACCTCTGCTCCCCCTAGGGAAATTATCACTTTTGGCCCGGAAGATGTCTTATTGACTGCTAATCCCTTCAACGATGCGGTCGTGGTCAAGGCCAATATAGAACACTACACAGTACGGAAGATCCTTATTGATACTGGTAGTTCTGTTGATCTCATCTTTAAAGAAACCTACGAGTACTTGAAGACTGGGAAGCCCTTGCGTTCCACCGAAGGGCCGCTCTATGGTTTCTCAGGTTAATGGAAGGAGGTAGAGGAAAGTGTGTCCCTCTTGGTTACGCTTGGATGGGTAACAAAACTCATCTAGTTCGTGGTGGTAGATGCGCCTATTAGCTACTTGTCTATCTTCGGAATACCCCTCCTCAATGACTACCAGGCAGTGGTTTCTACTTACCATCTTGCTATTAAATTTGCAACTGAAGGCAAACAATACCGAATCAAAACCGACCCCAGGATGCCACAAGAGTGTTATGTTCAGGCTGTCAGTATGATCGAGCAAGACCCGCTTCCAGCAGTTTTAGTTGATGCGCCCAAAGATCCAGCCTTTATAGAAGTAATCAAATACTTAGAAGACTCGGCCTGGGATGGAGCTAACTTGGAACCTACCCAGGCAAATCAAGGGGTCCCCATCACAGAAGGAGAGGAGAGAAAACTTTCCATCAACTCAGAACTGCCAGAAGGGGAGAAGGCCGAGCTGATTGCCTGTCTACTGAAGAATTTGGATGTCTTCGCTTGGGAAGCAGAGGATATGACTGGAGTAGATCCAGATGCTGCCTACCACCATCTCAACATCGCTCTAGATTTCAAGCCCATTCAGTAGAAAAAGAGGGAGGTGGCAATAAAGCTAGCAGAACCCATCAGAGAGGAGGTATCAAAGCTCCTCAAAGCCAATTTTATTCGTGAAATCCAATATCCTACTTGGGTGTCAAACGTTGTAATGGAGAAAGAACCAGGAGGAAAGTGGCACTTGTGTTTTTATTTCACGAAATTGAATAAAACATGCCAAAAATATTGTTATCCCTTACCTCTAATTGATGCATTAGTAGATTATATGGTTGGGTATCCATGCATGAGTTTTTTGGATGCATTTTCTGGTTATCACCAGATTAGAAAGCATAAGCCCAACATTTCTCATACGTCTTTCATCACAAACGATGGTTGCTATTGTTATCTCATATTACCTTTCGGGCTAAAAAATAGAGGTGCCACATATCAGTGAATGATGGGCTTCGTTTTTAAAAGGAAAAAGGAGAGAAATCTGGAAGTCTAAGTAGAAAAACTTCTTATAAAAAGTAAAACCTTCATGTTGTATCTGCAAGACCTCGCAGAGACATTAATTACTCTGCGAAGGTATAATATGAAATTAAACCCATTAAAATGCATTTTGGCACAAGCAAGGGAAAATTCTTTGACCACCTTCTTACACCTGAGGGACTAGCTCCCAATCCAGATAAAGTGAAGGCGATTCTTGATTAGGCACCTCCTCGTTCCCCAAAGGAAGTTCAGCAATTAGGAGGGATGCTGGCATACCTTGGGAGGTTTATTTCCCGAGCAGGAGATACAAGCGCCCCTTTCTTCAAAACTCTTCGAGGAGCATCAAAGTTTGAGTGGACCAAAGAATGAAGCTTTTGAACAGCTCAAAAAGCAAGTCACTTCAACCCCTCTGCACCAGAGACCTCGAGCAGGGGAAATGTTGTACATTTACTTGGGAGTTGGCCCGGAGGCTGTCAGCTCAGTTCTGGTTAGAGAAGAAGGGATAAGGCAGTATCCGATATGCTATGTAAGTCACATCCTTAAGAATGTCGAGACGAGGTATCCGATTCTAGAGAAGCTAGCCCTAGCATCGGTAATGTCTGCTCGAAGGCTCTGACCTTATTTCCAGGCACATTCGATTCCGGTGGTAACTAATCTGCCATCGAAGAGCATCTTAGAAAATCGGAACACTCGGGGAGGTTGGCCAAATGGGCAATCGAGCTCAGTGAGTTCGATATCTCCTATGTGCCCAGGACAGCCATCAAGGCATAAGTATTGGCAGATTTCCTGGTAGATGCACATGACTAAGTGATAGCCATACAGAACAATCTCATTTAGCTTGGAAAATATATGTAGATGGGGCTTCAGGAAGAAACTCCTCTGGAGCATGGGTAGTGCTCATCAATCCAAAGGGAGTCATGCTAGAACAAGCTATACAATTCTCTTTTCAAACAACAAATAACCAAGCAGAATACGAGACACTATTGAATGGTTTAAGATTCGCTAAAGAAGTGGGAATCAAGCATGTTCGTGTTAAAATAGATTCTCTGGTAATGGCCTCACAGGTACTCAGTAATTTTGAGATCAAGGAGCCAATGTTGAGGAAATATATAGCATTGGTCAGGGTTAAGGTTAGCAGATTTACAAGATTCACTATTGAGCACATCCCGAGAACACAAAATGTAAAGCAGACAAGTTAGCAAAATTTGGTCTCCCTTTAGGGAGGATGCCTTCAGAACTTTTCCTTCCGACCACAGAAGAAGGGGAGTTGATGCAGGTTGATAAACGTCCATCTTGGATGGATCCGTTCATACTGTATTTATCAATAGGGGGATTACATCATTCGGTAAAGGACAAGAGGAGATTCAGGATTAAGGCCTCCAATTACTATCTCATCTCTGGGATTCTCTACAGGAAGACTTTTAATTCACCAATGGCTAAATGCGTGCCCGAGGGAGAGATTCCAATCGTGCTCTGAGAGGTTCACTCTGGAGAATGCGTAAGTCATTCAGGAGCAAGAACCTTAGAAAAAAAAAATTTGTTGAAGGGGTACTTTTGGACCAAAATGAAGAAAGACTCGGAGTCCTATGCAAGGTGCGTTCAGTTCCAAAAATTTTCCCCGCTTCAACTTCAACCAGCTTAGAAGCTCAGGTCAATTGCAACACCGTGGCCCTTCGCGGTTTAGGGGATGGATCTACTCGGACCCTTTCCAATGGCAAGTGGGTAGCGACGCTTCATTTTAGTAATGAATGAATATTTCAAGAAGTGGGTTGAAGCGAAGGCACTGGCCAGAACGACAACCCAGATAGTGAAAAGCTTCGTCTGGGGGGAGATAATTTGCAGGCATGGGATCTCAATGGCGATAATCACAGATAATGTGCCTCAGTTCAACAATGAAGAGATGATTAACTTCTGCAAATAGGAGGCATAGAACTGCGGTTTTCATCAGTACATAACCCTTGGAGCAACAGACAGGTCAAAACAGCAAACAAAAAAGTACTTAACCTATTAAAGAAGAGTGCAAAATCTAAAAGGAAGTTGGGCAGACGAACTTCCTTCAGTTTTATGGACCTTGAGTACAACGTCGTCATCTGCCACTGGAGAAACCCCCTTTAAGCTGTATCATGGCTCGGAAGCTCTTATTCTAGTAGAATTTGAGGTCCAATCCCCAAGGGTTTTACTTGCTAGGCAAAGTTGGGAGGATTGGCTTGAGATCAACGACGAAGATATGAGATGTAGTCTTGATCAGATCGAATAAATTCGCGATGAGGATGTCATCAGACAGGAAGAAGTAAAGCGTAGGGTGGTAAGATTTTATGACAAAAATATCAGGGTCAAACACTTTTTGGTGGGAGATCTTGTCTTAAAAAAAGTTGTTGCAGCTGCGCGAGACAGTTCAGTAGGGAAGCTGAATTCAAATTGGACTAGACCATTCATTGTTAAAGAGGCGCTAAAAATGGAGCATATCGATTGCAAACCTATGAAGGGGAAGACATATCTCACACTTGGAGTGGAGATGACTTGAAACAGTTTTATTCCTGAACCATTATTTCTTATTATTTGTATTTATTTCAATTACATCAACGCTTTCTATTGACACTTTTCAGTGATAAGACATTTTTATTTCTCTATTTTACAACTTGGGATTAAGGGTCATTGGATCGGGAGACATCGCCAGGTCCTGCATGAACCCCTATGAGAATTGTTGTCAGTAGCATAACACCATGCGACCACGTGATGCGGGGAGATTTTTGCATGAACCCCTATGAGAATTGTTATCATTAGCATAACACCATGCAACCACGTGATGCGGGGAGATTTTGCAGTGTGTAGTGGGAGCTTGCAGATTCTCATGCGGTGGACTTCTGGATTACGGATCCCATCTTGTATCTAACCCCACCTCTGCATTTTGGTGGGTTAGCGTGGGCGCTATCTCTACCATGCATCATAAGGGATATCATTATGACTTTGATGATCTCTCTGAGGAAAGCAATGCAGCCCTGTGCTCACCTGCCCAATTGATCATCTTAGCCTGTGACTCTCGAACACTCCTAGATACTCTCAAGCTGTGCCTACGGGAACCCACAACCAAGTTTATCTCTCTGAGGAAAGCAATGCAGCTCTACACGCACCTGCCCAATTGATCAACTTGGTCTGTATCCCCAAGCAGGAGAGCAGTGTAACTTTTTCTTTAAGTTTGAAAGGGTTTTTACAGATTTCGTGACATCCCTGAGGAAAGCAATGCAGCTCTACGTGCAGCTGCCCACCTGGTCACCTAAGTCTGTATTTCTTCCTACCTAGGAATTTTTCCTCCAGGCCGCCATTTATATCTGCACAGGTCGCATTGATTGTGTTGATTCAACATTTTATGACCTGGGAACCGTATGACCCAAACACGGACAAAGTTTATACTCGCAAAAGACACTACAAACTAAAACAGGCAAACATGGTTATCTAGCCGCGGATAACAAATGTATGATTTTATTAAACCAGCTTATAAATGGGCGGCCTGCAATGTCTATTCGGTCCTGATCTCTGTAATATATCTGATAAAGTTAAAACTCCGGTTTTCATCTTTGTAAATCTCAGTTACTGATAAATTTTCCAAGCCACGCCAGTTGGTGTTTAAAAATATTTAACAAATCGACCTGTGCTGATATATCTTTGCGTTTTGGCTAATCAGCTTGCTCACCCTAAACACCTAATATTGTGCTATATCTGGAAATCAGTTCGCAATAATTGAGGTTTGTTTATTTATATACCGGAGAAGTTAACTCACTCTCAGCGGACTTCATTTCATCGCGCAATCATTTCATACCTAAGAATCAGTGGACGCGGAATAAAAAAAGCATTAAGTAGACAATAGAAATCATTATTCTGCAAGAATTAATCAGGGAAATGACGAACGTATCCTTTTTTCATTTTCTTTCAAAAAATTACAACTTTCCAACTCGTTCCGCCTACAGAAAAAGTGTTCGCCGAGCCTTTTCAAAAAAATATATAATTATGTATAGAAATTAACAGTCAATCCGAAAACTTCAATTTCTTTGTCGCAGAAGCCAGACTCTCGGAATTTTCTTCCAACGAATGAATAACCCTCAAAGGTGCTCCCGCTATCATTCTCGTTGTCCGTAAACTCACTTGGCACATCAGAACTTGAACTTTTTGATGCAGACTCTTGAGTTTTAACCGCTTGTCCAGCATCGTTCGAGCCATCGCAAACAACCTCGTGGAATTTTTGCTCGCCCTCTTCTTCCTCTTCGATTTCTTCCTCCTCGCCATTCGCGGCCTCGCCCTTAGCCGAGCGCTCCATTGCTGCGACCTGATCTTTCAGCTCAGGGAAAAGCTCGACAAAGGAATCGTCAGTGATGCCCTCCTTTGCATATTTGAGCTCGATGAAGCGGCGGACGGCGACCTCGACACTCTCCTTGGCGAAAGGCATCATCGCGTCTTGGAAGGCCGGATTTTCGATCTCATAGCACATCTGAAAAAGAAGTAAAATTAGGAAAAGCGGATATAACTTTAGGTCACTGCGAATAAAAGATCATTACCGATTCCTTCTCTTTAAGATGTGCTACCTCAGCGCTGAGTCTCTTATTCCGCTCCCGGAGTTGGTCATTTTTCCTTGGCCATCCCTTTCAAAGCGCAACCCATGAAATGGCTTGTTACCAAGCTATTCACATGGGCTTGGGCGGCTAGGTAGGGGAGGTCGGCAGTACGAACCTGCTGGAGCTCGCGCAGATTCCTCTTCCCATACATCGATGTGCTCGCGATGTGGGCATGGCGAGAAAGCTTTGCGGACTTCTAGGAGGGAAGTGCTGTTGAAAAGCGGATATGCTTATTTTTCCGGTGCCACTGCATCATCTGATTTTCGCGCAGGTCTTTTTAGTTTGCTCCAAAGTCATGGAGTTCAAAGGTCTCGAAGGAAGAATAGTCCGCCACGGGATCGTTTTCTTCTTTACTCTTCCTAGAGACCACCTTTTTCCTCTCCATTTGAGTAAGGGATGGCCCGCCAGTATTTTGCGGGAGGTTTGCTGGAACGTTTAATAAGGCTGAAGAGATGGTTGTAGTTAGCGAGATGATGATGAAGATAATGCGGGTATAAGTCGAGTCCGCGAGGTTCACTTACTTTCCTGGCGAGCTACAACGCTCAAGGTCTCCAGCTTAGAAATATAGTAATCAATGTCCAGCCTGGCACCCTTCAGGAAGTCCATGATTTTTTCTTCCATGACGGAGAGCCTAACACTTCTGAAATCATTATCCGCGTGTTTTTGTCGATAGGTATGTTCGAAGCCCAGGTCACCTTCGAACATGAGATAGCGAGAGGACTAGTTGTGGACCATGTTTGGGAGGTTCATTATTTTTAGTTCAGGGCAATAGAAGTAGATTATCCCTTTGTATGGTTTGCCTCCAGTTGGAGTGATTGAGCGAACTGAGAATATTTTCCTGAAAATCCCCAACGAGAATGTCACTCGCTCATATCGCAAGTACGTGATAAAGCTATAGACGGTGGCTATGGTGTTTGGGTCTAGCTGACCCGGAACAACTCCATAATGCTCGAAGACCTCGGAAATCTCCCAGAGCAAAGGGAACCGGAATCCGCAGGAAAAATGGTTGATCGGAATTGCGATCTGGTTTGCCAGAGAAGTATTAATTCTTTCATTTTCTAGTGGTAGGCGGACATGAACTAGCGAGTTGTTCATATATTCGGCAAAGAATTCTGAAGGATGGTAAAAGCTTTACCACCTGAGGGGATAGATCTTTTTAATTATAGAGGGGGGGTGAATAGAGTATTTAAAAATATTAATTGGTTTTTATAGCGAAATTAAAATAGTGATATATATATCTTAAGAAAATGCAGGAATAAAAAGCTAACTAAAATTGCACACAACACACAACAATAAGAAAACAACAAGCAACCAGACGACACAAGAAATTTATAGTGGTTCCCCTAAACTTTTGTACATCCAGTCTTTTATCACCCTGGTAGGAATCCACTACAGGTTTTTGATCAGGTGCCCTGTCACCAACAAGTTTTTGCTCAGGTGCCCTGTCAGCACAAGATCAATTTGATGGGAGATCTCACAACCCTTTAGGCTTTTGATCAGGTGCCCCAAAACCAAGCTAAGTTTTTTGATAAGGAGACTTAAGAACCAGGTGGTTAACTTTTGAAGGGAGTTGAAACCCTGTGTTGTAACACCTCCCCTGTAATGAAAAAATAATATGGGTCCGACGGGGCCCCACAACATACGGACGCTACAGCTTTAGCATTAAAAGATGATAATAACTACCAAACTCAAAACTCAGAAAAAAGAAACAGCAGAAACATACCAAATAACTAGAAGTTATATACTACTAAACATGAGTATCAATATGGACTTATGGCCTTACACCAAATAAATCCAAAACAGAAAGACCACAAGGTCAAACATCAACATGCAACAGTACTCCTAGGCTACCTCGGCATGCAAGCCGGAATATACCAAAACATGGAGCAATACAATCAAGAAGAAAATGAGCTAGTAAGCACAGCAAACACTTCTTGAGGCTTAGGGATTTTCGGCCGGTGCACTTTCTACTGCTTGCGCTCATTGCCCTGTAAATATTTGTAGTAACATGGGTCAGCAAAGGCTGACCTCTACTGTGTAACGAACACATCTCCTCCCGGCCGCACCTAAAGGACCCCTGGGTACCCCTCCAACATGCAAGTTAGCTCTTCGTATGCTATATACATAAACATATAAAGTTTTTAAAAACAGGTTTGGATGTCTCAAATAGCTAACACGTTTTCTATGTTGAGCACAGAATAAAAGGGGTCTACTATGCATCATGTATGCAGTCCCAGGCTTTGCCCAAGACACCCTAACACGTATGCAACTAGCACATCATCATCACAATTGGGTACTTCCAATTCTCCATTGGCGTAAAGTCGCAAACAAAAAAGGTACCACAATTATAACACCCCCGATTTTTCTGCGATTATTTAATTCCTGTTTGGTGTTACGTCGACGCGTTTTCTTGGCTTGTGTCATCTATGAAGTGTGGTCTTAACTCCTCAAAACTGAGTGACCTATTTTGTATTCTATTGGCAAGATCTCCCTAGTAAGTCGGGTCGTTTTGGGTGACCTGGTGTGGCCTCTCGGAGGATGCTTGTATTTTGACTTCGGGTGGGTATAACTCGAGTTTTGTTTGTCAAAAGTTAATTTCGAATTCGCCGTTGTGTTTGTAGCATGGGTATTTAGCTACGGTGCGAATTTCGTCGAATTCCGAGGTAGTTCGGTTTTCGAATCGTTTTGGGTTTGCTATTAGTAAAAGCAAATTAGAAATTTCTTAGCTTAAGTGAACCGAAAGTTTAGGCAGCGGTAAGGGCCGAATAGGCATGTCTTTTTATTTTAAATCCTTAATCAGTAGATGGCGGGCCCCCTCTTCTTCTTCTTCCCGAGACCGAACTCGCCTCTCATGTACGCGAAAAAGCGGTGGAGAAACCGCCGACCTGCTACCCTTCAGACGTCGATTTTGGGAGTGTTTGTGACGGAATTCGATTCCGAAGGCGGATTTGGATTGCTCTCACTCAGATCTATTTTTCTACGGTAAGAGATTTGATTTTCGTGGAGTTTTTAGGAGGCCTGAAATTATGGTTTTTGCCCTTTTTCCGCCATTAAAGTTCGGGATTTTTGCTGTTAGGGTGTTTCTGCTGCTGGTGCCGTGTGAAGATAAGGGAAAGCCGACCAAGCTTCGTCGAAAATCGAGGCAAGTGGTTCTTGCACTTGTTGTTTTGATCTTCCCCTTCTTAGCTACCCGGTTAGCCCTATGTTAGAAGCCAAGCTTTCCCTTTTACTTTGCTAAATTAGGGTTTTAGTTTCCCCTATGAGCCCCTCTCCTTGTGCCGTTTGTGCTCAACCCACTGGCGTATTTCCGCCATTTAGACTCCAGATTAAAGTCTGGTTTGATGTTTTGCGGGTGGAGCCGAGGGAGAGAGACAGTGGGGGAGGGGGGTACCTACTGTATGATCTTGTAGGAGCCAAGTTTGGAGCTCTCTGGTTTCGGCGTTGAGTGTGGTGCACACACTCAAAGCCATTGATGTTTTGGTGTTGAGTGTGGTGCACACACTCAACGCCACAGCATAAGTTAGGTGTATATTATTTGGCTAAGTACTAAGGCGTTGAGTGAGGTGGACTCACTCAACGTCCCAGCCCCTACTAGCGGCTAAGTACTTTGGCGTTGAGTGAGTCGACCTCACTCAACGCAATTTCCGTTTTGGCGTTGAGTGAGGTGAACTCACTCAACGCCGCAGTTTTCTGTGAGGCCAAGTACTTTAGCGTTGAGTGAGGTGAGCTCACTAAACTCCGCAGCCTTTTTTGAGGCTAAGTACTTTGGCGTTGAGTGAGTTGACCTCACTCAACGCCATTTTGGTTTTGGCATTTAGTGAGGTAAACTCACTCAACGTCGTAGCTCTCTGTGCGGCCAAGTACTTTGGCGTTGAGTGAGGTGGGCTCACTCAACGCCACAGCCTTTTCTGAGGCTAAGTACTTTGGCATTGAGTGAGTCGACCTCACTCAACGCCATTTCAGTTTTGGCATTGAGTGAGGTGAACTCACTCAACGCCGTAGGCATGATTGCGGCCAAGTCCTGTTGCGTTGAGTGAGTGAACCTCACTCAACGCCATTTCTGCTTTGGCATTGAGTGAGGTAGACTCCCTCAAAGCCACATCCCTTCTTTGCGGCTAGGTCCTCTGGCGTTGAGTGAGTCGACCTCACTCAATGCCATTGCTGTTTTGGAATTGAGTGAGGTGGACTCACTCAACGCCACAGTCTTCTTTTGTGGCTAAGTGGCAAGGCGTTGAGTGATTGAACCTCACTCAACGCTATTGCTATTTTGGCTTTGAGTGAGGCTAGCTCATTCAACGCCACAGTCCCTGTTTGCAGTTAAGTGCTAGGGCGTTGAGTGAGTGAACCTCACTCAACGCCATAGCTATTTTGGCGTTGAGTGAGGTCAGCTCACTCAACGCCAGAATTTTCTTGCGGGAAGCGTTGAGTGAGTGAACCTCACTCAACGTCATAGCTGTTTTGGCGTTGAATGAGGCTAGCTCACTCAACGCCAGAGCCATTCTTGCCGAGGGCATTGAGTGAGTGAACCTCACTCAACGCTATGATTGTTTTGGCACTGAGTGAGGCTAACTCACTCAATGCAAAGGTTTGGTTAGGCGTTGAGTGAGTGGAGCCCACTCAGCGCCAAGCCTTGTTGAGTCATTTCAACACTTTTCCCTTACCTTGATTTTCTCTCCCGAGTGAACTCCTTGATTCTGAGGTTCCTTGTCGGCTATGTTTTTCTTTCCTAAAAGCCGAATCGTGGGTCGTGGTTAGTAGTGGTGGTTTGAAGCTCTTAATGGGGGTGGTGTTGTGTAATTTTAACGTGGCCACCCTTTTCTTTTGTCTTGCTCCACGTACGGGCTGGGCAAGGGGGTGGAAGGTCCCTAGTACTTTCACATATAGACCCTTGAGCTTTGTTGGCTTGGAAATGGTGGATGGGGGACTGAGTTTGCCTCCAACCCGGATCCACGTTGTTTATTTTGCTACTACCATCTCTCACAGCTTAGGGTGTTATACGTTTCTTCCTTGATAGATTACAGCATTTTGGGCTCATGGTAGCCTAGTAAACTCTACTGGATTTTAGTTTTTGGGCAGGGCCGATGCTGTTTCCTCGCACCTAGTGCAATTCCTTTTTTTGTCTTTCCTTGGGCAGTTGTGACTGTTACTGCTTTGTTTTCCTCTTTCACTTATCTCCTGATTGACACTTTCGTGCAGTTTTCTTGTTTTGCTTGCTGAGTTATTCTTTCTTCTTTGAATGCCTCAGGTTCTGGATAGTAGCTGCTCTGACGGTTAGTGGTGATATGCAGTTGCTGGTGGTCTCTGGTGCTATAGAGATCAGTTCTTTGTTTTGTGAGGTAGTTTTGTGTTTCTTTCTTACAGACATACATACTTTCCAGTGGGTTTGTGTCAGTTTGTTGGCGCCCACTAGTAGTTTTTCCTTGATACTAGATATGCTACTATTTGCTGCTACCTTTACTGGAGATAGTCTGCTTTCTCTGGGGATGATTTATGCTAGGATGCTAGTTACTTTTAAACCTAAAATTATTATTATAAGTATATCACAAGATCAGCATGTTTTATAAAACTCAAACACTATTTTCCAAACAACGTAAAAAGATCGTTTTTTATATATATAGTATAAATTAACTGTAGGGTCTTGCATAGTATAAGTTGTCCTCTAGGGGAACTTATGCACTCTCTTAGGGAGTCAAACCTTAATAAAGTATTTTCCGCAGCGTTTAAGTATAGTTTTAAATTATGGACTAGGTGATCCACCGAGCCGAGGGATACGGCCTTTAAAAATATAACTGATTTTCCTAATCATTAAACTTATGAATTTTCACAAAGTAAAGTAGATGGTTTTGCCTGAGCGTCAGCAGTTATCCCCTATTCGACGTGGCATCATGACATGTGTTTTCTCTTACTCTGATAATCCTTTTTCCTCGGAGAAAATGCGGGTTGTGACAGTTGGTATCAGAGGGAGGTTGCTTGACAAGTTAGTCAGGCAACCATCCCTTTTGATTGCATTAGTAGTTCAGCATCATGTCATTCACACACCGATATATCATCAGCACGTCTTGGCAAAAGCACAAACACTATACTCATAGCATAACATGAAGTATACAGGGCATATTATGTAGTATGTGATGCATAATATGTGTTCGTATATGGATCCACCATAGGGCCAACATGTGAGGGTTATGTAGTATGGGATGCATAACCTCACCACATGGCTGCGACTAGCTCATTTTCTTTTTCGTTGCATGAGGATGTTATGTAGTATGGGATGCATAACATTTTCATATGTACGTCGCTCATATCATGCATTAGGACCTTTTTTTATAATGCATAGCACAAACATGCATAGCATAACATTACATAAGCACAACGTGCCAAGCTAAAGACTGGTAGGATGACATATGTACACACATAATTTTTGAGTCAAAAATAATATAAAGTCATGCATTCCCGATATAGGCACAGGAGTTAGTATGGTGGTGGTTAACCATCCTAGGTTAGGGCATAACATCAATTTTTGTAAAAAGATAAACTCCCAGAGCAAGTTTAGCAGCTTTAAGTTCATATTTATGTATGTATTGTCCGTACTTGTAGATAGTTGTAGCTGTTGTACTATGATCTGACTAGTGTTGTTATGATTTTAGGATGGCAAGACGTCCTTCGAATAGATCGACTCCCTTGTCTGAGGGTGAGTCATCTGGAGCGCAGAATGATGCGGTGATCGAGAGCTTGCGGCAGAGTAGCGATTCCTTGAGTAGGCAGTTGGTGGATGTTCGAGCCCAGATCTAGTCTCTGGTGGTTGTGGTGGAAGGACAGACTCAGGGAGCGCACGGCCCTGCAGGGGGTTAGCTGTTCCTCCTCCTCCTTTACCCCTGAGACCTCCAGTGGTGGTGCCAGCAGAAATGGCATTTATCTCTCAATTTCAGAGACTTAGCCCTCCTACTTATGATGGGAAGGCAGATTTCATGGTCATAGATGATTGGCGGATCTCCATGGAGGATATGTTCTCGTACTCCGGTATTGCAGATGATCAGAGGGTGATGATAGCCACCTATCAGCTTAAAGGTTTGGCTAAGAGTTGGTGGCTTAGATAAAAGGAGAGCTTGGTAGCTGGTTGCTCTTGGGAAGTATTCAAGGAAATGCTACTGAGGAAGTTCTTGCCTTCGGTCGAGCGTGACTGCCTTATGAACGACTTCCTCCACCTGAAGCAAAGGCAACTCACGGTTGGTGATTATGAGATAGAATTCAGCAAGTTAAGCCGGTTTGCTCCTGGTTTGGTGAGTGTTGAGGCTGATCGAGTCAAGCGGTTTCTTGGTGGCTTGAGGAGCGAGGTGTAGCAGTTGACTAGTGCTTATGGATCAGAGACTTATGCGGGGGTAGTGGAGGATGCTCTGAAGGTGGAGGCTATTGAGATCGCAAAGAGTAGGGGCCAGCAAATGAGGAAGGACAAGAGGAAGTCTATGGAGGAGAAGAAACCCCAGGTACCCGGTGTTACTTCGGGAAAGAAGAGCAAGGTGGTGTGCATCTTCTGTGGCCGGTCAGGCCACCCTGTTGAGAGGTGTTTCAAGAAGGCAGCAGCTCAGAAGAAGGAGCAGGTTCATGCGATTCAGGGTGCTCCTAGGAAGGATGTCTCTTGTTCTGTCTGCAAGCGACCCAGGCATGATGCTGCCAAGTGATGGTCCAAGGATAAAGTCTGCTATCAGTGTGGGCAGAAGGGTCACATCAAGACTAGGTGTCCTCAGGTCCAGCCTGCTCTTCATGCAGTTCCACTTCAGGCACTACCTCCACCCTAGTGTGTGGATAAGGGCAAGGGAAAGCTGAACGTGATCTCTTCCGAGGAGGCTCAAGCTTCGACTCAGGTCATCTCAGGTTAGTTGTTTTTTTTTCCAACCCGAAGGTCTTATTCTTGTTTTACTAGAATGAATGCAGTTTTGTTTTTGTAGTTCCTTAGTTATATATACTCCTATAGGGAAATTTAAGGTGAAGAACCGCTGGGCGAGTGTTCTGTTTGACTCCGGCGCTACCCACTCGTTTGTTGCTAGAGCCTTTGTGGAGCGACTTCGGTTTACTCTAGATCGAGCTCGGGATACCTTTCGTGTCAAGTTCCCCTCTGGTGAATCTGTGTTATCATATTTGGGCAGGCCAGATTGCCCTGTTTTGTTGGGAGACTTTCTTGCGAAGGCAGACTTGAAGATGATTGATCTGGAGGACTTCTATGTTAATCTGGGCATGGAATTGCTGTCTAAGTATGATGCGGTCATTAAATGAAAAGGGAAGCGCTTGGACTTCATCAAGGACAATGGTCAGCCGGGAAGCGTGTATGCTGATCCGTGCAAAGATTCTCCTATCTTTTCTGCGGTATGTGCTCAAAAGTTGTTTCCTTCTGGTTGTTTTGCTTATTTAGTCTTGGTGGTTGGGACCGCTGTTAGTATACCGCACTGAAAGGAGATTCCCGTTGTTCGCGGTTTCGCTGATGTGTTTCCTGATGATCTTCCTGGTCTTCCTCCCGATTAGGATGTTGAATTTGTGATTAATTTGGAACTGGGTACGCGTCCTATTGCTAAGGAGCCGTACCGGATGGCCCCTCGTGAGTTAGAGGAGTTGCGAGTCCAGTTGGATGAGCTGTTGGCAAAAGGATTTATCAGGCAGAGTTCGTCGCCTTGGGGTGCTCCTGTTTTGTTTGTAAAGAATAAAGATGGGTCGATGCGACTTTGCATCCACTATAAGGAGTTGAACAAAGTCACTATTAAGAACAGGTACCCTCTGCCGAGGATCGATGACTTATTTGACCAGTTGCGCGGTAGCACGGTGTTCTCCAAGATCGATCTTCGTTCTGGCTATCATCAGCTCAGGATCCGTGAGGCAGATATTCCACGAACTGCGTTTAGATCGAGGCATGGAAATTTTGAGTTCTTGGTGATGTCGTTTGGTCTGACCAACGCACCATCAGCTTTCATGGATATGATGAACCGGGTGTTCAAGGTTTTCCTAGGCAAGTTTATTGTTGTCTTCATCGATGACGTCTTGGCTTATTCTCGCAGTGCTGAGGAGCATGAGCAGCATCTGTGCTTGGTTCTAACGGAGTTGAGGAATCACAAGTTATTCTCTAAGCTGAGAAAGTGCGAATTTTGGTTGCCTCAGGTCTCGTTTCTAGGCCACGTGGTGGACAAGGATGGGATCTCGGTCAACCCAGAAAAGATCGCAGCGGTGATGGATTGGAGTAGGCTGAGAACGCCCAAGGAGATCAGGAGCTTTCTAGGATTGGTCGGCTACTACAGGAGGTTCATGGAGGGTTTCTCTACCCTAACTGCACTTTTGACCAAGTTGACTCAGAAGAACGCGACCTTTGTTTGGAGTGAGAAGTGCGAAGAAGCCTTCCTGGAGCTAAAGAACAGATTGTGCACTGCTCCCGTTCTGACCCTACCTACTGAGGGTATGGATTATGATGTGTACGTGGATGCTTCGCATGTTGGTCTGGGTTGCGTGTTGATGCAGGTTGGAAAAGTGATTTCCTATGAGTCAAGGCAATTGAAGACTCATGAGAAGAATTATCCAACGCATGACCTTGAGTTTGCAGCGGTGATTTATGCGTTGAAGCTGTGGAGGCATCTACTTTATGGG
This sequence comes from Platanthera zijinensis, assembly GCA_039513925.1. Lineage (NCBI taxonomy): Eukaryota > Viridiplantae > Streptophyta > Magnoliopsida > Asparagales > Orchidaceae > Platanthera > Platanthera zijinensis. The sequence continues at coordinate 2,349,200 of CM077078.1, read as the reverse complement.
GCTCAGTGCAAGATCTTCACGGATCATAAGAGCCTGAAGTACGTGTTAACGCAGAAGGAGTTGAATCTGCGCCAACGACGGTGGCTAGAGTATGTGGCCGATTATGATGTAGAGATCATGTATCATCCAAGTAAGCCCAACGTGGTGGCCGACGCTCTGAGTCAGAAGACGGGGAAGATCTTTAATCTCTCCGCCGATCGTTTAGTGGAAGAGTTCTTATTGATGGATATCTTAGTGGGATGTTGTGGCATGCAGAGCAGTTTTGCAGTGGCAGAGCCGTCTTGGATTTCTCTTACTAGGTTGCACCAGAAGGATGATCCAGATCTTCTGCACTTATACTCCAGGACTGAGAAGGGGGAGTTGCCAGATTTTACTATCGATGATGTAGGTACTTTGAAGTACCGCGGTAGATTTTGTATCTCCTCTGTAGGAGACATCAGAGGTATGATATGCAGAGAGGCTCATGGATCCAGTGTTGCCTACCATCCAGGATCTACAAAGATGTATCATGATTTGAAGCAAATTGTCTGGTGGTATGGCATGAAAAGTGATATAGCCTGATTTGTTGCTGAGTGCCACACTTGCAAGCGTGTTAAGGCCGATCACAGAAGGCCTGGTGGCAAGTTGACTTTGTTAGAGATCCCGACATGGAAGTGGAAAAGCATTTCTATGGACTTCATCACTGGCTTACCAAAATCTCAAAAGGGATTTGATTCTGTTTGGGTTATAGTGGATAGACTGACGAAGTGTGCTCACTTTATGCCGTATAAGATTGATTACCCGATGAAGAAGATAGCAGAGTTGTACTTGAATGAGGTCATCAGATTGCACAGTGTGCCTGTTAGCATCATTTCTGATCGAGACTCCCGGTTTAGTTCTTGTTTTTGGCAGAGTCTGTAGGAGGGTTTTGGTACAGACCTGAGGTATTCTACTGCTTACCACCCACAGACCAATGGGAAGACAGAGTGGGTGAATCAGATAGTTGTGGATATGATCAGATGCTACATTTTAGACCACGGTGGAGAGTGGGATGAGCGGTTGCGACTTATGGAGTTTGCATAAAACAACAGTTATCAAGAAAGTATGCAAATGGCTCTGTTTGAAGCTTTATATGGGAGGCGCTGCAGAACTCCCCTATTTTGGGCTGAGGTAGGTGAGAGACCCTTGTTGGGTCCGGATGCACTTGAGGAGAAGGAAGTCACAGTGAAGCTTATCCGAGAAAAGCTTCGTATATCTCAGGAGAGATATGAGAAGAACGCCAATCGGTGTAGGTCTTCCTTGGAGTTTTCTATAGGGGACCTTGTGTTTCTTAAGGTTTCCCCAATGGTGGTTGTTAAGAGGTTCGGTAAGAATAGGAAATTGGACACGAGGTATGTGGGCCAGTTTAAGATTGTGGAGCGGATTGGCGTGTCAGCTTACAGGTTGGATTTGCCAGCAAGCTTCCCAAGTGTTCATAATGTATTCCATGTAAGCCAATTATGGAAGTGTGTGCGCAGCAGTTGGCAGGTCTTGGATGTTGTGCCCCAGTTGGAGCCTAATCTCTTTTTTTTGAAGTGCTGGTCCGCATTTTGGATACTCAAGAATGGGTGCTGCGAAGGAAGTCCATCCCGATGGTGAAAGTTCTATGGAAGAATCAGGATTTGGAGAGCGCGACTTGGGAGCTAGAGTCGGCTATGAGGAAGGCTCACCCTCACCAGTTTCCCTGATTTGATTGGTATGTTTCCTTTCTTGTAACTCCTATTTGTTACTTTTCCTTCTATATTAGAAATGTTGTGCGTAAAGTTTCGGGACGAAACTTTCTTTTAGGGGGAGTGACTGTAACGCACCCAATTTTTCTGCGATTATTTAATTCCCATTTGGCGTTACTTCGACGCGTTTTCTTGGCTTGTGTCATCTGTGGAGTGCGGTCTTAACTCCTCAGAATTGAGTGGACTATTTTGTAGTCTATTGGCAAGATCTCCCTAGCAAGCCGGGTCGTTTTGGGTGACCTGGTGTGGCCTCTCGGGGGATGCTTGTGTTTTGACTTCGGGTGGGTATAACTCGAGTTTTGTTCGTCAAAAGTTAATTTCGACTTCGCTGATGTGTTCGTAGCATGGGTATTTAGCTACGGTGCAAATTTCGTCAAATTCCGAGGTAGTTCGGATTTCGAGTCGTTTTGGGTGTGCTATTAGTAAAAGAAAATTAGAAATTTCTTAGCTTAAGTGAACCGGCAGTTTAGGCAGCGGTTAGGGCCGAATAGGCGTGTCTTTTTATTTTAAAGCCTTAATCAGTAGATGGCGGGCCCACTCTTCTTCTTCCCGAGACCGAACTCGCCTCTCCTGTACGCGGAAAAGCAGCGGAGAAACCGCCGACCTGCTACCCTTCAGACGTCGATTTTGGGAGTGTTTGTGGACGAAATTTGATTCTGAAGGCGGATTTGGATTGCTCTCACTTAGATCTATTTTTCTATGGTAAGAGATTTGATTTTCGTGGAGTTTTTAGGAGGCCCAAAATTCTGGTTTTGGCCCTTTTTCCGCCATTAAAGTTCGAGATTTTTGCTGTTAGAGTGTTGCTGCTGCTGGTGCCGTGTGAAGATAAGGGAAAGCCGACCAAGCTTCGTCGGAAATCGAGGCAAGTGGTTCTTGCACTTGCTATTTTGATCTTCCCCGTCTTAGCTACTCGGTTAGCCCTAGGTTAGAAGCAAAGCTTGCTCTTTTACTTTGCTAAATTAGGGTTTTAGTTTACCCTTATGAGCCCCTCTCCTTGTGTCGTTTGTGCTCAACCCACTGGCATATTTCCGCCATTTAGACTCCAAATTAAAGTCTAGTTTGATGCTTTGCGGGTGGAGCCGAGGGAGAGGGAGAGTGGGGGAGGGGGGGGGTACCTGCTGTATGATCTTATAGGAGCCAAGTTTGGAGCTCTCTGGTTTCGGCATTGAGTGTGGTGCACACACTCAAAGCCATTACTGTTTTGGCGTTGAGTTTGGTGCACACACTCAATGCCACAGCATAAGTTAGGTGTATTTTATTTGGCTAAGTACTAAGGCGTTGAGTGAGGTGGACTCACTCAACGCCGCAGCCCCTGCTAGCGGCTAAGTACTTTGGTGTTTAGTGAGTCGACCTCACTCAACGCCATTTCCATTTTGGCATTGAGTGAGGTGAACTCACTCAACGCCGCGGTTTTCTGTGAGGCCAAGTACTTTGGTGTTTAGTGAGGTGGGCTCACTCAACACCGCATCCTTTTCTGAGGCTAAGTACTTTGGCGTTGAGTGAGTTGACCTCACTCAACGCCATTTCGGTTTTGGCGTTGAGTGAGGTGAACTCACTCAACGCCGTAGCTCTCTGTGCGGCCAAGTACTTTGGCGTTGAGTGAGGTGGGCTCACTCAATGCCACAGCCTTTTCTGAGGCTAAGTACTTTGGCGTTGAGTGAGTCGACCTCACTCAACGCCATTTCAGTTTTGGCGTTGAGTGAGGTGAACTCACTCAGCGCCGTAGGCATGTTTGCGGCCAAGTCCTATGGTGTTGAGTGAGTGAATCTCACTCAATGCCATTTTTGCTTTGGCGTTGAGTGAGGTAGACTCACTCAACACCACAACCCTTCTTTGCGGCCAGGTCCTCTAGCATTGAGTGAGTCGACCTCACTCAACGCCATTGCTGTTTTGGCATTGAGTGAGGTGGACTCACTCAACGTCGCAGTCTTCTTTTGCGACTAAGTGGAAGGGCGTTGAGTGAGTGAACCTCGTCAATGCCATTGCAGTTTTGGCATTTAGTGAGGCTAGCTCACTCAACGCCACAGTCCCTGTTTGTAATTAAGTGCCAGGGCGTTGAGTGAGTGAACCTCACTCAATACCATAGCTGTTTTGGCATTGAGTGAGGTCAGCTCACTCAACGCCAGAATTTTCTTGTGGGAGGCGTTGAGTGATTGAACCTCACTCAACGCCATAGCTATTTTGGCGTTGAATGAGGTTAGCTCACTCAACACCAGAGCTGTTCTTGCTGAGGGCATTGAGTGAGTGAACCTCACACAACGCCATGGTTATTCTGGCGCTGAGTGAGGCTAACTCACTCAACGCCAAGGTCTGGTTAGGCGCTGAGTGAGTGGGGCCCACTCAGCGCCAAGTCATGTTGAGTCATTTCAACACTTTTCCCTTACCTTGATTTTCGCTCTTGAGTGAACTCCTTGATTCTGAGGTTCATTGTCGGCTATGTTTTTCTTTCCTAAAGGCCAAATCGTGGGTCGTGGTTAGTAGTGGTGGTTTGAAGCTCTTAATGGGGGTGGTGTTGTGTAATTTAGCCGTGGCCACCCTTTTCTTCTGTCTTGCTCCAGGTACGGGCTGGGCAAGGGGGTGGAAGGTCCCTAGTGTTTTCACATATAGACCCTTGAGCTTTGTTGGCTTGGAAATGGTGGATGGGGGACTGAGTTTGCCTCCAACCCGGATCCACATTGTTTATTTTGCTACTACCATCTCTCACAGCTTAGGGTGTTAGACGTTTCTTCCTTGATAGATTACAGCATTTTGGGCTCATGGTAGCCTAGTAAACTCTGCAGGATTTTAGTTTTTGGGCAGGGTCGATGCTGTTTCCTCGCACCTAGTGCAATTCCTTTTTTTGTCTTGCCTTGGGAAGTTGTGACTGTTACTGCTTTGTTTTCCTCTTTCACTTATCTTCTGATTGACACTTTCGTGTAGTTTTCTTGTTTTGCTTGCTGAGGTATTCTTTCTTCTTTGAATGCCTCAGGTTCTGGATAGTAGCTGCTCTGACGGTTTGTGGTGCTGTGCAGTTGCTGGTGGTCTATGGTGCTATAGAGATCAGTTCTTTGTTTTGTGAGGTAGTTTTGTGTTTTTTTCTTACAGACATACATACTTGCCAGTGGGTTCCTATCAGTTTGTTGGCTCCCACTGGTAGTTTTACCTTGATACTAGATATGTTACTATTTGCTGCTACCTTTACTGGAGATAGTCTACTTGCTCTGGGATGATTTATGCTAGGATGCTAGTTACTTTTAAACCTAAAATTATTATTATAAGTATATAACAAGATCAGCATGTTTTATAAAACTCAAACACTATTTTCCAAACAACGTAAAAAGATCATTTTTTATATATAGTATAAATTAAATGTAGGGTCTTACATAGTATAAGTTGTCCTCTAGGGGCACTTATGCACTCTCTTAGGGAGTCAAACCTGAATAAAGTATTTTCCGCAGCATTTAAGTATAGTTTTAAATTTTGGACTAGGTGATCCACCGAGCCGAGGGATACATCCTTTAAAAATATAACTGATTTTCCTAATCATTAAACTTATGAATTTTCACAAAGTAAAGTAGATGGTTTTGCCTGAGCGTTAGCAGTTATCCCCTGTTCGACGTGGCATCATGGCACGTGTTTTCTCTTACTCTAATAGTCCTTTTTCCTCAGAGAAAATGCGGGTTGTGACAACAATGCCCCTAACAGCCTAGAAGCCGCTAAATGGAAATCTTTCCAAGGCCCCACCCGCTCATGGGTCTTAAACCCGGGCTTGCCTACAAACTCTGACTTCCCGCATCAGGATTCCTTCTCACACACAAATCAATTCTAAGAACCTTTGCTGGACCCCACCCGCTCATGGCTTCATTGCCCGGGCTTGCCCTACGCTTGGTGTTCTCGTCAGTCTCATAGAAGGGGACTAGTCTCGTCGGGACACTCTCCCCACATGACTTGCACATCATTGGATGGCCATCCGACCATGGAGACAAAGCCATGCCTTACCACATCACCATCCATGACCTTTCCCACCCTAATCCTCCATTTGTACTGGAACATTCCCGCGCACCAAGTAAACCATCTACCGCTAGTGCGGAGCTAACCTTGCCCGATTCTGTCTATAAGTACTCACTCGAGAAAAGGGGAAAACACATACATCATAAATGGCATCTTGCTGCAACGGATTTCTACCGAATCCATAAGGCTCGCTATGCAACATAACCGAGTCGGACTAACAGTCGCGACTACGGCTTCACCCACAATGCCTAATCCACTAATGGAGCAGATCTCTAATGCAATATCATGCCGGGAACAGACACAATCGGCCCGGTGGTTCCCTTTGAACCATGATGACCCAAACCCCTCTCACTTGAGAGATTTGGTACCTAAAAGCTTGAAAGGAAAAGATGCAATGCACGCATCCAAGAAACCAAGAGATGCGTCGTTACCTTACGACCCCTCTTCCTAGCCATGGAGAAACTTAGTCGGATGAAAAGCACTGTAACGGCCTCGCCTTCGCATATCCGGACTCGGATCGAGAATTGGGGCTCCGAAGCTCCATCGGCGGCAAGAGTTGACCTCCTTTTTCTTCCTTTCTCTCCCCTCTCTCTAAACCTTGGAAAGAGAAAGCTCAAAGTGCAAATGAGGGTTTGAAAACTCTATTCCCGGTCAAATACCAGTAGGGACCATCCGAGGCCCTTGGATCCCAAAAGAAGGAAACGAACAACCATGATTCGCACTTAAAGTCAAATTACTGGGCTGAACACGGCTTGCGACACGCCCGTGTCCAAGGCCGTGTTCCTCAATCGCCGCAAACAAGGAAAATCCAGAACGGGACACGGACTCTGACATGGCTTGGGACACGCCCGTGTCAGCCATGGACATGCCCGTGTCATGGGCCGTGTGCCCCAATCGACGCTGAAACCATCACATCCTGAATAGGACACGGCCATGTGACAAGCCCATATCACATGCCGTGTGCCAGACATGACCTGGGACATGCTCGTGTCCCAGGCCGTGTAACTATCTCAAAGTAACTCGGCAAACATCCCGAGTAAGACATGGCTTGGGATACTCCTGTGTCTTAGGTCGTGTGTCCGACCCCATTTAAACGTCGATCGTAATTTGACGACCTCCCAAAAAAATCGTCTATCTCAATCATGATACGTCTTGTGACACGCCCATGTCACATGCCGTGTCAGCCTATTCAAAACCCAACTTGGCCTGAAATTGCCATCCATTCTCTTTTGAGTTTCGGGGCATTACAATTCTCCCCCCTTAAAAGAATTTCGTCCCGAAATTAAAATAGAACATACACAAAACTTAAATGGTACCTGAGAAGAAAAGCTCGGGAAACTCCTCAAGCATGGTCTACTCTCGCTCTCACAAAAGCTCCTCATGACCGCAGTTGTCCCATCGAACTTTTACGAGTTTGACCTCTTTGTTCCGCAACTGCCAAATTTCTGAGTGTTCTATACTAACTGGATGAACTCGCATCCTCAAGTCCTCTTTGAAAGTGAGATCTATCCTAGATATTAGAGCAAACACACAGCAAGAATAATAAAGAAAATAATTAAAGGCAAACCAGACGACACAAGAATTTTATAGTGGTTCCCTTAAACTTGGGTAGTCCCTCTTCTACCACCCTAGGTAGGAATCCACTATAGGAAGAGTTGATCAGGTGTCCTGGGCACCAATTAGCTTTTGATAAGGTGCTCAAAAACCAAACTGGATTTTTTGATCAGGTGTCTTGCCACCACTGAGTTTTGATAAGGTCTCAGAAACCAGGCAGAACTTTTGAAGGGAGTTCAAGAACCCTTTATACAGTAGGGAAGGGAGAGTTAATTCTGTCTTCTCTGTTCAATAATCAAAGAGAAGCACAAGTGGATTTTGATGATGTTGTCAAAGCTCCCCCTGAGATTAGTAGTAGGTTCAGGAGTGGAAGCTTTGCAAAGGGTGATAGGTTTTCAATGTATGACTGCTCTAGCAAATGATGATTTCAGCAATGGCTGAAATGTGAGTTGTCTTGGAGTGTGAATGATGAAGCCTTGATAATGTTTATATTTCAGTAAGCCTTCTGACTGATGTAGAGTAGTTGTTTATTCAGGCTACCTGGAACAGTAGATCTGAGAAGAGCACTGGCTGTACAGGTGATGTTGAGTTCTTCCTGGAACTCTGATTACTGTATCTCTTTCTATTTTCTTTTCTTCTCTTCTCTATTCATTTTTCACTACTTTCTTCTCTTTTTGTTCCTCTGTATCTCTGTGTATATATTATGATAGGAGGTCAATGGTCATTTGAATTCTTGAATTTATTACTGCTGCCTCTTAGTTATTCCAACGTCTATAATCTCCATAAATGCATTCTTGTAACTGTCCTGTAATAAAGCTGTGTTGGAATATGAACAACTCACTTTGATTGGACCAAGGTTACCCTGAAAATCTTCCTGGGAACTTGCGTTCAGTGTGATGGAAGAAATTGTCGATCTCAACAAGATGATCGTCGATCTGAGCTCAACTATCGTCGATCTGAGCTCAGAGATATTGGAGCTGGTCTGGGACAGAAAACGTCGATCTGAGCTCGGAGATCGTTGAACAAAGTTCGATGCCTCATGGAACTGAGCTCAGAGATCGTCGATCTCAGCTCGACGTTTGAACTCATCTTGTCGATCTGAGCTCGACGCCAAGGTTGAATTCTGAATTCTTCTCTTGACTGTTTTCTCTTGGCTGATTTCTTCAATTTCTGAGAGCCTCTGACTTAGCACATCCTATGACCCTTAGCTATACATGATGGGTCAAACTATTAGTCCTAAAGACATAGTGATCCTGACCCAAATCCAAACTAGGGTGTTCCAACAATCTCCCCCTATTTGGGTTAGGATTACTATTTACATGAAAATATTACAATAAATATTACAAAGCATAAGATATAAAAAGAAAAGCTTTGCATGTTGTCTTCTGTTGCTGTTAAAAACTGACTGCTGCTTGCATTCTACTGCTATTAAAACTGACTGTTGCTGGCATTCTGCTGCTGTTAAAACTAACTACTGCTGGCTTTACAATCTCCCCTTATGTTGATGCAGTAACTGTGATTGGAGGATGTTGGGATGACTTTGAAAATTGGATTTTTATTGAGTCATCCAGCTTACTCTTATAGATGGTACCTGCAGAAGGCTATGGTAAAGATTGCTCTCTCCTTGAAAAGGATATGTTAGCAGAAAAATGATATTTGTTCAGCAAATTTTATTAGGGTTCTGAATCTAAAAAAAAGTCTGATATCTTCCTTCCTATAGAATTTCTTTTCATAAGAAGAGATTCAAACTCAGTGCCATGATCACTGCTGACCAATGCAACTAGAGTAGAGGACTCAATCTAGATGAATTTAGAAAATGATCTATAAGAAATATAAAGTTATCTGATAGAGAATTCTCATACAGAAATCCTAACATAATTTTGAACAAGATATCAAAAAGATAGAAGCAACCCTAAGAAAAGATGTTTCCTAATAAATTTGTTCCAAATAGGAAAAGGATTTGAAAATATTTTAAGTAGTTTATCCTTATAATTATAAATCAAATTTATGAAAAAGCAGACTGAGTTCGATGATTTTATATAGGATCGTTGATCTGAGTTCGACGGTCTGAACTCATTTCGTCGATTAAAATGTTTCTTCTTCCTTTGAATATATTCTGAGAACATTCCTCTGAGAAGTTTTGTTTCCTCCTCAAGTTTTATTGAATCTTGGCTGCAAAATTGAAGTTCTAAGTTAACTGAACTGAAAACAAAGTTAGATAATACCTGCTCCTCTTCAGGTTTTGATTTTCCTTTTGTTTGTTCAGCCTCTAAACTGCTGCAGGAAGTATTGATGGCCATTAAGCAGAATTTTTTTGCCCTTGCTTCCTCCTCTTCATCTTCAAATGATGATTCATCATCTAATACATCCCAAATAACATCTAGGGATACTGATTCTCCTCCTTCAAATAAGATGTTGTGGCTTCTTTCTGTTGTTCCATCCACTGGTTCAGAATCCATTTGATGAAGAGAACCCCATATCTCCTTAGTTGTTGAGCATTCAACAACTTCCTGGAGCAAGTCATCAGATAATGACTGTGCTAGGATATTCATGGCTCTGGCATCAGCTAGCCTGGCTCTTTTAGTTGTTGTTGCTGAGGTTGGGAGACCTGTCATAATGGCATAAAATATTTCTTCATAAATATTGTCCATAAATGACTTAATTCTTGTCTTCCAAAGTGCAAATTTGTTTATGTTGCACTTAGGAGGTCTGGTGCTAGAATATTCCATATTCTTGCTATGTGAAAAACAAAACAATTAAACTAACTAGGATGGATCAAAAGAGAGATCTTTTGGTTCAGGTGTTAGCCTGTATAAGAAACCAACCTAGTGATGGTTTAGTTGTTATATAACCAACCTCCCTCTGATACCAATTGAAAGTGAGATCTATCCTAGAGATTGGAGCAAACACACAGCAAGAATAATAAAGAAAAGAAATAAAGGCAAACCAGACGACACAAGAATTTTAAAGTGGTTCCCCTAAACTTGGGTAGTCCACTCTTTTACCACCCTAGGTAGGAATCCACTGTAGGAAGAGTTGATCAGGTGTCCTGGGCACCAATGAGCTTTTGATAAGGTGCTCAAAAACCAAACTTGATTTTTTGATCAGGTTTCTTACCACCACTGAGTTTTGACAAGGTCTCAAAAACAAGGCAGAACTTTTGAAGGGAGTTCAAGAACCCTTTGTACAGTGGGGAAGGGAGAGTTGATGTTGTCTTCTCTGTTCAATAATCAAAGAGAAGCATAAGTGTATTTTGATGATGTTGTCAAAGCTCCCCATGAGATTAGCAGTAGGTTCAAGAGTGGAAGCTTTGCAAAGGGTGATAGGTCTTCAATGTATGACTGCTCCAACAAATGATGATTTCAACAAAGGCTGAAATGTGAGTTGTCTTGGAGTGTGAATGATGAAGCCTTGATGATGTTGATCTTCTAGTAAGCCTTCAGACTGATGTAGAGTAGTTGTTTCTTCAGGCTTCCTGGAACAGTAGATCTGAAAAGAGCACTGGCTGTACAGGTGATGTTGAGTTCTTCCTGGAACTCTCATTACTGTATCTCTTTCTATTTTCTTTTCTTCTCTTCTCTATTCAGTTTTCACTACTTTCTTCTCTTTTTGTTCCTCTATATCTCTGTGTATATATTCTGATAGGAGGTCAACGGTCATTTGAATTCTTGCATTTATTACTGCTGTATCTTAGTTATTCCAACGGCTATAATCTCCATAAATGCATTCTTGTTACTGTCCTGTAATAAAGCTGTGTTGGAATATGAACAATTCACTTTGATTGGACAAAGGTTATCCTGAAAATCTGCCTGGGAACTTTCGTTCAGTGTGATGGCAGAAATTGTCGATCTCAACAAGATGATCGTCGATCTGAGCTCAACTATCGTCGATCTGAGCTCAGAGATATTGGAGCTGGTCTGGGAAAGAAAATGTCGATCTGAGCTCGGAGATCGTCGAACATAGTTCGATGTCTCGTGGACCTGAGCTCAGAGATCATCGATCTTAGCTCAATGCCTGAACTCATCTCGTCGATCTGAGCTCGATGCCAAGGTTGAATTCTGAATTCTTCTCTTGACTGTTTTCTCTTGGCTGATTTCTTCAATTTCTTAGAGCCTCTGACCTAGCACATCCTATGACCCTTAGCTATACATGATGGGTCAAACTAAAAGTCCTAAAGACATAGTGATCCTGACCCAAATCCAAACTAGGGTATTCCGACACTCTTATATCGGCACTAATGCCGATTCGATCACCACACTAGCCTCTACAAAAGCTTTCCTCAAGACGGAGACATGGAAGACATTGTGTAATCCACTCAGCTCCATGGACGAAGCTATATAGTATTACATCCATAATTACTCAGATTTGTACAAAGTCACACTTAAACTAAGATGAATTAAGTTTTATTTTATGCCTTGCTTGAGTTATGTGTTTGCATTACTATATTGCCAAGTGTAGACCAACGTAAGTCTACAATGGGTCATCAAACACAGGACCATACAATGTAATCCCTCATTATGTGATCCATGGTGTTGACCCATGTGTAGCCTCTCTATTAGGATACACATCATATTACAAGCACCACAGATTGGATATAGAAGTGTTGGTGACCCTCTTTGAAGAAAAGAATTTCAATGAAGAAAAATTCTCTAAGTCATTTACTCGAGTAGATGTATTTATACTCGAGTAAGTGAAATTATACTCGAGTAGTTGAACTCTTATACTCGAGTCACCAGTTTCTCCTCTCAAAAATTTTCTAAGTTAAATACTCGAGTAGTCAGATTTTACACTCGAGTAGTTAAGTCATTTGTCTCGTGTAACAGAAGTCAGGGACTCGTGTAGATTCTTTCCTCTTGAGTAGTTAAATTCCTATACTCGAGTAGTCTATATACTACTCGAGTAGTCCAGAGTCTATACTAGAGTAATTCTTTGCTCTCTATCACAGAAAACTTTCTAAGTACTTTACTCGAGTAGTTTATCCACATACTCGAGTAGATCTCATTCACTCGAGTAGTTCATTTTCAGTAATCGAGTATATCGTTTTCCCTTCTCAGAAATTTCTTTAAGTATTTGACTCGAGTACTTATTCTACTCACTCGAGTAGTTGAACTCTCTCACTCGAGTAACCTGTCTTATACTGAGTAGTCCAATTTCCTTGTCTCGAGTAATCAGCTTAGCACTCGAGTATGTCTTTATCTACTCGAGTATCTCCTCTTCAATTCTGGATATTTTTCTAAGTAAATACTCGAGTAGTCTCTTTCTCCCCTACTCGAGTAATGACTTCAAGTACTCGAGTAGGTATATGATGACTCGAGTATATCAGTCAGTTTTTCAGAAATTTCTCTAAGTCCAGATTTTACGGGATTTTAAAATACTTTGACGTGATTGGTCCACGTGTTCTTCATTAAGAATAATTATGACCGTTTGGGGATATCTTATAAATAGGTCTTGTCAAGACCGATTAACCCTAAAGCTAATAATCATATTATTCTAAAGTTTTCTGAATCACGTTTCTCTCTCCAAAATGAAATTCGCCGCCGCTGCCGATGATCTCCATGTCTCCAGGGCTAGGGTTTTTGACTTCAAGAATCAGATCAAGTTTGATTTCCAGATCGAGATATTCTGTTCATTCTTCATCATCTCTTTCTTTGATCTGGTGAAGTCAAGAGAAGTTTTCAGATCTACTTTTGCGGAGAAATCTTCTTCAATTTTTCTTATAAAGCCTCAACGTCTACAAGAAGAAGATCTAGGCAAATCGTTTCAAGATTTAAAGATTACTGTTTGTATTTCTATTTCTCTCAACTTATTTCTTGTAGGAGAATTTTCTCCGAGTTGTAGGAAGTTTTACCTTCCGAGTGTAGCGTTTGGATCGAGTTTGTAGGAACGTTGTTTCGAGGCGTAGGATTGATTTTTCAATTCGAGATAGTGGAGTAGCCGAGTCTAGGGGTTTGCTAGATAGGTGAGGGAAAGTGGACGTACCCAAGGTTGGGAACCACTATAAATATTTTTTCATCTGTGAATGCTTGATGTATCTGTGTGTATAGTATTTAAATTTTTATTCTGCAAAAAGACGCAAAGCTCACCAATTCACCCCCTCTAGTGATTTAGGTAGACAACTGAACTTTTTTAATTGGTATCAGAGGAAGGTTGATCGCTAAAAGGTTAACACCTTGATCGGATCCGTCCCAACTTGTCTTTTGAGATCATCCAAGCATGAACAAGACTAAAGATTTTGCCAAGCTTCCAGTATGATCAAAGAATAACTTTCCCATGTGGAAAGAAAGAATTAAGTTTTTCATGGAAGCTGTGGATCCCAGGATCTTCATGATTGTTGAAGAAGGTCCTCACATTCCTATGAATACCTCCACTATAGATCAAACAAAGCAAGTCCCAAAGAAATTGATGGATCTGGATAAAGATGAGATTGTACTTGTCTCCTTGGATAAGAAAGCTAAAAATATAATAGCAAGTGCAGTCGATGTGATGCAGCGCCACCGCTACTTGATGATGACCCGGTTGCCGAGGCAATACGACATAAATATCTGAGATGCCGTGATGACGCCGAAGGAAGTGCACGCTACCACCTCCGCTCACGGCGTGCTAAAACCGCCATGAAAAATTAGCCTAATTTTATTATTTTCATGCACTTTATTTTATATTTTGGGAATATAAAATTATCCTATGTTTAAGTGATAATTTTATATTCATGGCATGTGTTATTTTTCATTTGGAACAATATTTTATTTTGGTGTGCATTTAGCCTTTTGGATGGATGAAATTACATCTCCATCATGGAGGGCTAAGAGTTATTGTAAACTCCTATTTAAGGAGGTGATTATGAGGAATAAGATCATTTAATATTTGAAACCTAAATTCCCTCTCCTTTGAGAAAATTCGGCCAAGAGCTTTCTCCAAGCCGCCGGCCCCCTTGGTGGTGTGAAACCGCCGGCCCCCCCTTGTGTGGTGTGAAGCCGCCGCCCCCTTGTTCCCTCCATCCGTTCTGTGCGACTCCGGTGCGGCTTCCTTGGTGCGACTCTGTGGAAGAAGGTTGCAAACCCTTTGGTGTGATGCCGGCGGATCCGTGGAGAGAGTGATTCTCCCACCTTATCTTTGTGTGAAACTTTCATCCCGGTTGGGTAAACTCTTCCCTTTGTGTGATTCTTGCTTTAGAATTGTGGAGGTTTTTCATGCACCATTTTTTCCGTGATTTTTAAATTCGTCGCTTGCAAAATCTGAATTTGACGGTATTGTTATTGAATCTCTTGTTGTCCGGAACTGGTAGATCTGTCTTGGGAGTGCAACATGGCCTAGCCTCGATTTGCTCTTCCGTTCGGCGCACTTTATGTGCCAATAAGGGAATTAATCACGACTCGAATTTTGATCGCTCTTAAAGGTTTTCCGCCGCTCCGAAATAAACTATTGCTGCGCTTGAAACGACTATATTGAAATGAATAGATGCTTGTGTAGGTGCGGTGAGTTGTGTGCTTGTTGGAGGGGTAGGTCTTAAGGACGTTGTATCGAGTCCGGCTTACGGTGAGTTGTGTGCTTGTTAGAGAAGTAGGTCCTAAGGACGTGGTATCGAGTCCCGGATTTTGGGAACCAACCGACCCCTTTTCGTTCGCTTTTGGTCGGCGTTCCCTCTTTTATTTCTTGTTCGGTAACGCGTAGGTGTCTGTATTGTAGTCACGTCCGAATCACGGTCGTCCCTACATCACGATGACTCAATGTTGCAGAACCTGATCCACTGCCAGTCTACTAAGGAGATGTGGTAGTCCCTTGTCATCTTTATGGAAGGTACATAAGAAGTAAGGGATGACAGAAGATCCCTTTTGAATCAGAAATATGAAGCCTTCTGACAAGGGCACAAAGATACCATTACTGACACATTTGAGAACTTTTTCAAGATAGTCAACGGCCTAAGAGTATATGGCCGGGTCTTCACTAATGGGGAGCTAAATGACAAGTTCCTGAGATCCCTAACCAATGAATGGTATAACAAGGTGTGTGCTATCCGGGAGTTTGGAAAGCTAGCTGAGACAGACCCTCAGAATCTCTTCGGAAAGCTAATGTCATATGAGCTTCAACTCAACTCAAGAAAAGCTGAAGAAGAGAATAGCAGGTCTGCATCCAAGGAGAAGTCTGTTGCTCTAAAAGCAGACACCTCGAGGAAGTGAAAGGCTACTTCTCCTACCCCAGCACAAGAAGAAAGCGAAGAGGAATCATCTGAGTCAAGCACTTCAGGCTCAGAGCTATTTGAAGGAGAATTCTCTCTACTCTCACGACAGTTCAAGAAATTCTTGAACAAGAAGAAGCAATAGAAAGGCAAGGATGCCTCCTATAAAAGATCACGACATGATGTGACTGTCACAGAAAAGGCTCAAGCAGCCATGACAGGTATGGTTCTAAACCGAACAAACACATTTCAACTGACATTGTTTGCTACTATTATAATATGCAAGACCATGTCATCGTTGATTGCCCCCACAAAAAGGAGGGTTGAAAGAGAGAAGAAAAGAAGTCCTTATACAATAAGAAGAGGACAGAGAAGAGCCTGAAAGTCAAGAAGGGAAAAACTCTCAGTGACTTTGACTCATCTAAGTCGAGTGAAGAAGAAGAAGCCTACTTTGGGATTATGGCTCAATCAGATGATGTATAAGAGCCCCACTTCACTTTTAAGGTAAACTCTCACACTCCTCTTTCTGAATCTAAAGTCTTTGAGCATGATCATGAGGACAACTCCTCTGATGATGAGTCTGAACTCATGGCCCAGTATAAGGATTTGATCAAGGCATACGACAAATGTCGAAAGGTCGTGAAAAATCAGGCAAAAGAGATTAAGTCTCTAAAGGCCATAGAAAGCTCTCTGAGAGAGTAAGTCGTTAAGATGGACTCACTTAGAGAAGACTTAGATACTGCAGTTGATGAGTTCAACAGGTCTATCAAGCATCTTGATCTGAAGGATGAAATCATCAAGGGGTTGGAAGAATTACTAGAGGCCGAAAAGAAACTTATTAAAGGTTTCTCTAAGCCCAAGGTAGTTCTTCCTCTTGTTGCTGAGTTCTCTGCTCAGGCCAAGGGTGCTGGGCTAGGCCATATAAAGGCTCCTAGTAAATATTCTAGGAGGAATAAGGCTCAGAGAACGAATAAGGCCGCCAAGAAGGGCTTGGCCAAAGTAAAGGGGAAGGCCCCTCAAGATCAGACTATCTTTAAGAAAGTCATATTTCCAACTAATGAGTTTGATCTTCACTCATCCTACTACCACTTGACTAGGCCTACTTATGTAGAGCCAAAGTCTCGTTACCAAGGATGGACTCGCCCCAAAAACTTTGGTGAGAGTGTCTTTAAGACACCTTATGAAGAAGTAATTCTTCAGGACTATGGTCCTTATGATCATGGTCATAACTTCAATAAAGCACCAAAGGTAAAATTCATTGTGGAAAAGGTTGTGAAAGAGAAGAAATCATGTGATTGCCATCATCATGAAGCCTCCTTCTCCAAGACTGTAACCCCTGCTAGAACAGTATCCCAGAAGGTCAATCAGGAGTACCTAAGGCAAAGATATAACATGTTTGACTGTTGGTGCTGTGGCAGAATTGGTCATTTTTCCATCGATTGTTGGTTTAATCCAAGAAATGTTGCAACTCCTAAAGTTGGTAACATGAGAATGACCACTCATGATGCTAATACTCGTAGGGGGAGTGTTCTAACAAGAGACCAAGGACCCAAACATGTTTGGGTTCCTAAGAAAAACTGATTATGATTGCAGGGATGTCCAAAGGCCACTAAAACGCCTATCTGGTATTTGGACAGTGGCTGCTCTCAGCACATGAATGAGACTAGAAGCCTACTTCAGAACTACTCTCCAGTCTTGAACGGACCAAAGGTCATCTTTGGAGGTTCAGACCGAGGAATCACTAAAGGCTATGGTATGATCACTAACGGTAGTGTATCCTTTTCGAATGTATCTTATGTCGAGGGATTGGAACACAATCTCATAAGCATAAGCCAACTATGCGACAAAGGATACATAGTTGAATTCCATGTTGACAAGTTCTTGATAAAGTCTGTTGACAATATGGAAATGATTCTATCTGGCACTCGAAGTAGAAATATATTTTGTTTAAATTTCATTTGTATAGACTCTTCTACACCAGTGTGCTTTTTAACAAAAGATAGTACGTCTCTTGGTGACCAATGGCATAAGAGATTAACACATATTAATTTTAAAACTATTAAAAAATTATTCTTTCTGAACTTAGTACGTGATGCCCCGAATGTAAAGTGCGCTAAGGACAGACCTTGTCATGCTTGTGTAAAAGGCAAGCAAACAAGGGCTACTTTTAAAAGCATAATAGGCAATGACTCCAATAGGTGTTTACACCTACTTCATATGGACTTGTTAGGTCCACTGCAAGTTAGAAGTTTGGGAGGTAAGGACTATATGTTGGTTATTATTGATGACTACTCGCGCTTTGCGTGGGTGTTCTTTCTGAAACACAAGTCAGATACCTTCGATGTCTTTACTAATTTTGTCAGGCAAGTCCAGAATGAATACAACTGTTCTGTATTCAATATCAGAAGTGACAATGGAACATAATTCAAGTCTGGGGCCATGACAGAATTCTGTGAAAGCCTAGGTATCTTTCATGAGTTTTCATCTCCTCATACTACACAACAAAATGGAGTAGCTGCGAGAAGGAATAGAACACTCATAGAGGCCTACAAGACTATGTTGAGTGATGCCTCACTACCGGAGTATTTCTGGGCTGAAGCCGTCAACAATACATGCCACGTGCAAAATCGAGCACTCATAAACAAGAATCATGATAAGACACCTTATGAACTTTTAAAAGGCAGGAAACCGACTGTCTCATATCTTAGAAATTTTGGCTGTAAATGCTTCGTGCTTAACAATGGTAAGTATTACACTACCAAGTTTAGCAAAAAGAGTTTTGAAGGTATTTTTGTAGGATATAGTATCCATAGAAAGACTTATAGAGTTTTCAATAGAAAAACTCTTGTTGTAGAAGAATCAATACATGTTGTATTTGATGAGACGAGTTTACTACAGAGAAAGTCTTCTAGTGTGTTCATTGAAGATGCATGTACAAAGTTAAAAGAAGTTAGCTTGGATGAACCGACTGAAGTTAAAGGTGAACAACTCATCAAGATCACCACTCAAACCCCTATTGGAGAGGTAGATGATCAAGATGAAGAAATCGTCCAAGTTAATGAAGTCACTCCAGTGATTGAAGATGTTCCAGATGCAAGGACTCTAGAGCTCAGACATCTGAAGGATCACCCCATGGAAAAAATCATAGGAGATCCCCGGGATGGTGTCAGAACTCGTAGAGGTACAACTAATGAGAATTTATACTTATGTTTTCTCTCTCAGGTTGAACCAAAGAAGTTTGAGGAAGCAAACTCGAATGCATCATGGATCCTGGCTATGGAATAAGAACTGAATAGTTCAAGCGCTGCAAAGTCTGAACACTTGTTCCAAGACCCAAAGGCAAGAACGTCATCGGAACGAAGTGGGTCTACAAGAACAAGATGGACGAAGATGGAACAATCATAAAGAACAAAGCCAGACTCGTAGCCAAAGGATATCGCCAAGAAGAAGGAATTGACTTCGACAAAACTTATGTTCCAGTGGCAACACTGGAGGCAATAAGGTTATTACAAGCAAATGCTGCTCTCAAGGGCTTCATCGTCTATCAGATGGACGTGATGTCTGCCTTCCTTAATGGTGACAAAAAGGAAGAAGTATATGTGGAACAACGTCCAGGTTTTATTGACTCTAACTTTCCTGATTATGTTTACTTACTGCAAAAAGCTTTATATGGTCTTAAACAAGCTCCTCGAGCTTGGTTTGAGATGTTGTCTAGCTTTCTTATTTAGAACAAGTTCACAAGGGGAAAGATAGATAAGACATTATTTCTTAGGGAAATAAATGGCAAGATTTTGCTAGTGTAAATCTATGTCGACAACATCATTTTTGGCTCTACTGACGACAACCTCTGCAAGAAGTTTTTTAAACTTATACAAGGGAAGTTTAAAATGAGCTGTATGGGATAGCTGAAGTATTTCTTAGGGCTTCAAATGAAACAATCTAAAGATGGAATTTTCATCTCGCAGACTAAGTTCACACAAGATCTAATTAAGAAATTCGGAATGAAGAACGCAGCCTCTATGAGGACTCCAATGGGTTAAGCTATATCCCTGGACAAGGATGAGAAAGGGAAACCTTTTGATAAAACCAAGTACAGAAGCATAATTGGATCCTTGCTCTACCTTACTGCCAGTAGACCTGACATAATATTTTCAACATATGTTTGTGCTAGATTTCATGTGAACTCTAAGAAATCTCACTACACTGCTGCAAAGCGGATTTTGAGATATCTTAAAGGCACACCAAATCTTGGCTTATAATACCCAAGAAGTAATGACAGTGAACTAATTGGTTTTTCAGATGCAAATTTTGCAGGTAGCATAGTCGATAGGAAAAGCACTTCCGGGACTTGCCAATTCCTTGGAAGGAGGCTTATTTCCTAGAGCAGTAAGAAGTAGAACTGTGTTGCAATATTAATAGCTGAGTAAACGTATATCTCTACAGACAGTTACTGTGCACAGCTGCTATGGATAAAGAATCAATTTGAAGACTACAATATGAAGTTTCAGAACATTCCATTATTTTGCGACTCTTCCAGCGCAATTGCAATAGCCAAAAACCCAGTCTCACACAGACGGACAAAGCACGTAGAGCTGTGATACCACTTCATCCGGGAGCATGTGGAGAATAAAGTTATAGATCTACAATATGTCTTTACAGACAGGCAGATTGTAGATATTTTCACGAAGCTGCTGGATGAGTCCAAGTTTTCGTTCTTCAAAACTTAACTTGGTATGCTCAACAAAGAAGATTAGAGATGGTGGACTCATACAAAGGCTCAAAGATGAAGAAATCAGTCAAAAGTTGGAATTTCCCAAAATTCTAAGTCAATGACTCGAGTAAGACAAGACCTACTCGAGTACCTAATGTCATACTCGAGTACTTCCTAGACATACTCGAGTACTCCCTAGACTTACTTGAGTACTCCTCAGACATACTCAAGTACCTCTAGACTTACTCAAGTATCTCTAGACCTACTCGAGTACTTCCCGTCACTCGAGTATATGGAAGTCCAGGTGATTTATTTCAAATTTATCAATTCGCAAACCTAGGCCTATGCCGACCCATCCCAGGTATGAAATCGAAATTTTATTCCTTAATTATAAACAAATTAGGGTTATATAAATTGAAATATCTGGATTTCCTTCTCTACGCGAATCAATTTTCTCTCTAGTAAGCCGCAGTCTCTTCGTCTTCCGCCAACAGTTGCAGAGCATTCTTCTTCCTCGCTGCAGTTTCTCCTGATTTATAGATGATGGCTCCTCCATCTAAGATTGGAATTGGTTCCGAACTTGTTCCAGCCGGTATTGCAGATATTTTAGATGATTTCTGCATTCTCCTAATTCTTTTCAACACCGCCGGACTCAACTTCATTCTTCAACAACCGTGCAAAATCCTATTCCCAAAAGTATAGGAATTCTTCAAGAATGCCAAAGTGAAGAGAAATGGCAAGGTTATCAAGTCCAAAGTGCAAGGTATTAAGATAAAGCTGGATAAAACCTCTGTCACAACCCTTCTTCGCATGCCCATTGTCAACGAAGAAGACAACCTAGGTCCGGAAGAGTCAGACCGAACTTGCTTATTCTGTGGTGTATGTACTGAATCCATTTCTCTCAATAGGTAAGATTTCAATCCAGAGGGAAAATTCCTGGTTGATGTCATTGCAAAGATTCTCCTCTACAAAACATACTCTATCAGAGATATTTCTCATAATATGTTTGACATAATGCAAAAAATAGTCTGCCGCAAGAAAGTTCAATTTGGTATGCTTATTCTAGACAAGATTAAAGAAAGCATCAAAGCCCCTAACTTTGCTCGGAATGTCTCCCTTCTCCTCAATGAGATAAATCCAGAAATCTTCAATTTCTCCAAAGGTACTGTTCTATATCATATGAAGAAAGAATCAATTTCATCTATTCAGAGATGGGAGCTGAAGCTCAAGAATCCAGTTCAAGCTGCCAGAGCCCATGATCAGCCAGCCCCCAAGGAAATTTCTGCTTCTGATGACATGAATCCATCTCCCTCTCTACATCAAGGTGCTGGCACTTCTTGTGCAGTAGTTGAGGGGGAGCCTACCTCATCAAGTCTTCATGATAAGTCACCCACTCCTCCTGCTTCTCCTGAACAACAACATCAAAGTAACTTTACCCCATCCCCAGCTACCTCCATTCCTCTATCTCCATCAGAAGAACTTCCATCAGATACTCAGGTCCAAGAAATCCTCTTCTCAACATCTGATGATATAAATAAGATGATTGAAGAGCTTAGATCATATGAGCCTCTGCTCCAAGAAGACAAAGTTGAAGACCCTACTATAGTTCTAGTTCAAGAAAACTTTCCAGCTCAGTCACCCTCTCCCAAGTCACCCCTTACTCCAACTCGAGAGAAAGTTGTAGAAACTATTCTAATTTCAGATGAGATTCCTCTCTCTCTAGAGCCTGCTGATGCTCCTATGAGAAATTTGGATTTCTCTTTTCCCACTTTCTATGGTGAGGAAGAAGAAGATTTAGTCATCACTACTAGAGCACTCAGCGCAGTCATTGTTGAAGAAATCCCTCCATGGGTTGCCCCTCCTCCTCTAGCAATTATAACAACTTCTACTACTGCTTCTACTTCTACTTTTGCTTCAGCCTCAGCCACACTCTCTTCTTCAGAATTACTCAGCAAAATTGAGCAAATACTTCTAGACCAGAGAAATCACTTTGATGTCTCTCTGAAGACAGTGCAAGATAAAGTTTCTACTCTTGAATAAGAGTTGAGTAGAGGATTTGCAGAAATTTAGCACAATACAGATCATTTAAAATTTCTCTTTAAGATTGGTGGAAAAGCCCTAGACCACACTATCACTAGTGTTGGTGAAGTGATGAATCAGTCCTTAACTTTGGCTTACAATTAGTTAGAGTTTGAAAAGAAAGCTCAAGAACATGTTATGCAAGTATGTGAAGAGGTTGGCACTTTCAAAAATGAGACAATAGATCAGATATGTGTAGAATTCAGAAAGGGGGAGGACCTTGTGAAAGAACAAATTACAAAATTTTACACTTCTGTCAGGACTCACTAGGATGAAAGAATGAAAGAAATCAACAAATATGTTTTAGCACAAATTCAGTCAGTCAAGTTTCACACCTATGACACTGCTGTATGGGTTCATAATCAGATTTTTCCAGACTTCCAAGCAAACCCAAATATCATTCCTCATAATCTGAATCCTCTTGCTAAAGATCAGCCAGTCCAGATGTCTACTAAGATTCCCACCTTCTCTCCCAGTCCTGAAGGTGAAGGTGGCCCTCCTCCAGATTCCTACTCCCAAGTATAGGAAGATGATATTCCTAAAGATCTACCTGAAATTTAGAATACCAAGAAAAGGAAGTATGGAGAGGGACCTTCTGCCAAGATATCCTTTCCTAATCCAGAGGCAGAGAGAAGGAAGGCCCAAGAGTTTGCTGAAATTTGGAGCCCTACTTCAAAATCAGTTATCCTTGATACTCTGAAGCTAGTAATGGGCTTTGATGAGAGCAGAAATATTCACTACAGTTCAACAGAATGGGATCTTTATGAAAAGTACATGACCAAGAGAATAATCCATGATAGGGAATATGGGAGGAACAATCCCAATGCTCCTCCCAGACCTCCCAAGTATTACTCAAAGCCCTTCTGCTATCAGAGAAGACAACAAGAAAAACTTGATAGATAGAAACAACATTCTCAGAAGCATCAAAGCAAATGGAAGACATTTTCTTTTGGGATGAGAACTGTTTTGTTGTATAAAAGGAATCTAAAACATTTCTGATTATATAATCCTAATTTTGTTGATATTTCGTTTGTTCAGTAGTTTACTGCATTTTAATTTATGCTCAATACTTTTATAATTGTCCTTTCTACTTTGATATAATTCACGTTAGTGTAGAGAGTTCTGACTTCTATAAATAGGGGGATATTATTGGGTATTTCATCCATAATTACTCAGATTTGTACAATGTCACCCTTGAACTAAGATGAATTAAGTTGTTCTTGATGCCTTGCTTGAGTTATTTGTTTGCAGGACTATATTGCCAAGTGTAGACCAATGTCAGTCTACATTTGGTCATCAATCACAGGACCATACAATGTAATCCCTCATTGTGTGATCCATGGTGTTGAACCATGTGTAACCTCTCTATTGGGATACACTTCATATTACAAGCACTACTGATTGGACATAGAAGTGTTGGTGACCCTCTTTGAAGAAAAGAATTTCAATGAAGAAAAATTCTCTAAGTCATTTACTCGAGTAGATGTATTTATACACGAGTAAGTGAAATGGTACTCGAGTAGTTGAACTCTTATACTCGAGTCACCAGTTTCTCCTCTCAGAATTTTCCAAAGTTAAAAACTCGAGTAGTCTGTTTTTACACTCGAGTAGTTAAGTCATTTGTCTCGAGTAACAGAAGTCAGGGACTCGTGTAGATTCTTTCCTCTCGAGTAGTTAAATTCCTATACTCGAGTAGTCTATATACTACTCGAGTATTCTAGAGTATATACTCGAGTAATTCTTTTCTCTCTATCTCTGAAAACTTTCTAAGTACTTTACTCGAGTAGTTTATCCACATACTCGAGTAGATCTCATTCACTCGAGTAGTTTATTTTCAGTACTCGAGTATCTCGTTTTCCCTTCTCAGAAATTTCTCTAAGTATTTGACTCTAGTACTTCTTCTACTCACTCGAGTAGTTGAACTCTCTCACTTAGGTAACCCGTCTTATACTCGAGTAGTCCAATTTTCTTGTCTCAAGTAATCAACTTAGCACTCGAGTATGTCTTTATCTACTCGAGTATCTCCTCTTCAATTCTGCATATTTTTCTAAGTAAATACTCGAGTAGACTCTTTCTGTCTTACTCGAGTAATGACTTCAAGTACTCGAGTAGGTATAAGATGACTCGAGTATATCCGTCAGTTTTTCAGAAATTTCTCTAAGTCCAGATTTGACGGGATTTTCAAATCCTTTGACGGGATTGGTCCACGTGTTCTTCATTAAGAATAATTATGACCATTTGGGGATATCTTATAAATAGGTCTTGTCAAGACCGATTAACCCTAATGCTAATAATCATAAAGTATTCTGAATCGCGTTTCTCTCTCCAAAATAAAAGCCGTCGCCGCTGCCGACGATCTCATTGTCGCCAGGGCTAGGGTTTTCGACTTCAAGATTTAGATCAAGTTTGATTTCCGGATCAAGATATTTTGTTCGTTCTTCATCATCTCTTTCTTCGATCTGGTGAAGTCAAGAGAAGTTTTCAGATCTACTTTTGCTAAGACATCTTCTTCAATTTTTCTGATAAAGCCTCAACGTCTACAAGAAGAAGATCCAGACAAATTGTTTCAAGATTTGAAGATAACTGTTTATATTTTTATTTCTCTCAACTTATTTCTTGTAGGAGAATTTTCTCCGAGTTGTAGGAAGTTTTACCTTCCGAGTGTAGATCCGTTTGGATCGAGTTTGTAGGAACGTTGTTCCGAGGCATAGGATTGGTTTTTCAATCCGAGATAATGGAGTTGTTGAGTCTAGTGGTTTGCTTGATCAGTGAGGGAAAGTGGACGTACCCAAGGTTGGGGAACCACTATAAATCTTTTGTCGTCTATAAATGCTTGATTGATCTGTGTGCATAGTCTTTAAATTTTTATTCAGCAAAAAGACGCACAACTCACCTATTCACCCCCTCTAGGTGATTTAGGTAGACAACTGAACTTTTTCAAAAGCCAACCAGTACGCTGCTTCTCCCACCCGTTCTATAACCTCGAAAGGTCCCAAAAACCTCGGACTCAATTTCTTGAGTCGATGAATCCGCGAAATGCCTTTGAACGACTTGATCTTCAGATAGACCCAGTCGCCAATCACAAATTCCAAATTCCTATGACGAACATTAAAAATATTTTGCTTGCCGATCTTGAGCTATCTTCATGTGCTCCTGAATAGTTCGCACCAACTCGCATGCATCAACTACCTCTTCTTTTCCCACAAGTTTGGTGTCTCCCTCCTCTGTCCAAGACATCGGTGTTCAACACCGCCTCCCATACAAAGCTTCGTATGGCTCCATCTTTATACTTGCTTGGTAACTATTATTATAAGCGAACTTTACCATGAAGAGGTGATCTTCCCACTTCTTACCGAAGTCAAGAGTACACATCCTAACCATATCCTCCATAGTACGGTTCGTTCTTTCGGTTTGCCCATATGCCTGTGGATGGAAAGCCATAATGAACTTGAGCTTCGTGCCCAGACTCTTCTGAACCAGTCCCTAGTCTTTGGACATGAATCGTCCATATCAGTCACTGACTATACTCTTAGGAATCCCAGGTAGTCGCACAATGTTACGAACATTCAACTCTATTAGCTTCTCCACGCTGTCCTCTTTCAGATTTGTGATGACGTGAGACACTTTGGACTAGCGATCCACGATCACCCAAATCGCCTCGTTACCCTACTGTGATCTAGGTAACCCATGTACAAAGTCCATGGAGATGTCATCAAATTTCCACTCGAGAATAGGAAGAGGCTTCAGGAACCCGCCCAGCTTCTGACATTCGGCCTTCACCAAGACACAAGTTTGGCACCGACTCACGTACAAAGCTACGTCCCGCTTTAGACCAGACCACCAAAAGGATTTCTTCATATCCAAGTACATCTTTGTACTGCCCAGGTGAATGGAGTACTTCGTAAAATGAGCCTCAAATGTCAACTCCTCACGGAGCTTACCAAACTGCGGTACACAAATCCTTCCATCCTTCCTCAGAATCCCATCCATCATATCCCAGGCGCTACTCTCGCCCTTTTGAGCTTCCACCACGAATGGATAAAACTCGACATCCAAACGGGTTGCTTCCCTAATACGATGGGATAAGTCATTCTGCATTTCAATCCAGTTCAACTGAGCCATGCTAGACTCGCCTCTGGCTACACACTCTATGCTAAGGGACTCCCAATCCCGCACCAACCACTCATCATGAGCTTCGATCCAATTCCCTTGCCCAGAGTATTTTTTACTCAAGGCATCTGCCACCACATTGTCTTTGCCTAGCATATACTGAATCACCACCTCGTAGTCTCCAAGGAACTCAACCCGCTTGCGCTACCGCATATTCAAATCCTTCTTATCTAGTAGATACTTCAGGCTTTTGTGGTCCGTGAAGATCTCCACCTTCGCACCATAAAAGTAGTGCCGCCACAATTTCAACGCAAAAATTACCACCGCCAATTCCAAGTCATGGACGGGGTAGTTTCTCTCGTGAGGCTTCAACTACCTAGATCCAAAGGCGATCACAATGCCATGTTGTGCCAATACACAACCCAAACCGCATCCTGATGCGTCACTGAAAATTTGAAATTGTTCAGTCCTTTTCGGCAGACTTAAACTTGGAGCTGTCATCAGCCATTCCTTCAGAGTGTCAAATGCTTGATTGCACTCCTGAGTCAACACAAACTTCTGGTCCTTATGAGTTAGTGACGTGAGTGGTAGAGCTATCCACAAAAAGTTTTCCACAAACCTTCTATGGTACCCGGCTAGTCCAAGAAAACTTTGGACTTCTGTCACGGTCCTCAATATTGGCCAATATCTTATTGCTTCCACTTTGGTTGGATATACCGCAACCCCATCCCCACTAATCACATGGCCCAAAAACACCACCTTCTCTAACCAGAACTCACACTTCGATAACTTTTCATAAAGCTGGTTCTCTCTCAACACCTGCAAGACAACTCTCAAGTGAGTCTCACGCTCCACCTCCGATTTGGAGTAAACCAGGATGTCTCCAATAAAGACAACTACAAAAGAGTCCAAGTTTTTGCGAAATACTCAGTTCATCAAGT
This sequence comes from Platanthera zijinensis, assembly GCA_039513925.1. Taxonomy (NCBI): domain Eukaryota; kingdom Viridiplantae; phylum Streptophyta; class Magnoliopsida; order Asparagales; family Orchidaceae; genus Platanthera; species Platanthera zijinensis. The sequence goes on along the minus strand of CM077078.1, from coordinate 2,321,894 downwards.
CCATGAATACGGATGGTGCGTTCATCAACTCGAATGTCATCATCGAGAACTCAAAGTGACCATATCTCGGACCAAACGCTGTCTTAGGTATGTCCTCGTCTCGAATTCGCAACTGATAATATCCTGACTTCAAGTCCAACTTTGAATACACCACTGACCCCACCAACTGGTTGAACAGGTCTTCTATCCGAGGAATCAGATACTTATTCTTGATAGTCAGTTTATTAAACTCTCGGTTGTCTTTGCACAACCGCATACTATCGACTTTCTTCCTAACGAACAACACCGGAGCGATCCATGGCGAAGAACTAGGTATGATATTACCCTGCTCTAACAGTTCCTGCAACTGTACTTTGAGTTCGACCAACTCTTTTGGTGTCATCCTAAAAGGTGGACGCGACACCGGCCTAGCCTCTAGCACTAACTAAATTGAGAAATCAATTTCCCGTCGAGGAGGTGCTCCAGGAAGCTCCTCAGGAAACACATCCTCAAATTCTGCAACTATGGGTATTTCTCCGAGAGATAACTTGGAAATTCAAACCTACAACAAAGCTACAAGAGCTACTCCGCCCTGGTTAACTGCCTGCACCAACTACATGGCCGAAATCAGGGAAAAAGCCGCTCCATAGGGCCCTCAAACTTAACTTCTGTCTGCCCTTCGCTTCTCAGGGTCACCACCTTGGATAGGCAGTCAATACTGGCGCTCTGCTCTTCTAGCCAGTCCATTCCCAATATTACATCGAACTCAACCAACTATAGTACAATTGCTATCAACATGAAGTCGACTCCGCCTAGGTTCTAACAAAAGCGCCCCTTCGCCCGGTGGTCATGGATGACCCATTGGGCATGCACACCTTCAACTCTGCGTCCGCCGAGAATGACTCAACTCAAATCCTTCGGATAAAACTTTCCACGATAAAGGAGTGCGACGCTCCCGTATCAAACAACACCCTAGTGGGGTATCCAGAAACTAAAATAAATCCTACACACAGGAAAAAAACATAAACGGGCTTGAAAGTATGAAGTACAATGCTAACTTTAAACTTTCTCATACCTGTCACCACTTCGGGTTGACGGATCGCTTTCTGCTGTCCAAGGTTGTAGGCCCTTTGTTGCACCGGTTGGAACCGAGAAGAGCTCGACTCCGCCATCTTCCCTTTCTCTGCAGCACTAGGGCCAGAGCGTATAGTCTGCTCCTGCCTTGGCTCCTGCTCAGCGCCTTCTTGTGTAAAAAAACGAGCTATATGCCCCACATTGCCACAATTAAAGCACATCAGAGGTCCCTTAGGGCGAGACCCTCCGGACGTCCAGTTGCTTTTCTCACCGAACTTGTATGGGTGAGGCTTTTTCTTCCATCTACTCCCTTCAGACTTCCCTTAGGATTGAGAAGGTGAAAGTGAGTGTAAGATCAATCCTTTACTCTAGAGGGGAGTGAATAGAGTGTTTTAAAATAATTTTGCAAATATAAAAATAATTCTAGCAGTGGAAGACTTAATTTAGTTAGTGTAGAGTGCTTGACAGAAATCAAAATAAAACAACTACAAGAGCAAATCCATAGCACACAGCAAATAAGATAGCAAACAACCAGAAGACACAAGGAGCTATAGTGGTTCCCCAAAACCTGGGTACATCCACTCTTCTACCACCCTTGGTAGGAATCCACTGCAGGATGAGTTGATCAGGTGTCTTGGGCACCAATGAGCTTTTGATCAGGTGCTTAAAAACCAAAACAGATTTTTGGATCAGGTGTCTTGCCACCACTGAGTTTTTATCAGGTCTCAGAAACCAAAACAAAACTTTTGAAGGGAGTTTAAAGAACCCTTTTATAGGAAAGGAAAAAGAAAAAAAGGTGAAGTTGTCTTCTCTATCAACAATCAAAGAGAAGCACAAGTGGATGTGATGTTGTCAAAGCTCCCCCTGGGATTAGCAAGAATTCAGGAACTGGAAGCTTTTCAAGGGTGATAGGTCTTCAGTAGAAAGAATGCTCCAGCAGAAGATGATTTCAGCTTGAACTGAAAATATTTGTTGTCTGGAGTGTGAATGATGAAGACTTGAGAAAACTTTTAATCAGCAGGAATCAGAAAGAAAACTTGTTCTGTTTTCGGTGTTATTGATCTTATTTTTCTTTCTGTCTGTGTTCTCTGTTTGTGTACTACTGTGTATACTGCTGTGTATATATTCTTGTTCTCTCTGAATGATAATAAGATATCCAGTCGTCAAATCTTCTTGATAGCCGTTATCCAAGTCATAAAAACTTTTCTTAAAATATCAACTGTCTCTAGAGGAAATAACCTAAAAACATTCCTTCTTTGTTTCCTTGAAACTTGCTCTAGATTTATTATAATGGTAAGAAATCTTCTTCAATAAATTCTCTGAGTTGAAGACATTTGAAATCCTTAACAAATTGACAAAATTCCAGAAATCGTTGATCTCAAAAAATAATCGTCGATCTGAGCTCAACTATCGTCGAACTGAGCTCAGAGATATTGGAATTAGTCTAAGATAGAAATCGTCGACCTGAGCTCAGAGATCATCGAACTGAGTTCGACGCATCGTTGACTTGAGCTCAGAGATCATCGAACTGGGTTCGACTCTTTGTTGACCTGAACTCAGAGATAGTCGAACTGGGTTCAAAGCCTCGTCGATCTGAGCTCGATGACAAGTTGAATTATTCTTCTGGGCTTCTCATCTGAACTAGGAGGACTTGGTGAAAGCTTCCAACCTAAGTCCTAAGCCTTAGACCTAACTAGTTGACCTTTACTCTATACAATAAGGTCAAAGCAACAATCCTATAGACATAGTGATCCTGACCCAAATTAGTAATAGGGTGTTCCAACAATCTCCCCCTATTTGGTTTAAGATTACTATTTACATGAGTTATAAGAAAAAAACATCAACAAAAATAGAAATACAAAAATCATTAGAAAACCACAGATATATAATTATATCACACCAAATAGTTCAATAGAGATATGAAAGAGTTTTCAGCTTACACCCAGATTAATGCTTATCATCAGTTCTTTTCTTGAAAATGATTTATCTATTTGGATTTTCTGAATCTTTCTTTGATCTAAAGTCATCAGCAACACCAAGAGTCTTCTGGCTTCTGCTTCTAGGAACTACCGCTTCAGGATGTAGCTACATGTACTCCACAGTATTGAAGAATTTCTTGGAGCTATATCTTTCCAGTTCTTGTCTTCTTTGATCTGATAGAGTAGAGATATTGGAAGTATCTTGGCCTTTTTCTCTTCCTTTCTTGATTTGATCTAGTGCAGCCATTTCTTTTAGTCTGGCTATCCAGGAGACTGGGTTATTCTCTAGATCTATAAAAGGAACTGGTGGCTTATACTTATTGATTGTGTTAGTGGGAGGAGCTTTTGGATGAAAGCCTTCTTTGAGCTTATAAGGAAAAGGACCAGAAGTGGAATCACTTGGGCTTTGCCCTTTCCTTTGATAAGGTTGATGTCTGGACTATCCTTTAGAATAAACTTGATAATCTCTTTGATTGCCTCTGTACTGACTTCCTCTTGACTGATTGCCTCTTTGCTGATATCCTCTGGATTGAGATCTTCCTTGAAACTGAGAGGATATTTGAGATGAAGCATTTGAGGATTGATGAGCTAAGTTTCCACCAGATCCAGCACCTGGACGAGGAGGAGGAGGAGGATTATAATGAGAAGTTCCCTGGTCATATTTCCTTTTCTTCCTAAGGGCCTTCAACTGGTTCTTAGAGAATTGTATCTAGTGCTTGGTTATAGGGCAGTTATGCAGAATATAATAGGGTATATCATGATCAGAAGTAGCTTTGGACAATTGAAATCTTTTCATAGCTTTACTTCTAGCTTTCCTCTTCTTTGCAATAGTTGCAAAGGAATCATCAGAGTCAGTCCTGAATTCATCATCATTAGAGCTCTGAGGCTCATCAAATAAAGCATCTATTTGCTTTAACACTTCTTTAGAGATAGCAGGAGTTGAAGTAGGAGGAGCAGTGGTAGAAATAATAACATCAGCAGCATCTGAAGTAGTAGGAGCAGAAACTGAACAAACTGGCTCTACTGGCTCTATAACAGCCTCTGAAAAAACAACATCAGCAGCAACCGCATCATCAGAACTAAAGGAATACTTTCCACAGTTTTAGTAGAATTTATATACATTTCTATCAGATTTGGATCACAGTAGGAGAAGGGAACTATAGCCCTGGTTAAATCTTCAGCAGGGAGAGGTGTTGTAAGATAACTGCTATAAAATGAATCAAATAATGATAATAAAGAATGTAAGACCCCCCTCCCGGAACACAACACACGGCACGAGGGGAGTCTTATGCCCGAAATAGCCGCCTTGCGGTAGCACTAACACACGGGTTAGCCTTTACCACAAGACGCCTATTCCGCCGGCTACAATCCATATCACAACAATTATGCCAACCCAACCATAACAGAAAAGTAAAAGCAAAAGCAGTTCAGTTCACAGCTAAGTTAAAGTCCAAAAGTAGCGGAAGATAACAAGCACAACAGGCTTGTACAAAAAGAACAAGAGTCTAGAAATGCTTTGCCAAACGGCTACATGAAAACACTCACGACTGTCACTGACGGTGCCGATGGCACCACCACCTCAGGTCCTATCATCCGGGCCTGGATGTCCTACTGCATAGTCCGTCGCTGCTCTACCTGCGGGGTTTCCTCCTAAAAAGGAAGACGTAGCAACCGTTAGTCATAAGACTAAGTGGCTTCACATCGCTCCCCCGGCGACTCCTCGGCACCGGGCGGAGAAAGGAACAAGGTACAAAATGTATATATATAAGCAAGTAAACAAGCAGGTGACTGTAAATATAGTGGAGTATAAACTACGTTACACAACTAGCAGTTCTACAAATATCAATAGTATATGACAGCAGGTATAATTAATCAGAATAGTAACTTAACTTATAAGAGTGCCCATACAAACTTATAAGTTAAGGATCGGCTTAACAGAAAAGTAACTCATCGTATAGGAGTGCCCATACAAACTTATACGATGAGGATCTTGTGTATGCAATGAATGACATGATATGAATGTTATGGTATGACCGAATCATGCGCACGCACATGCAAGTTGCTATGTCGACACAGACTTGAAGTTCCCACTTTTCGAGCAGGTAGCTAACCTCTCAGGCGTCGTCCGTCGTGGCCAGACGGCGACAGTGGAGCGGGCGTCTCCACTACTAGGTGGTATCACACTACCTATCCTAGGCCCCCGTACGCCTCAACGCTAAGAACACAACAGCGGAGCTCACATGCGTACTACGGCTCAGAAGGGGTCTTGGGTAAATGTGCACCAAGAACACAGCCCAACCTGGCCTTTGATTTCGAACCGGATGGAACCTCGGAAACGCACGAGGTGCAAGCCCAACCGTTCTCATGGCGCGGAGGAGATCTCGGTTTATGGACACCAAGTATCTAACCCTACCGCCCAAGGTCTACCCATTGGCTCCCATCGGTGTGACGACTGGCGAACCCGTAGACCTGCCACAGTCATTATCTCAATATCGCGACACGATGAATCGTCGCACATTACATGCCCCAAAACAACTCACTCGATGCTACCCGTAGGGAGACTTCAACTCTAAGCATCGGTTATTAATAAACCCCTTGGGCTCGGATTACGGTTACAACATACTCCTCACATAGTGTTCATCATTTTCACGCCCACCTATTCAATAAATTCACCTCAACACTACGCACAATAGATGTGTTCAACACCAAATTGTATAAGTATATCCTATACCGATCTCAACTCCTAATATCTAGCCTTCCCATCCAATCCATTTCTCTACCAATACATGGTTATACCTTATTACACAACCAAATGAGCAACCATGCTAAATTATAGTAACAACAACATTATAGATATATGGGAGCAAGACAACAAATGAGCAAATCACAATCATTGCAAGAGTGCTAACATTATAAATTAACAAGTGCATTAACATAGGATAGCCCAATACTAAAACTGGGATTCCCGGAGCTACAGGAATCCGATCACAATGCACAACCCCTCGTTGGAAAGGTATTCGCGAGGGCTACGACTTTCGTGTTGAGTCGATCGCCCAGATCTGGTCGCATCATACCAGAAATTCAACTCGAATACGTACAGGAAACAGTTTCCTGTACATGAATTTTCCGAACGCAGTGGACTCGAACTAGCTTTCCCGTGGCTACAGGTATCGCATGGAAACGAGCAACCACTCGTTGGAAAGGTAATTTCAAGGGCTACGACTTTCGTGTTGAGTCGTTCACCCAGATCTGGCCAGAACACCTCCGAAATTGGCCACGAAGGTCGCTGCGTGCAGAAATCAGATTTCTGCACGCATCTTAAGGCGAGATGAACGGCATCCGTTCATCTTCTTCCTTGCAACGACCTCGCATAAACTTCTCCAGAAATCACACCCAACCTTATTTCTCCTTTCAAAGCCAAACCCTCAACGAAAACCCCTCTCATCTCCACTTGAATGATGAGAAGGTTGAGGGAGACTAAGCCTAGAAAACCTAGGCATGGCTTACCCTAAGAACTCTCCTCCTCACCATCAAGACTCTATGGAGTCGATGTCTCTCCTAAAATAGCTATAGATCTAGCACCAAGGGAGAGGGGAGGAAGCTCACCTCAAGTCCAGCGGTACCACCATGGCCGGCCATGAGCCTCGCACTCCTTCGCGGCGGCATTGTTTTTCCCTTGACGGCGGCGGCGTTTTGATTCCTCCAAGGATGGCTCCGGCAAGCTCTTCCTCCTCCTCCAGCCAAGAACCCTCTCAGAAATTTCAGGGCAGAAGAAAGGAGAATGAATGCTAGGGTTTCATAACTTTTTCCTTTTTATACATCGCAGACACGGGTAGGCACACGGCCGTGTTCCTACCCGTGTGCAGGTGACACGGCCGTGTTGCCTGCCGTGTTCAAGGCCGTGTTCAACCCAGAACAACTTTCTGCCGGGTCGGGGTTGCGGCACACGGGTAGAGACACGGCCGTGTCTCGACCCGTGTCCTTGGCACACGGCTAGGGACACGCCCGTGTCCCAATACCCGTGTACCTCTCTGACTGGAAGCCTAATTTTATGAGGCACACGGGTATGGACACGGCCGTGTCCATACCCGTGTCAGCCAGAATTGCCATTTTGCCTTGTTTTCCTCATTTCCCGTACGTTCGCACCTGTTCCCCCACACCCCCATTGGGCTCACCACAGCCCCCTAGACTCAAATACGCAATCAAGGGGCCTAGCGCGAATTGGGACGTTACAAATCCTATAAACAAAATAAAAGATTTCGTCCCCGAAATCAGGGTAAGGCTATGAGAGTGAAACACATAAAAGGGAACTATGCTTTCAAATAAAATTCTTACCTGGAGTAAACAACTCCGGGTAGCGCCCTTGCATTAAGTCCTTTGGCTCCCATGTGAACTCCTCCTTCCCATGATTAGACCATAGTACTTTCACCAAGGGAACACTTTTGCGGCGCAAGGTTCTCGTCTCGTTATCAACGATCCGCACCGGCTCCAGTCGCACAGACCGATCAGATGCCACGGCACCATCCGCCGTGGGGATATATTGTTCAGGCCGCAACAAAGCCTTCCGAAGCGACGATACATGGAACACGTCGTGAAGGTTCTCCAGCTCCGGTGGTAACTCCAATCGATAGGCCAGAGGGCCAATCCTTTCCACTACGACATAGGGCCCGACATACCTTGGGCTGAGCTTCTTAACTCCACGTACCCGCGACACTCCGTGCATCGGTCGAATCTTCAGGAACACCTTATCACCCACTTGAAACTCCACCATACGGTGCCTTGCGTTGTAATATTTCGCCTGTCGGCTTTGAGCCTCTAGCATTCGATCCCGGATCAACCTAACCACCGCGTCCGTGTCATCAATATACTCATTTCCCAATGTCTTCGGATCTTCGTCTTGCACCCAGGACAAGGGTGTTCTACACCTCCTTCCATACAAAGCTTCATGAGGTGCCATTCCAATACTGGCTTGATGACTGTTATTATAAGAGAACTCCACGAGAGGTAAGAGTCTCTCCCATGGTTCTCCTTTATCTAGCACACACAACCGCAGAAGGTCCTCCAATGTTCGGATGGTTCGTTCAGATTGCCCGTCCGTTTGAGGGTGAAAGGTCGTGCTAAAGGTGAGGCGCGAGCCCAAATAAGCCTGTACAGCCCCCCATTCTCTTGAAGTAAACCGACCATCCCGATCGGAGACGATCGTCTTCGGCACACCATGGTACCGCACAAATTGCTCCACAAAGAGATGCACTAGGACGCCCACCTGCGCCTCCTTCTTCATTGGGATAAATCGGGCTACTTTGGTCAACCGGTCAACTATCACCCACACAGAATCATTCCCCGAGCGCGAGCGAGGTAACCCGTGGACGAAGTCCATGGAGATGTCCTCAAATTTCCATTCGGGGATGGGCAACGACTGTAGCATTCCACCGGGGCTTCTGCACTCCGCCTTCACCATTTGGCAGGCCACACAATGAGTAACAAAGTATTTGACATCCCTCTTCATGCCCGGCCAACACATTGTCTTTCTCAAATCGGCGTACATCTTCGCGATCCCCGGGTGCACCGAGTACTTGGAGCAATGGGCCTCCTTTAGAATATCCTCCCGAATGTTGTCACCTTCGGGGATGTAAAGCCGGCCACGAAAATGGACGAGGCCGTCTTTTAGGGAGTACTCTTCCGTAGTCCCATCCTCTATTGACTTGAAAGCTAGGGTTAAAGCCGCATCCTTCTTTTGTTCCGTCCGGATCCGGTCTCGTATGTTGCAAACTATACTCATCGCAGCCAAATATTCTGTATACTCTTCCGGTTGATTCTTAAAGACCAAAGTGACTTCCATCTCTTGTAGTGTCTGGATTAACTCCATCCTCATCAAGTGGGATTCCGTGCTCGTTCCCGGTGCCTTTCGGCTCAAGGCATCAGCTACGGAATTAACCTTCCCGGGGTGGTAGTTCAAGGTGAATTCATAGTCGCACAAGAACTCCAACCACCGCCGCTGTCTCAAGTTTAACTCCTTTTGGGTGTGAACGTACTTCAGATTTTTGTGATCCGAGTAGATCTCGCAGTGGACGCCATATAAATAATGCCTCCAAATCTTCAAGGCGAACACCACCGCTCCCAACTCTAGATCATGCACCGGGTAGCTGGCTTCATGCTTCTTCAACTGTCTTGAAGCATAAGCGATCACATGCCCATTCTGCATCAACACAGCTCCCATCCCTTGATACGACGCATCCGTGTAAACTTGAAAGCCCTCCTTCCCAGATGAAAGAGCTAGGATGGGTGCAGTCGTCAATCTGTCCTTCAGCTCTTGGAATGCAGCTTCGCACTGGGGTGTCCATTCAAACGGCACACCCTTCTTGGTCAGCGTAGTAAGGGGAAGGGCGATCTTCGAGAAGCCTTTCACGAACATGCGATAGTACCCGGCAAGTCCAAGAAAGCTCCGTATGTCGGCCGCTGACTTCAATGGCGACCACTCCTTCACGGCCCGCACCTTGGCCGGATCTACTGCTAGCCCCGCCCCACTAATCACATGGCCCAAGAACGCGACCTCTTGAAGCCAAAACTCGCATTTGCTGAACTTGGCAAACAAAGCGTGCTCCTTTAGTTTCCTCAGCACCAAAGTTAGATGTTCGGCGTGTTCTGCTTCAGTCTTGGAGTAGACTAGGATATCGTCGATGAACATGATGACAAAGATGTCCAAATAAGGGCTGAACACCATGTTCATCAAGCTCATAAAGGCGGAAGGGGCGTTTGTGAGCCCAAACGGCATCACGGTGAATTCATACAAACCATATCTCGAACTGAACGCCGTCTTCTGAATGTCATCTTCTTGTATCCTCAGCTGATAATATCCCGAACGCAGATCTAACTTGGAGAACCAATACGATCCCACCAATTGATCAAATAACTCATCAATGCGCGGTAGGGGATAGGTGTTCCGCACCGTTAACCGGTTCAACTCTCGATAATCAATACATAACCGCAGGGTGCCATCCTTCTTTTTGACGAACAAAACGGGCGCTCCCCAAGGCGACGAGCTTGGGCGAACGAACCCTGCTTCCACCAATTCCAGAAGCTGGACTCTAAACTCTGCAAGTTCCTTCGGAGCCATTCGGTATGGAGCTCGCGAGACAGGCTTGGCACCCGGAATTAGCTTGATTTGGAAGTCCACTTCCCTATGCGGGGGTAGTCCCGACAATTTCTCGGGAAATACCTCGGGAAATTCTCGCACCACCCGCACATCCTTGACCTCTAATGTCAATTTCTTCAACTCGAAGCAGATTACATAGACCTCGTCCCCTTCCATATGAGATTTCATAACTTGGATTGAAGATAATAATTTACGGGGTGCGAATTTAATACCTTGGAAGATGACTTCCGAGTCTCCATGCCTCAACATAACTTGCTTCTCCGCACAATTGATCCTGGCGTGGTGCCAGTCCAACCACTTCATGCCCAGGATGAGGTCGAATTCCGGGATTCTTAACACTATAGCCGGAGTTTCAAAGAACTTTCCTCCAATAAGGGTGTCGAAGTCGCAACTTGCTGACGACGTCATCTCAGAGCCGTCCGGAAGGCGCACCCTTTGAGTAATGCCCGTGAAGTGTTGCACTCCCTCCAAGTCCTTCACGAAGTCCTCCGAAATGAACGAGTGAGACGCACCCATGTCAAATAACGTATAGGCGGGTCTCCCGCTAACCACGACAGTGCCTAGGTTCCAAAAGGGTAATCACTATTCAGAATAGCGCGCATCATTTGTATCATAAATCTAACAAGTCATATAACATTAATAAATTTTTGCACGTACCGGTGATGACTTCCTGCGGATTTCTCTCCTGAGTCATATCCAATGCGAATACATGCTCCCGTGCATGTCCTTGATTTCTCCCTGGTGGTCCTCTTCCTCGGCCACGCATGTGCCCTCGCCCCCGTGGAGCTACTGGAGGGGGAGCAATAGGAGCATCCCCGATCAATCGCGGGCAAACTCGTCGGACATGCCCCGGTTGGTTGCACTCAAAACATATCACCTCACGTCGGCCCCCAGGTTGTTGATAATATTGCTGCTGCGGTGGTGGAGGTAAAGCTAGTGGTTGCGGAATTGGGTACTCCACCCGATAGTTCCGGTTGACCCACCGACCGCCTCTGTGGTTTCCCCTTCCTCTGCCATGATCATTCCGCCTTCTATTACTAGGGCCGACTTCAATTACTCCTTCCGCGGGTCTCTTGCCACATCCCATGTGGTCCGCCTCCAGTCTCTTTGCCATGTCGATGATTTCTGCCAGGCTTCCATCGGCTATAAACAAAAGGGCCTGCCTCAGGGGGTCCCTCAACCCTTTGTAGAAGCGCTTCGCGTAGCCTCTATCGTCCAACTCATAGGAATCGGCAAACCTAGCGAGGTGTTGGAACTCCCTCTGGTACTCCGTTACCGAATTCGATCCCTGCTTCAGCTGCAGAAATTTTTCTTCAAGTCCATCCCGAGCAGAAGAAGGGATGAAGTGATCCAGAAAAGCCTCGGTGAACTCGTTCCAACTGATGTCCGTGTACAACCGCCCTTGGAAGATGGAGCCCATGAGGGACTTCCACCACCTTTTGGCATGCAGCTCTAGCAGAGTCACTACCAATGTCACCGCCATGCTGTTCGGACATCTTATGCCAGCCATCAATTCCTGCACGGTATCAAGCCATTCCTCGGTGCGCACCGGCGATTCTGTCCCAAGATAGGCAGGAGGGGACAGGGCACGGAAGGTGCTCAACCAGTTGGAGCTTGGCGCTTGTTGTTGCACCGGAGCTTGCTGGGCTTTAAATGCATCCAATATGGCTGACAGCGTTTGTCCCAGTTCCGACTGCTGGAATTGTGAAGGGACGGAAGGGGTAGGAGTGCCCCCAACCGGCTCCACCTGCGCTGGGACCTATACGCAAAGTACAAACTAGGGTCAGGTTGGCTAAAACTAATGTCAAAGTTGGACAACTTAGTGTGAATTACATATGGGCACACCACTGCTTCCGCTAAGTCGGTTTGTCCCCAAACCGACTAATCGAACGGGAGTGGCCCATTGTTACATGACTGCTTTAGTTGAAGATCGGCTAAGTCTGATACCATTTGTAAGACCCCCCTCCCGGAACACAACACACGGCACGAGGGGAGTCTTATGCCCGAAATATCCGCCTTGCGGTAGCACTAACACACGGGTTAGCCTTTACCACAAGACGCCTATTCCACCGGCTACAATCCATATCACAACAATTATGCCAACCCAACCATAACAGAAAAGTAAAAGCAAAAGCAGTTCAGTTCACAGCTAAGTTAAAGTCCAAAAGTTGCGGAAGATAACAAGCACAACAGGCTTGTACAAAAAGAACAAGAGTCTAGAAATGCTTTGCCAAACGGCTACATGAAAACACTCACGACTGTCACTGACGGTGCCGATAGCACCACCACCTCAGGTCCTATCATCCGGGCCTGGCTGTCCTGCTGCATAGTCCGTCGCTGCTCTACCTGCGGGGTTTCCTCCTAAAAAGGAAGACATAGCAACCGTTAGTCATAAGACTAAGTGGCTTCACATCCGCTCCCCCGGCGACTCCTCGGCACCGGGCGGAGAAAGGAACAAGGTACAAAATGTATATATATAAGCAAGTAAACAAGCAGGTGACTGTAAATATAGTGGAGTATAAACTACGTTACACAACTAGCAGTTCTACAAATATCAATAGTATATGACAGCAGGTATAATTAATCAGAATAGTAACTTAACTTATAAGAGTGCCCATACAAACTTATAAGTTAAGGATCGGCTTAACAGAAAAGTAACTCATCGTATAGGAGTGCCCATACAAACTTATACGATGAGGATCTTGTGTATGCAATGAATGACATGATATGAATGTTATGGTATGACCGAATCATGCGCACGCACATGCAAGTTGCTATGTCGACACAGACTTGAAGTTCCCACTTTTCGAGCAGGTAGCTAACCTCTCAGGCGTCGTTCGTCGTGGCCAGATGGCGACAGTGGAGCGGGCGTCTCCACTACTAGGTGGTATCACACTACCTATCCTAGGCCCCCGTACGCCTCAACGCTAAGAACACAACAGCGGAGCTCACATGCGTACTACGGCTCAGAAGGGGTCTTGGGTAAATGTGCACCAAGAACACAGCCCAACCTGGCCTTTGATTTCGAACCGGATGGAACCTCGGAAACGCACGAGGTGCAAGCCCAACCGTTCTCATGGCGCGGAGGAGATCTCGGTTTATGGACACCAAGTATCTAACCCTACCGCCCAAGGTCTACCCATTGGCTCCCATCGGTGTGACGACTGGCGAACCCGTAGACCTGCCACAGTCATTATCTCAATATCGCGACACGATGAATCGTCGCACATTACATGCCCCAAAACAACTCACTCGATGCTACCCGTAGGGAGACTTCAACTCTAAGCATCGGTTGTTAATAAACCCCTTGGGCTCGGATTACGGTTACAACATACTCCTCACATAGTGTTCATCATTTTCACGCCCACCTATTCAATAAATTCACCTCAACACTACGCACAATAGATGTGTTCAACACCAAATTGTATAAGTATATCCTATACCGATCTCAACTCCTAATATCTAGCCTTCCCATCCAATCCATTTCTCTACCAATACATGGTTATACCTTATTACACAACCAAATGAGCAACCATGCTAAATTATAGTAACAACAACATTATAGATATATGGGAGCAAGACAACAAATGAGCAAATCACAATCATTGCAAGAGTGCTAACATTATAATTAACAAGTGCATTAACATAGGATAGCCCAATACTAAAACTGGGATTCCCGGAGCTACAGGAATCCGATCACAATGCACAACCACTCGTTGTAAAGGTATTCGCGAGGGCTACGACTTTCGTGTTGAGTCGATCGCCCAGATCTGGTCGCATCATACCAGAAATTCAACTCGAATACGTACAGGAAACAGTTTCCTGTACAGGAATTTTCCGAACGCAGTGGACTCGAACCAGCTTTCCCGTGGCTACAGGTATCGCATGGAAACGAGCAACCACTTGTTGGAAAGGTAATTTCAAGGGCTACGACTTTCGTGTTGAGTCGTTCACCCAGATCTGGCCAGAACACCTCCGAAATTGGCCACGAAGGTCGCTGCGTGCAGAAATCAGATTTCTGCACGCATCTTAAGGCGAGATGAACGACATCCGTTCATCTTCTTCCTTGCAACGACCTCGCATAAACTTCTCCAGAAATCACACCCAACCTTATTTCTCCTTTCAAAGCCAAACCCTCAACGAAAACCCCTCTCATCTCCACTTGAATGATGAGAAGGTTGAGGGAGACTAAGCCTAGAAAACCTAGGCATGGCTTACCCTAAGAACTCTCCTCCTCACCATCAAGACTCTATGGAGTCGATGTCTCTCCTAAAATAGCTATAGATCTAGCACCAAGGGAGAGGGGAGGAAGCTCACCTCAAGTCCAGCGGTACCACCATGGCCGGCCATGAGCCTCGCACTCCTTCGCGGTGGCATTGTTTTTCCCTTGACGGCGGCGGCATTTTGATTCCTCCAAGGATGGCTCCGGCAAGCTCTTCCTCCTCCTACAGCCAAGAACCCTCTCAGAAATTTCGGGGCAGAAGAAAGGAGAATGAATGCTAGGGTTTCACAACTTTTTCCTTTTTATACATCGCAGACACGGGTAGGCACACGGCCGTGTTCCTACCCGTGTGCAGGTGACACGGCCGTGTTGCCTGCCGTGTTCAAGGCCGTGTTCAACCCAGAACAACTTTCTGCCGGGTCGGGGTTGCGGCACACGGGTAGAGACATGGCCGTGTCTCGACCCGTGTCCTTGGCACACGGCTAGGGACACGCCCGTGTCCCAATACCCGTGTACCTCTCTGACTGGAAGCCTAATTTTATGAGGCACACGGGTATGGACACGGCCGTGTCCATACCCGTGTCAGCCAGAATTGCCATTTTGCCTTGTTTTCCTCATTTCCCGTACGTTCGCACCTGTTCCCCCACACCCCCATTGGGCTCACCACAGCCCCCTAGACTCAAATACGCAATCAAGGGGCCTAGCGCGAATTGGGACGTTACAAAGAATGTATATCTACTGCAGGACTGATGGTTGGAGCTGGAGCTAGAACTGAAACTCAAACTTTCTCCTAAGCTGGAATCTCTAAAGCTAGAACTTCTGATATTTGTATTTCTGAAACAAAATTTTTTGAGGGCAGCACATCTTCATAAGGAATCTCCCCCTTCCTAGTTTCAGTGATAACTGAATCTAGGCCCCCAGAAGAAGGGATGACCTGAAGGGAAAAGGAAGAAGATATTCTAACAGATAAATCATTCAAAGTCTTGACTAAGGAAGCCAAGGTTGAATCCAGTAGGAGAGTTAGCTTGGGTGCCAACAACTCATATAATTTATCTGCTAGAGGAAGAAGATCTACTTGCTCAAGATTAACTTAAGTAGAGGTAGAGGGAGGGTGAAAGTATCTAGTGTCGACTAAGTCCACATATGGGGGGGGGGATAGGTGTCGTGCAGTCTTTTGCGAAATTATATTTACCTGCACAATTAAACAAACACAGCATAGAAAAACACACAAAAAGTTATAGTGGTTCCCCGATTTGGGTACGTCCACTTCCCTCTTCGACCTATCTCCCACCAAGGGACGACTCGGTCACTTCACCAAACGGATTGAAATCCAATCCTAACACTATGGAAGGAACCCTTCCAACAACGGAGTCACAACTCCACCACCACGGGTTGCACCCAACCCTTATAACGAGGAATAAAAATTCCTTTACAACAAAACCAAAAATAGAATGTATTAGAAAATACAAACAACGCTTTTGGAGATCCCGATGTACATCCTCGTTCTTTGAAGCTTGCTTGAAGATAACGAGGAATCCACAACCGGACTTCTCTCTTGGAGAGGATCTTGTCAAGATCGGCGGCGGCAAGTGAGTGCTTTGTATATCCAAATTTATTAACGAAGCAAGCAAGGTCTACGAACGATCTTAGTCGGATCAGTCGTCTCAATCGATTCAGAATGAAGAACTAACCTCGTTCAACGAATCGATAGATAAGAGATCTCGAGAGAGATGCGTGAGACGTACTGCTAGCCTCGGTACTATCATCAGAAGATCAAATAAGCTCTGATATCTGCGGCGACGATGAGCTTGCGAGCGGCGACAGCGATCGGCGATTTTTTGCGATCTGCTAGGGCACGGCGTCGGCTTTTTGATTTCACGTGAATGAGTTACTGTAGAGGTTTGAAATACGCATGTATATATACCCGATCCAACCCTAAAAGACCATTGTTAGACCCACAAGGAGAAACCCTAGCCCCGGCCGAAACAGCGCACGGTCTCTTGGTTCGGTCCAGCGAACAGGCGAAAATTGCCTAAGGCAAAATCGGCGAGAATCGTTGGTGATTCCCGTAGAAGTCGGCGGGAATCCCTCACGATTCCCGTAGATTATGCCTTGGCCGAATTCTAGTTGGAAACCTTGTCAGCATGTGGGAATCGGCGGGAATGCAAACTGATTCTCGTCGATTCGGCAGGAATCACAACGATTCCCATCGAAGTCGGCGAGAATCACTTGGTGATTCCCATCGATTCTGCCTTAGCAGAATTCCTGTAGGAAAACAGTCATCCGAAAGAGGTCGGCGGGAATGCAGATTGATTCTTGTCGAATCGGCGGGAATCACAAACGATTCTCGCCAAAGTCGGCGAGAATCACTTAGTGATTCCCGTCGATTTTTACTTAGACGAATTTTCTCTTCCTTCCTTTGAATACTTGGTCTTTGACCCCTTTTTGCTCCTTCTTCTGCTCTTGATTTGCCTTAACTCTGTACTTGAAAATAAGTACACTCCAATAGAGAGAGCACACGTCAGTCAACACACTGATCTGCTCAACGAGGGATTACGTTGCGCAGACCCATGTATATTGACCCACTACACCCTGACATTGGTGTGTACTTAGCATGGAATAGCTGCAAGCACAACTTGATAGAAAATCATCAAATACATTATCAATTCAACTTAGCTTGTTCAGGGGCTTCTTCAAATCAGGTACATTGTGGATACAATACCCAACAATCTCCCCCTATTTGAAGAAGCCTAAACCCTACAAGCTAAGGTGAATAGAACAGATGGGAATGAAAATCATAAACTAAAAATTCAGTTGAGAGTGAAATTCATTACCATTTTCCTTAGAGCATACTTAACATTGGTAGCAACCTTAGCCTTTACCGAGAGGGTAATCTCCCCCTTTTCGGCTTCTGCAAATCTGGGACTTCACTTGGAGCACAAAGTTCCCCCTCAATTCTTGCATCCGTGCTCGAGCTTGATTTCCTTGCTGATGCTCCCCCTTGATCCAAGAGCCTTGAGCCCTTCAGTCTTCAATCTTCATAGTTCAGCATACCGAGTTCAGTTTTGAAGAGACTGAACTTGTCCTCATCTAGGGGCTTTGTGAAGATATCTGCAACCTGCTTATACGTAGGGACATAACAGAGAGATATATCTTTGTTTTCCATATGCTACCGAATGAAGTGGTAGTGCACTTCAATATGCTTCGTTCTGCTGCGCGACACCTGATTGTTCGCAATTGCTATTGCGCTCGAGGAGTCACAATACATAGGAACTTCTCTGAACTGCAAGTCATAATCTTCAAGTTGATTTCTGATCCATAGAAGTTGTGCACAACAGCTGCCTGCTGAGATGTACTCAGATTCAGCCGTGGAGGTTGCGACAAAGTTCTGCTTTTTAGTGTTCCATGAAATAAGCCTTTTTCCGAGGAATTGGCATGTCCCGGAAGTGCTTTTCCTATCATCCCTACTTCCTATAAAGTCAGCATCTGAAAAGCCTATCAGCTTGACATCATTGTTTCTTGGGTACCACAAGCCAAGATTTGGTGTACCCTTAAGGTATCTAAGAATCCGCTTTGCAGCGACATAATGAGATTCCTTAGTGTTCACCTGATATCTAGCACAAACGCATGTGGAAAACATAATATC
Organism: Platanthera zijinensis; assembly: GCA_039513925.1. Taxonomy (NCBI): domain Eukaryota; kingdom Viridiplantae; phylum Streptophyta; class Magnoliopsida; order Asparagales; family Orchidaceae; genus Platanthera; species Platanthera zijinensis. The sequence goes on along the minus strand of CM077078.1, from coordinate 2,303,841 downwards.
CGGTCTACTAGCAGTAAGGTAGAGCAGGGATCAAATTATGCTACTGTATTTGGTTTCATCAAAAGGTTTCCCTTTGTCATCCTTATCTAGAGACACAGTGGATCCCATTGGAGTCCTCATAGAGGTTGCATTCTCCTTTCCAAATTTCTTGAGGAGTTCATTTGTGAACTTCGTCTGAGAAATGAAAATTCCATCCTCAGACTGTTTCACTTGAAGTCCCAAGAAATACTTTAGCTCTCCCATGCTGCTTATTTCAAACTTTCTCTGCATAAGTTTAGAAAACTTATTGCAAAGATTGTTGTCTGTTGAGCCGAATATTATGTCATCGACATAGATTTGCACCAACAGAATCTTGCCTTTGACTTCCCTAAGAAACAATGTCTTATCTATTTTTCCTCTCGAGAACTTGTTCTCAAGAATAAAACTAGACAGAGTCTCATACCAAGCTCGAGGAGCTTGTTTTAAGCCATATAATGCTTTATTAAAAAATAAACATGATTAGGAAGTGATGGATTAACAAAACCTGGGGGTTGCGCGACATATACTTCCTATTTCAAATTTTCATTTAGAATTCTAGATTTCATGTCAATCTGATAGACAGTGAATCCTTTGTGAGAGGCATATGCCAGGAACAATCTAATCGCCTCCAGCCTTGCAACTGGTGCAAAGGTTTGGTCGAAGTAACTCCCCTCCTCCTGTCTGTAACCTTGTGCAACAAGTCTGGCCTTGTTCTTGATGATGACACCATGTTCATCTAGTTTGTTTCTGAAGATCCACTTGGTGCCGATCACATTCTGTTTCTTTGGTCTGGGAACAAGCGTCCAGACGTTGCATCGGTCGAATTGATGCAGTTCATCTTGCATGGACAAAATCCATGACGCATCTTTGTTCGCTTTGTCAAACTTCTTTGGCTCAACCTGTGACAGAAAGCTAAGGTGCAAAATCTCGTTAATTGTACCTCTGTGAGTTCTGACATCGTTACAAGGATCTCCTATGATCTGATCTCTAGGATGATCCCTCACGTGTCGGAGCTCTAAGAGTCTGGCATCTTGAGCTCTAATAGCTTCTCGGGTTTCTCCTTCGCCTGGGAGATTTTCTCTATCCTGATCGTCATCTTCTCCAGTTGGCATTGAGGTAGAAACATTGACGTACTTGGGAGTTGCACCTTTTGCAATCTCATCGAGACTTAGCTGTTCAAGCCTTGCACCTGCATCTTCAAGAATACCACTGGAAGAATTGCTGTGAAGCAAGCTTCCTTCATCAAATACAACATTAATGGACTCCTCTACTACTAGGGTTTTCTTATTGAAGACCCTATATGCCCGAATATGGCTACTATAGCCCATGAAGATGCCTTCGAAGCAATTTTCTCCTAATTTAGTACGTGGGTACTTCCCATTATTGAGTACATAGCATCTGCAGCCAAAAATCCTTAAATAGGACATGGTCGGTTTCCTGCCTTTCAATAGCTCATAAGGCGTCTTACGATGATTCTTGTTGATCAATGCTCGGTTTTGCACATGACATTCCGTATTGACAGCCTCTGCCCAGAAGTACTCTGGAAGAGAATCGTCATTCAACATTTTCGTACATGCTTCAATGAGCGTTCTATTTCTCCTCTCCGCAACTCCATTTTGCTGAGGAGTACGCGGGGAGGAAAACATATGAAAGATACCAAGTTCTTCACAGAATTTTTTCATAGCACCAGACTCGAATTCTGTTCCATGGTAACTTCTGATTTTGACCACGGAGCAATTAAGTTCGTTCTGAATCTGCTTGAGAAAATTAGCGAATATGTCAAACGTATCTGACTTTCGTTTCAAGAAGAACACCCACGTAAACCGAGAGTGATCATCAATAATCACTAGCGTATACGATTTGCCTCCTAAGCTATGAACTTGCACTGGACCGAACAAGTCCATATGCAGAAGATAAAGACAATTGGAGGAGTCTTTGTCTGCAATGCCCTTAAAGGTAGCCTGAGTCTGTTTGCCTTTCAGGCATGCAGGATAGGGGCTATCTTTGATGCACTTAATAGTAGGGGCATCCCTTACTAAATTCTTGGAAAATAACATATTAATAGTCTTGAAATTAATATGTGCTAATCTCTTGTGTCATTGTTCACAAAGAGATGCACTGCCTTTTGCTACTAGGCACACGGGGGTAGAAGAGTCTAAGCTAAGAAAATCTAAGCAAAAGATATTTCTTCTCCTAATGCTAGTTAATACCGTCTCCGAAGAGGCACACGATATTATCAAGTACTTATCCTTGCAGAACTTAATGTCATATCCTTTATGTTGGTACCCTAGTTTGATTTGAGTTTAGTTCTCTCCTTTGTGCTCCTTGACCCAAGAATTATCTATGGTCAATGGTTTGTAGTCTAGCTGTAGAGTCCTCACTTTTCCAGATTGAGAATTTGGTTAAGTAGTTTTTCGTTCGACTATAGTAGAACGCCGCTCGACTATCGTCTATCGGCTGATCGACGATCGTCTATCAGTTGGTCGACGCTTTGTCTGCGCTGATAGTTCGACTATCTATTGATAGGTCGACTATCTGTTCTGCGCTGATAGTTCGACTATCTGTTGATAGGTCGACTATCTGTTCTGCGCTGATAGTTCGACTATCTGTTGATAGGTCGACTATCTGTTCTGCGCTGATAGGTCGACTATCTGTTGATAGGTCGACTATCTGTTTTCTGAGGTAGGTCGACTATCTGCTTGATAGATCGACTATCTGTTTGCGCTTGATAGTTCGACTATCTGTCCTGATAGATCGACTATCTGATAGTTCGACTATCTGTTCTGATAGGTCGACTATCTGCCGGGGTAGTTCGACTATCTTCTTCGATATGTCGACTATCTGGATCGTTCGACTATCTGCCCGATAGATCGACGATCTCCGTGCGTCGGTCGACGATCTCCGAAGGTCGTTCGACGCTTTCTGCCTGCCTTTATATTTTGTATTTATTTATTATATTTAATTAATTAATACATTTTCTGGCACATTGTTTAATTCCTGTATTGTGGCTGTGATTAGATATAACTAGGTTGCTAGTTGCTGGTTAGGTTTTCCAAGCCTTAACTGTAATTACAGTTAGCTTGAGTTTGTGCACATCACTTGTATTAGGCTCTAGGGTTAAATCTATATCTATAATCTTTCTTTCCGCACTTCACTCCAAGGGAGTTGGGTAGACCATTAAGTTTTGTCTAGTGCAAAATTTGATAACTCTATTCACCCCCCCTCTAGAGTAGTATCTATCCCTTCTCTTTCAATTGGTATCAGAGGGAGGTTAACTGACTGAATAGGCTAACACCTAAGTCACAAGATCCTGATAGATACCAAAGCTTATAGATATTCACTATCATGGCCCAGTCCAAGGATTATTCAAGCACCAGACCTCCAGCATGCAACTTAGCTAAGTTTGGCATCTGGAAGGCAAGGATAAAACTTTATATGAATTCTATTGATGAAAGTATTTTTGCTTCTATTTTGTCAGGTCCCCCAAGAGCACCTGCTGCTGCTACTTCCTCATCATCTGATATGAGTGCAGTGCCTCCTCCAGATTACAATGATGAGTACAAGAAGGCCAAAATTACAGATGCCAAGGCAATGAACATACTGGCTCAGACAATGTCTGATGAGGTGTTCCAGAAGGTTGCTGACTGCTCCTCAGCAAAGGCCATGTGGGACACACTGAACCAGATTGTAGCTGGTTCAGCTGATGAAAGGAAGGACAGAAGGTCCAACCTGATCTCACAGTACGAGAACTTCAAGAAAACTGATGCTGAATCAGTTGAAGCTATGTACACCAGGCTCAGCTCAATCATCAATGAGCTGAGAACCCTGGACAAGGACATATCATTGACAGAGGTCAATGATAAGATTCTTATGTGCTTCCCTAGCACATGGGATCTAAGGATCTGGCCCATCAAAGAAGCCAGAAGTACTAATGAGATCTCTACTGAAGCTCTCCTCGGCAAGCTCAAGTCTTTTGAGCAAGTGCTGAAGACCAGAGAAGCAGAAGCTGAAGCCAAGACCCCCACTCCAACAAGAAAAGAGCAATCTCTAGCTCATAAGGCTGCAGATGTTTATGAAGGCAGCCAATCTAATGAGGAACTTATGGCACTGTTTGCCAAAAGGTTTCTCAAGATGGGGAGAAAGGAGTTCAGAAAGAAGTCTTCACGCTATGAAGACAAACCAAGGTATGATCGCTCTCCTGCTAAAGAAATTATCTGTTATGGTTGCAGGAAGCCTGGACATATCTTGCCAGAGTGTCCAGAGGAGAAGAACAAAGAAAAGAGAAAAGATAAAGAACAGCACAGGAAGCACTCCAAGCCATCCTCCTACAAAAACAAAAAGAAGGAGAGAGGTTTCATTGCTGAAACCTGGAGTGATTCTGATGAAGAATCCTCCTCATCAAGCTCCAGTGAAGATGAGGAAGAGAAGAAGGCAAAAGAAGTTTGCCTAATGGCAATAGATGCCTGCAGCAACCACTCTGCTGCAGAGAGTTCTGATTCTGATGAAGAGATGCCTACAGAAGATGAGGTACTTTCTTCTTATGATTTTACTTTAGAAGAATTTAAATTAGAATTTAAATCTTTATGTTTAGATTTAATTAGCTCAGAAAAGTAAATAAAAGAACTTAGAAATAGGTTAGCTGACTCAGAATCAGTAGCCTCTGAAAATGTTAGGTTAAAGGAAGAATTCACTACTTGTAGTGAAGAAATCAAATTTCTTAAAATAGAGTTAGCTAAGTCTAAGAGATTAGAAGAATCCCTTAATGGTAGAAGCCTTAAGTTATTAGAAATTACCAGCATGACTAACACTAGGTCAGGTAATGACAAACTAGGCTTAGGAGCTTCTCCCAGTGAACCCCCAGTCCTTCTTAAAAATAATCTTTCAACTCCAGTGAACTTCATTTCAGCTAGTGGAAAGAAGAACACTGAGCAAGTAAATCTGGTTAATAAAACCTTAAATAAAGCTAAGAGAGAAAAGAGAAAGAAGTTCTTTAAAGAAATGCAAAGAGCGTCGAACGCAGCTCGACGATCGGAAGCTCAATGGTCGAACGAAGGTCGACGATCTGTGCACCCATCGTCGAACGTCGATCGACGATTTCAATATGATTTTCAAAATCACAATCAATTCCATAAAAACCTAAATGAGAATAGAAACCCTAGGTTTGTTGACCCATCATCAGCATGGAGAATCCCACATAGGAGATCTCACCCACTAGGTTATCACCCTCAGCCTGCATTCTCATATATTTCCAGTTTTTCTTATGTGAAAAACAAGGGACCCAAGGTTACCTGGGTCCACTCTGTCTAAATAATTGTCTTGCAGGTGAAGGCCTATCCAATCACTCAAAATAAGTGGTATTTGGATAGTGGATGCTCTAAGCATATGACAGGAAATAAAGATCTACTGTCAAAGTTCAAAGCTAAGCTCGGCCCAAAGGTTATCTTTGGAGACTCCAGCTGTGGTCAGACAGAAGGCTATGACAAGATCACAATTGGAGTAGTTACTTTCAAGAGAGTTGCATATGTCAATGGACTGAAGCACAATTTGATTTCAGTTAGCCAGCTGTGTGATGCTGGCTACCAGGTTTCATTTTCTAACTCCTCTTGCAGTATTACTTTAAATAATAATATTGTTTTAGTAGGTATTAGAATAGGTAATATTTACTTAGTAGATTTCAATTCATCTCACTCTGAAATCTGCCTGTTTAATGAAGTAACCCTTAATAATAATTCCCTATGGCATAAAAGGCTTAGTCATGTAAACCTTAAAAATATATCTAGGTTATCTAAGCACAACCTTGTTAGAGGTTTACCTTCTTGCCCCTACAAGAAGGAGAACCTATGCAAGGCTTATCAGCTAGGCAAGCAAACCAAGAATTCTTTTAAATCTGTAAATAAAAGTGATTCTCCTAGAATCCTGTATTTATTACATTTGGACCTTTTTGGCCCAATAAATGTACAGAGTTTAGGAGGGAAGTATTACACATTAGTAATTGTAGATGACTTCTCTAGGTTCAGTTGGGTTTTCTTTTTGAGAACTAAGTCTGATAACTTCAAAGCCCTTACAGACTTTCTACTATGTGTGCAGACTGAGTACTCTACTCATGTGGCCTTGATCAGAAGTGATCATGGTACTGAGTTTGACTCTCTTCTCATGCAAGAATTCTGTGAGAGAGAAGGTATCAAACATAGCTTCTCAGCTCCTAGAACTCCTCAACAAAATGGGGTAGTTGAAAGGAAAAATAGAACACTTATTGAAGCTGCTAGTACATTGTTGGCAGATGCTAACATGCCTCTATCCTATTGGGCAGAAGATGTTAGTACAGCCAACTATGTCTTGAATAGAAGTTTGATACACAAACTTAAGTGTAAAACTCCTTATGAGTTGCTTAAAGGAAAGAAACCAAAAATTAATTATTTTAGAGTTTTTGGCTGTATTGTTTATATTCATAATAATAATAAAGAATATATTAGAAAATTTGAAGCAAAAGCTTCAATGGGAATCATGCTTGGATATTCCCAAGTAAGCAAAGCTTATAGGGTTTATAACAAATCAACCTGTAAGATTGAAGAATCTGTGCATGTGACTTTTGATGAGTCTCAGATGTTTTACAAGGAGAAAGAAAATTCTCCTTCCTCAAGTTCTTTGCAGGTACATGATGTCCCTCAAGAAATTCTTCAACTTTCAACTCTTCAGATCACTGAATCAGACAGTGATGAAGACATTGCTGAAGCTGTTGAAGCTGTTGTTGTTCCACCAACAGTAGATCAAATTCCTCCTGAGGAATTAATCCCAACTGTTGCTGAAGATCACATCCCACCTGCTGATATTGTCACACTTAGAGATCACCCCACATCTCAAGTGATTGGAGACATATCAGCTGGTGTGCAAACAAGACATCAATTAAGACAGGATGTGATGCATGCTTGTTTCCTCTCACAGGTTGAGCCCCTCACCTTTAAAGATGCAGAGCTAGATCCCCACTGGATCATTGCAATGCAAGAGGAGCTCAATCAGTTTGAGAGATGTAAAGTTTGGACTTTGGTTCCAAGACCTAAAGGCCAACTGACCATAGGCACCAAGTGGGTGTATAGAAACAAGCTAGATGCAAATGGAATTATAGTAAGGAATAAAGCTAGGCTTGTAGCTCAGGGCTACAGACAGGAGGAAGGTATAGACTATGACCAAACCTTTGCTCCTGTTGCAAGGCTAGAAGCAATAAGGATCTTCTTGGCCTATGCAGCCTTCATGAAGTTTAAGGTGTTCCAAATGGATGTCAAAAGTGCATTCCTGAATGGTGAGCTTAAGGAAGAGGTGTTTGTTGAACAACCACCAGGGTTTGTTTCTTCAACTCAGCCCTCACATGTGTTTAAGTTGCAGAAAGCTCTTTATGGACTAAAGCAAGCTCCTAGGGCCTGGTATGAGACCTTAGCTAGTTTCCTGTTAGAGCACAACTTTACTAGGGGAGTAGTTGATAGAACCCTTTTCGTCAAGCATCACAAGGACACAATCCTGTTAGTTCAGGTGTATGTAGATGATATTATTTTTGGCTCCACTGATCCCAAACTGTGCAAAAAGTTTTCCAACTTGATGCATTCTAAGTTTGAGATGAGTAGTATGGGTGCGCTGTCTTACTTTCTTGGTCTCCAAGTTAAGCAAGATGCTGATGGTATCTTCATCTCCCAATCCAAATATGCCAAGGAATTGGTAAAGAAATTTGGGATGGCTGATGCTTCAGCAATGCCTACACCCATGGCTACTAATGTAGTTATTGATTCTGATGATCACGGCAAGCCAGTTGATCAAAAGAATTATAGGGCCATTGTTGGTTCCCTATTATATCTAACTGCAAGTAGGCCAGATATAATGTTTGTTACATGCCTTTGTGCTAGATTCCAGGTCAACCCCAAGGAATCTCATCTGATTCTTCTAAAGAGAATCCTGAGATACCTGAAGGGATGTCCAGATCTAGGACTTTGGTACCCAGCTGAGTCAGAGTTTAAATTAATTGGATATTCTGATTCTGATTATGCTGGTTGCAGAGTTGACAGGAAGAGCACCTCAGGAACTTGCCAGTTCCTGGGAGAGAGATTGGTCTCTTGGTTCTGTAAGAAGCAGGCTTCTGTCTCAACTTCAACTACAGAGGCTGAATATATAGCTGCTGCTAGTTGTTGTTCACAGATCCTGTGGATTCAAAACCAGCTTGTGGATTATGGTTACTCACACAAGAACACCAAATTCATGTGTGATAGTACCAGTGCTATCTCAATTGCACAAAATCCAGTGCACCACTCTAGAACGAAGCACATTGAGATTCGGCACCATTTCCTGAGAGATTGTGTGGAAAAGAACAAGATTTGTCTTGAGTTCATATCCACTGAGTTTCAGAGAGGTGATATATTCACCAAGCCTTTAGATGAACAGAAGCATCTGTTCTTTTTAGTTCAACTAGGCATGATTAATGGACGAGACTAAGTGTGACTTTATCTGCCTTAGTTGAAACTTGTTTGAAGGTAGTCGAACGACGTTCGAAGATAGTCGATCGGGTCAAGCCCATCGTCGACCTATGGTTGATGAAAGTTTGTCTGATTTAAGATCGTCGACCGACGTTCGACCATCGTCGAACAGGTCGAGCTCATCGTCGATCTCCGGATGACGATAGCCTGTTGTTTGAGAAGCCAGAAATAGTCGAACGATTGTCCGACTACTTTGCTTCTGAGCCGATCGTCGAACGGCCGTTCGACCATCGGGTCTAGATCTTTTTAATAGACCGACTATATCCGGTCTGATATAAAGCCGATAGTCGACCTAGGTCAAAAGATCTTTTGCTTTATCGTCGACGGAGCGTGCCTTTTCGCATTCTGCTTTCCCGCTTGCGATTTTCTGCCGCTTCGTCCCCTTCATCTTCGCCGTCCTTCTCGAGTTTTCTCCAGCGAATCCATGGCGGTCTCTCCAGCAGTTCTGGCCGTCGTGAAGTTTGATGTAGGATTTAGCGTGGATTTCGACGCATTCAGCAGCTGTGATGCAGGGATCGTAGAAGTTCTCCAGCTATGCAGGGATCAGGGATTAGAGAAGTTAATGTCTGCAAGGATTAAGATAAACATCGCAGAAATCAAAGAATGGGCTTTCACGTCGTCTTCCACAGACGATTCGATGACTGGTACCATCGGCGGAGAAGAGGTAATCCTAACTCCGGCCGTTTTGTCTGATGTTTTCGGTTTAGTTAATGGTGAAGAAGATTATGAGCAAGATGCTCAGGAATTCGGAAGAATGCTAGTTGAGCTGGGACATGCTGAGGGCATTCCCACCAAGCTGCTCAAAGTAAATTTCCCCTTCAAAATCAAGTTCCTCGCTGAGTTGGTAGGAAAAGTGCTCCTGGGTAAGCACTCTGCTCACGATAATATAACAAGGCAGCAATTCGCACTGATGTGTGCGATTGTTAATCGGAAAAGGATCAATTGGGCAGCAGTTGTGTTTGATTTAATCAGGAAAAAGACTGGTAAGAAGGAAGTCACCCTAGGAAGGGTCATTGGAATCTTCCTTAAAGAAAAATACCCCCAGCTGCTGAGTTCAACTGCAACAACAATCAACGCCAGCAAGAAGATGGATCCCCACCTGTTCTCAAAGTGGAAGAGAACTTTTGTGAAACCTGCTCCAGCAACATCTGAGGACACCAGGACTGTATCAGTCGCTCCTCACCCTGTTGAAGCTAGCTCAGCTCTTCCCTCTTCTTCTGCTGTGTTGTCTGCCTCAGTTGAAGTTCCATCAACTTCAGCTGAAGTACGACCTTCTTCTTTTTCTGCTCCAGAAACAACCACGGTTGTTCCTCTTTCCCCTCCAGCATCTCCTCTACCTGCTCATCTGGCTAGGATATCTACTCCTAGCTTTGATTTGCTAGGTTCTGAGAGGATTCCTACTCCTCCTCTGTCTCCCGTTCATTCCCCAGTTAATTCTCCAATTAACTCTCCTGCTCCATCTCCTGATCAATCCCCTGTCCATATTCTTCATCCCAGCACTACACCCATATCTGCTGCAGCTCCATCCACTTCTCATCCATCATCTGTTGAAATCTCTCCTGAACTTATCTCTCGCATTGTGGAGCTGATTACCCCGTCAATCAAGACCACGATTGAAGAGGCAATCGCTCCCCTTGCAGATTCCATTAATATCTTAACTGCCTCCATCAAATCCCTTTCAAAATCTGCTGAGCCATCTTCCTCAAGGGGCCTGGTTTCAGTATCCACTGAAATCAGGCAGGGGGAGATGTTCCATGAAGATGCCTCAGACCATCCTGCCTCCCCTCCAGCTATAAAAGATACAGTCATGTCTGCCCAGGAAGAATCTGCTCAAGCTGAGATAGAAATAGTTCTAGATGCTGTAATGACTGCCCAGGAAGAATCTGCTCCTGCTGAGAAAGAAATAGTTCCAGTATTATCAGATAAGGAAATAGCAGATGGAATCATGTTATCTGAATTTGCAGTTAAAGTCTGCTTAGAAGATCTCACCACTCCTGTGATTGCTAGATTCTTAGAAGGAATTATAACTTCATATCTGAATGAATCATGGGAAATAGTCAAATATGAAGGTAACTCATTCATTCGTTTTGTTGATGAGTCGATTAATTTGATAGTTTGTGAATTCCTGGAAGGAATGATTTCTGTTTATTTAGCAGATCTGTATTCATAATTCTACAGATGTTATTAGAGAGGATTTAGCTGCTCAGATCGTAGCAGTTGTTTCTGAAGCTGATCCAAGTGTTCCTGGCACTCAAGTAGATCCTGAACTGGAATCTTTTCTAGATGATAGAGAGGATGAATCTGAGAATCAAGATAAAGTCAAAGATGACTCTCCTGTTCTGAATTTGGAAGAAGTTCAAGCAAGAGCTGCCTGGGATTTAAGAGTACAATCTTTAGAAGAGAAAGAAAAGGAATTGCAAGTTGAAAAGTCAACCATCTGGGATGACTCTCCAGGGTTGGACTTAGATTCTCTTCTGGCTCTGGATGCCATGGAAGAGGAAAGAGAAAAATCTGCTCTGAAGCTTAAAGAAAAGGCTGTTTCTGAAGCCTATGATCCGTATGAAAATCCTCCATCATCTCCCTCTGATGATGAGGATGATTCTGATGTTTCTGAGAGATCAAAGAAAAAGAAAGCTGCTTCAAAGAAAAGGAAAGCTGCTGCTCCTCCTCCTCCAAGTAAAGATAATGACACTCCCTATTATATTCTGAAGGGCATTGACCCTAAGTCAAAGGATTTTCAGCACTGGATGTGGTTTTCAAAAAATCAGCAGAAAGAAAGGAAAAGGACTAAGAGGTTTGATAGTCCTGTCTCAAGATGGACTCCCAGAGGTCCTCCTCCTCCTCCTCCAGGTGCAGGAGCCTCTGGGAACCTATCAGCTAATCCTGCTGCCTCTTTTGGAAGATCTGCTTCTTTTCAGCCCCAGCCAAGACAAAGTTATCAAAGCTCGCAAGGCAAATCATTTTCTGGTTCTCAAAGACAAGTGAAGGAGGCTGTGGTTCAAAGACCAACCTTTTCCCCTCCTCCTTCTCCAAAGAAAAGAATTCCATCTTCAATACCAGTTCAGTCTGAGAAAAGTGTTTCGGAAGGTAAATAGTTTACTTTGTTTTAAAATTTCTAGCAAAATCCTTTTGCTAAGTATTCTCTAATGTCTTATCTAGTTATTCAAGATAAAGTATCTGAGGCTGCTCCTCCTGAGCCTGTTTATGAAAATCCTGAGCTTGATCCTAATTTTAGGATGGCTCGTTTTCAAGAACTAGTTGGAGCAGCTCAAATAAGAAAAGCTAAAGCAGAAGGAAAAGATACGACAGGTTTAACTACCATGTCTGCCTACAGAAAGAAAGAATTTGAAAAGTTCTAGGTTAATCCTAAGGTTTTTGACCCCTCTAAATACATGGAAAAGCATCCTGAAGCAGTAGTCCCAAGAGCTACAGAATTAAAGATCATTGGGGTACAGGACTTAAAGCTATCAAAGAAAGAATCTGATGACCCTTTAAGGAAAATCTCCTTTGTTTCTAGCTCTTCTGTATCTAAGCCTGACTCTGTTGATCCATAATTTGATTAACTGCTGTGATATATTTGTTTTGATAATCTGCTAGTTATTTGCTGTCTATTTTCTGTATTATTTTTTTTGTGTTCTATAGCTAGCTGTTTGTTTTAGTCTTTGAGAGACTTAACTCAAATAGGGGGAGATTGTTGGTACCCTAGTTTGATTTGAGTTTAGTTCTCTCCTTTGTGCTCCTTGACCCAAGAATTATCTATGGTCAATGGTTTGTAGTCTAGCTGTAGAGTCCTCACTTTTCCAGATTGAGAATTTGGTTAAGTAGTTTTTCGTTCGACTATAGTCGAACGCCGCTCGACTATCGTCTATCGGCTGATCGACGATCGTCTATCAGTTGGTCGACGCTTTGTCTGCGCTGATAGTTCGACTATCTGTTGATAGGTCGACTATCTGTTCTGCGCTGATAGTTCGACTATCTGTTGATAGGTCGACTATCTGTTCTGCGCTGATAGTTCGACTATCTGTTGATAGGTCGACTATCTGTTCTGCGCTGATAGGTCGACTATCTGTTGATAGGTCGACTATCTGTTTTCTGAGGTAGGTCGACTATCTGCTTGATAGATCGACTATCTGTTTGCGCTTGATAGTTCGACTATCTGTCCTGATAGATCGACTATCTGATAGTTCGACTATCTGTTCTGATAGGTCGACTATCTGCCGGGGTAGTTTGACTATCTTCTTCGATAGGTCGACTATCTGGATCGTTCGACTATCTGCCCGATAGATCGACGATCTCCGTGCGTCGGTCGACGATCTCCGAAGGTCGTTCGACGCTTTCTGCCTGCCTTTATATTTTGTATTTATTTATTATATTTAATTAATTAATACATTTTCTGGCACATTGTTTAATTCCTGTATTGTGGCTGTGATTAGATATAACTAGGTTGCTAGTTGCTGGTTAGGTTTTCCAAGCCTTAACTGTAATTACAGTTAGCTTGAGTTTGTGCACATCACTTGTATTAGGCTCTAGGGTTAAATCTATATCTATAATCTTTCTTTCCGCACTTCACTCCAAGGGAGTTGGGTAGACCATTAAGTTTTGTCTAGTGCAAAATTTGATAACTCTATTCACCCCCCCTCTAGAGTAGTATCTATCCCTTCTCTTTCACTTTATCACACAACTGGCTTACACTGATCAGGTTATGGTTTAACCCTTCAACATAGGCCATGTCAGTGATTGAGAGTACACCGTTGGAAATCTTACCATAACCTCTGGTGACTCCTCGATCAGATCCTCCAAAGATGACTTTGGGACCATTTTCGACTAGAGAGTAATAACGCAACAGGCTTCTCGTCCCGTTCATATGCCGGGAACATCCACTGTCCAAGTACAAAATTGGCATTTTGGTGGCCTTTTGACATACATGCAAAACAGAATTAGTTTCCCTTAGGAATCAAATCGAACTTGGATCCTAGATTCCTTGTTAGCACACTCCCCCTCGGGTGGTTAATCCTATGAGTGGTCGGCCTCGCATTGCTAATATGAGGAGTCTCATTGAATCTTGGATTAAACCAGCAATCCACGGCAAAGTGACCAACTTTGCCATAACACCAACAGTCAAACCTATTGTACCGCTTCCTAGGCTCCAGATTCATCCTTGGTACGGTGGGTCCAGCCGGGGCCTTGGATCTGGAGGTGGAGGCATCATGATGACAGCAGTCACATGATTTCTTCACTTCCTTTTCCTTCAGTATAACAGGCTTGGCATTTGGTGCCTGCTTCCTATTATAGCCGCTAGAGAAGTGGCCATAATTCTACACTTGGATTTCCTCATAAGGTGCCTTGAAGACACTCTCACCGTAGTTTCGGGGGAAGGACACCATCATACCGGCTCTTGGGCTTTCTGAATAAAATAAGATCGAGTGGGGCCTTTCCCTTTTCTGCAGCAGAGGCCTTCTTAGCAGCCTTATTTTTCCTCTGTTTTCTATTTCTCCTGGATGATTTACCAGGCACACCCACATGCCCTAAGCCAACCCCTTTAGCCTTAGCAGAGAATTCATACACCAAGGGAAGAATGGTCTTGGGCATGGAGAAGATTTTGACAATCTTCCTTTCTACCGCAAGCAGTTCTTCCAACTTGTTGATTTCTTCCTGTTTTTGGTCAAGGAGCCTTAGAGACTCTGAGTGCTCAGAAGTAAGGTCCAGGTGTTCCTGTCGGTGAGAAATCAAGCTACGACAATCCGAGCAAAGTTAGGGGCTTTGATGCTTTCTTTAATCTTATCTAGAATAAGCATACCAAATTGAAATTTCTTGTGGCAGACTATTTCTTGCATTATGTCAAACATATTATGAGAAATATCTCTGATAGAGTAGGTTTTGCAGAGGAGAATCTTTGCAATGACATCACCAAGGAATTTTCCCTCAGGATTGAAATCTTACCTATTGAGAGAAATGGATTCAGGACATACACCATAGAATAAGAAAGTTCGGTCCGACTCTTCCGGACCTAGGTTGTCTTCTTCGTTGACGACAGGCATGCGAAGAAGGGTTGCGACAGAGGTTTTATCCAGCTTTATCTTAATACCTTGCACTTTGTACTTGATAACCTTGCAATTTCTCTTCACTTTGGCATTCTTGAAGAATTCCTATACTTCTAGGAATATGATTTTGCACGGTTGTTTAAAAATGAACTTGAGTCCGGCGGTGTCGAAAGAATTAGGAGATTGCGTAAATCATCTAAAATATCTACAATACCGGCTGGAACAAGTTCAGAACCAATTCCAATCTTAGATGGAGGAGCCATCATCCAAAAATCAGGAGAAACTGCAGCGGGGAAGAAGAATGCACTACAACTGTTGGCGGAAGACGAAGAGACTCTGGCTTACTAGAGTGAAAATTGATTCACGTAGAGAAGGAAATCCAGATTTTTCGATTTATATAACCCTAATTTGTTTATAATTAAGGAATAAAATTTCGATTTAATACCTGGGAGGGGTCGGCATACGCCTAGGTTTGCGAATAAATAAATTTGAAATAAATAACATGGACTTCCATGTACTCGAGTGACGGGAAGTACTCGAGTAGGTGAAAGTGCGAAGTTGTCAACCTAAACCACCTAGAGGGGGGTGAATAGGTGAATCGTGAGTCTATTTGTGGAATAAAAATTTTAGCGAACTAGCACAAGAAATCAAGAAATCACAGAAAGAAAAGAAGATTTATAGTGGTTCCCCAATCTTGGGTACGTCCACTTTACCTCACCGATCTAGCAAATCACTAGACTCGGCTACTCCACTATCTCGGATTGAAAACAATCCTACGCCTCGGGGCCAAGTTCCTACAAACTCGATCCAAAAGGATCTACACTCGGAAGATAAAACTTCCTACAAACTCGGAGAACAATGCTCCTACACTCGGAGAAAATCTCCTACAATAATAGTAAAGAAATTTTGAATTACAAATAAAATAACTTTCTCAGATCTAGAAAAGTGAATATCTGAATCTTCTTCTTGAACTTTGCGGCTCTTTCAGAAATGTTGAAGAAGATGAGTAGATCTGATCCGAGAAAGCTTTGACCAACTCGATTAAGGAGAAGATGAGAATCCTTGAACAGCAAGTCTTCTTGATCGACAACAGAAGAGTCGATCTGATTGTGAGCGGCGGTGGAAGCTTTAGAGATCTGAAATTAGAGATGGCCGACGAGAAGGATTTCGAGTGAACGGACAGCCGCTTCTTGCAAAAGATAATTGTTAGGGTTAGGTCTTAATGAAAAGACCTTATGTAGGATTACTCCTAACGGTTAGAAAAGAAATTAATGACGACACGTGGACCAATCACGTCAAGTCATTCAAAAATCCGGCCGATCTTGACTTAAACATATTTAAGAAAAAAATTTAGTCTGCAGTTCTCGAGAAGTAGCATTAACTCTCGAGAACTGATTGAATTTCTCGAGAACTAAACTGTCTGCAATTGAACTTAGTTTTCGAGACTTCAGGATCAATACTTCTCGAAAATAATATAGACTTCTCGAGAACTATAGCCTGACTTCTCAAGAACTATGTAGCTGACTTTCTCGAGAACTGAGGACTTCTCGAGAACTAATCTGGGACTTCTCGAGAACTAAGAGTCGAGCTTCTCGATAACTGAAAGGACTTCTCGAGAATTAAGAGATACTTCTCGAGAGTCATACTTAGAAAATTT
Organism: Platanthera zijinensis; assembly: GCA_039513925.1. Classification (NCBI taxonomy): domain Eukaryota; kingdom Viridiplantae; phylum Streptophyta; class Magnoliopsida; order Asparagales; family Orchidaceae; genus Platanthera; species Platanthera zijinensis. Next base: position 2,287,609 of record CM077078.1, on the reverse strand, counting down.
TTCTGAACTGAAACAACCAAACATCTTGAGAACTAAACTCCTATTTCTCGAGAACTTTTAGCTCTACTTCTCGAGAACTGAAAGGACTTCTCGAGAAGTGGACTTAGAAAATTTTGAACTTTTTAGGAAAAAAACTTTTTCTTCTCTTCAAGGGTCCAATATTCATTCCATGGTCCAAGTGTTTGAATATGAAGTGTATCCCAATAGAGAGGCTACACATGAGTCAGCACCTTGGATCACACAGTGAGGGATTATAGTGTATGGTCCTGTGTTCAAGACCCACTGTAGACTGACATTGGTCTACACTTAGTAATGATGATCTGCAAACACACAACTTAAACAAGATATCAAATACAACTTAATTCATCTTAGTTCAAGGGTGACTTAATGCAAATCTGGGTTATTGTTGATGCAATGCCCAACAATCTCCCCCTATTTATAGAAGTCAGAACCCTCTACACTAAGGTGAATTATGACAATTAAGAAAGAACTGGAAATGAAAATTTAAACTAAGGCAGAAAAGATCCATTGAACACAATTAGGCCAAACTAGAAATTGTATATAAGTAATGTTTTAGATTTCTTAATCAACTGCCATTTCAACAAAATTCTCAAGAATAACTCAACAAAGGTACATTCTTTGCTCTAAGGTTGTCTGTCCTGCCTTTCTTGCTGCCTTCTCTGATAGCTGAATGGTTTGGGATAATACCTTGGGGGCTTTGGAGGAGCTTTAAGATTATTCTTGCCAAATTCTCTATCATATATCCTTCTCTTGGTTATGGACATCTCATAAAACTCCCACTCAGATGAGCTGTAGTGGAGATTTCTATTCTTATTGTAGTCCATCACCAATTTAAGAGTCTCAAGAATTAAGCTCTTAGAAGTAGGGCTCTAAACTTTAGTAAACTCCTTTGCTTTCCTTTTCTGTACATCTGACTGGGGAACAGACTTGCTTGCAGAAGGACCTTCTCCATACTTTCTCTTCAGAGATGTGTGAATCTCTGGTAAATCCTTAGGAATAATGTCATCCCATACCAGGTCATAAGAGGCTGGAGGAGGATCCTGATCTTCTAGCCTAGGAGATAAGCAGGGCATTTGAGGTTGTTTCATTTGAGCTGGCACTTGACTGGGTTGTCCTTCAACAAGAGGATTTAGATGATGAGGAATAATATTGGGATCAGCCTAAAAGTCAAGGTAAATCTGATTGTGCATCCAAACTGTGGTGTCATAATTATAGAAATTAACTGACTGGATTTGAGCTAAAACATTCTTATTGATTTCAGAAATTTTCTCAGCCCAGAGAGTGTTTGCATCTACAGAAAACTTATCCACAAGTTTGATTACATGCTCTTTCACCAGGCTCTCCCCCTTTCTGAATTCTACAAGGAGTTTTTCTATGGCTTCTTCCTTGAAAGTACCAACTTCCTCACAAACCTTCATCACATGTTTTTGAGCATTCTTTTCTAATTCAATCTGATTATTAGCAAGAGTAAGAGATTTTTCCATAACCTGACCAACACTAGTAATAGTGTGATCTATTGCTTTGCTACCATTCTGAAATAATCTCTTGAGAGTTTCAGTGTTGTATTGGATCTCAATAAATCCTCGACTCATTTTTGGTTCAAAGGCAGTCACCTTGCCTTGCATCACTTTTAGAGAATCGTCGAAGTGTTTCCTTTGATCAGAGAGCATTTGGCCTATCTTGATAAGAAGTTCTGAGTTGGAAGGGGTAGCAGCAGTAGCAATAGCATTAGAAGAGGTAGAGGCAGAGGTAGAAGCAGTAATAGTAGCAGGAGGAGGGGCTTTCCATAGAGGTATCCCTTCAAGAATCACTGAGCTTACAGCTCTGGTAGTCTGAACAAGGGTAATATCAGCCTGATCAATGAATGTGGGGATGGAGAAATCTTACTTCCTCAAGGGAAGATCAGCAGGCTCAGGATATATTCTATCTTCATCAGAAAGAAGAACAGTCTCAGGGATATCTTGCTTGGCAGAAGGGGATAGAGCAGGAGGAGATTCTGGTAATCTGATAGGAGAAAGAGAGGGAGCTGGAGAAGGATCTTTTGGATGTTCTTCAGCTGGTTCCTTGAAGAGGGGAGGAACATCTGAGGTGAGTTCTTCCACCATTCTGTCAATGGCTTCTACAGTGTTTTGGAGGGTTTCTTGGACTTGAGCATCTGGAAGGGTATCTTCTAGAGAGAGTGCCACTAGGGACTTTGCTGGAGAGCTGACACGACTTCTGATGGAAGATCTGCTTGCTAATCTTACTGGAGAGGGAGGAGGAGGTCTGACAACAGAAACAGAGGTTGCAGGCTCCCCCTGAGTTACTACACCAGATGGTTCAACAATATGATGATAGGAGGGAGATGGGGTCCTGACCTCAGAGGCAGAAGCTGCAATTTACTTAGCTAACCGCTTTGGATTTTTCAGCTTGAGTTCCCATCTTTGGATGGAAGCCAATGAGATCTTTTTCAAGTGGTGAACTGGAGTGCCTTTGGAATGTTTGAAAGTGACTGGATCAATCTCACTCAGCAATAAAGATATTATCCTTGCAAATTTGGGATCCTGAATTCTTTTCCTGATCATCTGAAATACCATCTTGCCAAATTGAAATTTCTTTCTACAAATTACAGCTGTCATTACTCCAAATAGATCATTTGTTATGAAACTAATCGACCCTGTTTTAACCATAAGATTTTTCCAATTATGTCTGCCAGAAGTTTTCCGACATCATTGAAAAGATTTCTCCTTAAGGAGTTGAATTCCTCAAAAACTCCACAGAAGGAGAAGGTCCTGTCATAATCTTCCAGAGTTAGGTCATCCTATTCATCCACAATAGGCATCTTCAGAAGCTTTGAAACTTTGTTTTTATCGAACTTGATTTTGATCCCTTTCACTGTAGTTTTCAAAATCTTACCATTCCTCCTCACCTTTGCATTTCTGAAGAATTCTTCGATGTCTGGAAAAACAATCCTGCAGGGTTCTGAAAGAATGAACATTAGTCCGGCTGTGTCCAGGAGAAGAAGCAAGTTCTGGAAATCATCTAAAATGTCTGAAATTGCTTTGACGACTAGTTCATTACCGATTCTTATCTTCGAACTATGCGCCAAGGACGCTGACGGCGGCGACGGGCGGAGTGCAGGACGATGGCTGCGACGAAGCTGTCTGTCGGCGGAAGACGAAGAGTTTTCGAGAAGAGGAGATTTGAAATATCGGTTGATTTAGGATTTCTATAGTATTTATATATAATCCCAGTAATGTCAATTAAGTATCTAATTAATTTAGGATTAGGGCTTAAATCATCGGGTTGTCGAAATAGAATAAATTAATTAGAAGTAGAAAAGGAAATGAGCATTTCTTGAGAAGTCGGGTATAGTTCTAGAGAACTGCCAGGGGACTTCTCGAGAAGTAATATACTGGTTCTCGAGAACGGTAGAGAATTTTCGAGAGACAATTCAAAGTTCTCGAGAACTGAGAAAACTTTTCGAGAGTTAAGTCAAGTTCTCGAGAAGGAGTCTGAGTTTTCGAGAATGAATATGTTACTTTCGAGAAGTAGACAGAGTTCTCGAGAACTACCTTCCTCTTGAGAAATTTCTGACTTGTTTGAAGTATTCTCGATTCTTGAGCTTTGAACTGATCTCATGTGACTTATCCTTCTTTGTTCAGCATCCCAAGTTTAGTTTTAAAGAAATTGAACTTGGTCTCGTCCAGCGGCTTCGTGAAAATATCTACAACTTGCCGATCTGTTGGCACGTACTGCAGGTCTATATCCCTTTACTCCATGTGCTCCCGGATGAAGTGATATTTGAGGTCGATGTTCTTTGTCCGGCTGTGCGAGACTGGGTTGTTTGTGATTGCGATTGCACTGGAGGAGTCGCAGAATAATGGAATGTCTTTTATCTTCATATTGTAATCCTCTAGCTAGTTCTTTAGCCAAAGCAACTGTGTACAACAACTACCGGCAGAATTGTATTCTGATTCGGCCATTGAGATTGCGACACAGTTTTGCTTTTTGTTGCTCCATGAAATAAGCCTTCTTCCAAGGAACTGACACGTCCCAGAAGTGTTTTTCCTGTCATCTTTGCTACCTGCAAAGTCTGCATCTGAGAAACCAATTAGTTCGTTGTCATTACTTCTTGGGTACCATAAGCCAAGATTCGGTGTACCTTTAAGGTATCTTAAGATCTACTTTACAGCAGCATAGTGAGATTCCTTACAGTTCACTTGGAATATAGCACAGACACATGTGGAGAACATTATGTCTGGTCTACTGGAAGTAAGGTAGAGCAAGGATCCAACTATGCTTCTGTATTTGGTTTCATCAAAAGGTTTCCCTTTCTCATCCTTGTCTAGAGACATTGCTGAGGCAATTGGAGTCCTCATAGAGGTTGCAATCTCCATTCCGAATTTCTTAATCAACTCCTTGGTGAACTTCGTCTGTGAGATGAAAATTCTATCTTCAGAGTTTCACCTGAAGTCCTAAGAAATTCTTCAGCTCGCCCATACTACTCATTTCAAACTTCCCTTACATATATTTAGAAAACTTTTTGCAGAGGTTGTCGTCTGTAGAACCAAAAATAATGTCATCGACATAGATTTGCACTAGCAAATTCTTGCTTTTAATTTCCCTAAGAAATAATTTCTTATCTATCTTTCCCCTTATGAACTTGTTCTCAAGGAGAAAGGTAGATAGCATTTCGTACCAAGCTTGAGGAGCTTGATTCAAACTGTACAGTGCTTTTGATAATAAATAAACATACTCAGGAAAATTAGGATCAACGAAACCTGGGGGATGTTCCACGTACACCTCTTCCTTTATATCACCATTTAGGAATGCGGACTTCATGTCCATTTGGTAGACAGTGAATCCCTTCAGTGCAGCATAAGCCAGGAACAGTCTGATGTCCTCCAGTCTTGCCACAGGAGCGTATGTCTGGTCGAAGTCGATCCCTTCTTCTTGACGATATCCTTTGGCGACTAGTCTGGCCTTTTTCTTGATGATTATCCCATTCTCGTCCAACTTGTTCCTGTAGACCCATTTCATTCCGATGATATTCTTACCTTTTGGTCTTGAAACAAGCGTCCAAACTTTGTAGCGCTTGAACTGATTCAATTCTTCTTCCATAGCCAAGATCCACGATGCGTCTGAGTTTGCTTCCTCAAACTTCTTTGGTTCAACCTGCGAGAGAAAACTTAGATAGATATTCTCATTAGTTGTACCTCGACGAGTTCTGACACCATCCCGGGGATCTCCTATGATTTGGTCCATTGGGTGATCCTTCAGATGTCTGAGCTCTAGGTTCCTTGTATCTGGAACTTCTTCGGCCACTAGAGTGACTTCATCAACTTGGACAATATTTTCATCTTGTACCTCTACCTCTCCGATAGGGGTTGGAGAGGTGATCTTGATGAACTTTTCATCTTTACCTTCGGTCGATTCATCCAAGCTGATCTCTTTAAGCCTTGTACCTACATCTTCAATAAGCACACTATTCAATTTGCTTTGCAGCAAGCTCGTCTCATCAAATACAACATGTATGGATTCCTCTATAACCAGAGTTTTTCTATTGAAAACCCTGTATGCCTTACTATGGCAACTATATCCTATAAAAATACCTTCAAAACCTTTCTCACTAAACTTAGTAGTATGATACTTACCATTGTTAAGTATGAAGCATTTGCAGCCAAAAATTCTAAAATATAAAACAGTTGGTTTCCTGCCTTTTAGAAGTTCATAAGGTGTCTTATCATGATTCTTGTTTATTAGGGCTCGATTTTTCACGTGGCAAGCAGTGTTGACGGCTTCAGCCCAAAAGTACTCCGGTAGTGGAGCATCACTCAACATGGTCCTGCAGGCCTCTATGAGTGTTCTATTCTTTCTCTCAGCTACTCCATTTTGTTGTGGAGTACGAGGAGAGGAAAACTCATGAAAGATACCTAGGCTTTCACAAAATTCAGTCATGGCCCCAGATTTGAACTCCATTCCATTGTCACTTCTTATTTTGACTACGGAAAAGTTGTATTCATTCTGGACCTGCCTGACAAAATTTGTAAATATATTAAAGATATCTGACTTGTGTTTCAGAAAGTACACCCACGCAAAACGTGAGTAGTCATCAACAATTACCAACGTATAATCCTTACCTCCTAAACTTCTAACTTGCAATGGACCGAACAAGTCCATATGAAGTAGGTGTAAACACCTATTAGAGTTTTTTCCTATAATGCTTTTAAAGGTAGCCCTTATTTGCTTGCCTTTTATGCATGCATGACAAGGTCTCTCTTTTACATGCTTGACATTTGGGGCATCACGTACTAAGTTCTGAGAGAATAATTTATTAATAGTTTTAAAATTAATATGTGCTAACCTCTTGTGTCATTGGTCACCAAAAGACTCACTATCTTTTGCCAAAAGACACACTGGTGTAGAAGAATCTATACAAATGAAATTTAAACAAAATATGTTCCTGCTTCGAGTGCCTGATAGAATTGTTTCCATATTGTCAACAGACTTTATCAAGCACTTGTCAGTGTGGAACTCAACTATGTATTCTTTGTCGCATAGTTGACTTATGCTTATGAGACTGTGTTCCAATCCCTCCACATAGCTACATCCGAAAAGGATACATTACCGTTAGTGATCATACCATAGCCTTTAGTTATCCCTCAGTCTTAACCTCCAAAGATGACCTTTTGTCCATTGCTGACTGGAGTGAAATTCTGGAGTAGGCTTCTTGTCCTGGTCATGTGTCGAGAGCATCCACTGTCCAAGTACCAGATTGGCATTTTGGTGGCCTTTGGATATACCATCATTCATAATCATTTTGCCTTAGGAACCCAAACATGTTTATGTCCTTTGCCTCGGGTTAGAACACTCCCCCTACTAAGATTAGAATTCTGAGTGGTCAATCTCATGTTGCCAACTTGAGGATTAGTAACCTTCCTGGTATTAAACTAACAATCGATGGCAAAATGACCAATTTTGCCACAGCACCAGCAGTCAAACCTGTTGTATCTTTGCCTTACGTACTCCTGCTTGACCTCTTGAGATGGTGGTCTAGCAGGGGTAGCACTCTTTGAGGTGGAGGCTTTATTATGATGGCAATCACATGATTTCTTCTCCTACAGAGGCCTTTCCTCAACGGGCTTTACTTTAGGTGCTTTCTTGAAGTTGTGGCAATGATTATAAGGACCATAGCCCTTAAGAATCACTTCTTCATAAGGTGCCTTAAAGACACTCTCACCAAAGTTCCGAGGGCGAGTCCATCGTTGGTACCGAGACTTTGGCTCTACATAAGTAGGCCTTGTCAAATGACCATAGAACGAGTCCAGATCAAACTTATTTGTTGGAAAGATAACTTTCTTAAATACAGTCTGATTTAGAGGGGCTTTCCCCTTTTCTTTGGCCAATGCCTTCTTGGCGGCCTTATTCTTCCGTTGAGCCTTGTTTCTCCTAGAAGATTTACTAAGAGCGGTAATATGGCCTAGTCCAGCTCCTTTGTCCTTAGCTGATAATTCAGCAATGAGTGGAAGAACTATCTTAGGCTTAGAGAAACTTTCAACAAGTTTCTTCTCATCCTCGAGTTGTTTTTCCAACTCATTGATGATTTCATCTTTAAGGTCGAGGTGCTTAAGGGCTTGATTGTATTCTTCCATAGCAAAATTGAAGTTCTCTTGAAGAGAGTCAGTCTTAGCGACTTCTTCTCTCAAGTTGCTCTCATTAGCCTTTAGAGACTTAATCTCTTTAGCCTGAGTTTTCACGACTCGGTGACATTTGTCATAAGTCTTGATCAACTCCTTGTACTGGGTCATAAGTTCCGACTCATCGTCAGAAGAGCTGTCCTCATAATTATGCTCAAAACTTTCAGATTTAGAGAGAGAAGTGTGAGATTTTACCTCCCCAGTAAACTGGGGCTCTTGTTCGTCATCTGATTTAGCCATGAGCCCAAAGTAGGCTTCCTCTTATTCACTCGAATCAGATGAGTCGGAGTCGCTGAGAGTTTTGCCCTTCTTGGCCAATAGGCTCTTCTCTGTCCTCTTCTTGTGGTATGAGGACTTATTTTCCTCTCTTCTGCCACCCTCCTTCTTCTTGTGGGGGCAGTCAGCTATGACGTTGTAAGACCCCCCTTTTTTCTTTTAAAACACTGGGGGTCTTAGGCCTAGAATCGCCGCCTTGCGGTGACGCCTTCGGACTCGGGAAGGTTGTCACTACAAAACGCAGATTTTGCCGGCCAAATCGATCACAACTATAGCAATAAAATAAGCAAGTCAACAGAAATCACACATGAATAGTAAATAATCTCCACGAAGGGAGTGTCCACAGATAAAACATATAACAGAATTCTCGGTCTTATGCCCGGTACATAAAGTCCTCATAACAAATCGCTCATCGTGGAAGCAAACTAATATAACTACTAGCGATCGGGACTCACAGTCCCAGCCATCTTGTTGGTACCCTAGATGTGATTTGGCTTATGTAATCCCTTTCCAGCCCCTCTTGATCCATATAAAGATATATGATCATGTTTAGACTCTGTTTAGTCTCCCTAGGGCAGTTTATAAACTGACCTAGAGCTTAGGTTAGAAGTTCTAGATGTTTTTTTTGGTTAAGGCTTTTCCGTTCGACCATCGTCGAACGAGGCCTCGCGATCGTCGATCATTGGTCGACGATAGCAGGGCTATTGAATCGTTGAAGTCAAGACAATTATCGTCGACCGTTGGTCGACGATCTCAGAGCAAGCTTACTACGCTCTGAAGGTTGGTCGACGATCTGTCATCAACAGATCGACGATCGTGTTCTTGCTTCACGATTTCTGTCTCGACAGATATTTTGCCTTTGCTGGTCGACTATCTGTTAGCTGGTCGACTATCTGTTAGCCGGTCGACGTTCTATTAGCTGGTCGACGATTTCTGGTCGACGATTTCTGTTCCGACAGATTCCTGCTATTAGTCGACGATCTGTTTGCAGGTCGACGATCATCGAACTCCTGTTCGACGATTTCTGTCTGCTTTTATCTATTTGTATTTATGCTATTCCTTGGTTTATTTCCAAGTGTGTTAGCTTGTGGTTAGAAAGATTTTCTGAAGTTATTTGTTGCTAAATTTATGGCTTAAATTCAAATGAATTATTTACAAAATATGTCAAGCATAAATCACGGGATTCAGTATTCTTGATAAAGCATTTTGTCCTATTATACAAATTGCGTTGACTTTATCTTTCCAGCTTGTTTTCTAGCCGTTGGTACTATGTACTATTTCCAAGAATGGTACGTCTTTATGCTGAGATATTTTTCCCGCTTATTTTATTCCTTATTGGGACTGACAGAAAGTTAATAGGCCATTCTATTCCTATTGCTATATTCTATTTTGAGATAATCTGTTGCAGGGCTCGAGAATTCAAATCAATAGAGCCGTTCCAAAGAGAAAACGTGAAGACATATTTAAGAGAGATTCTTCTCTCAGCAAAAGAACAAGTTACAGACACAGAGAAATATTATTCATTCGCTCAAGCATCATCAGAGCAGCTCTTCACAATCTCACAACAAGAAGAAGAAAAGTTTTCCTGAAGCAAAAGCCCAGAGCAATCATCTTTCATTCTCAAGTCTCCTGAGCATCTGCTTAGAGTTTTCAAGACTTCAGAAAGAGCTCCAGTTCTGCTTCAAGTGCTCCAGAATATTAAGACCTGATAAAAATCAGTCTTCAGATCTCTGAGGATTTAGTTTCAGTTTATCTGAAACTCCTTCATCCTGAAGCAAAGGCTTTCCCTGGACTTTCACTGAGCCAGGGGGAGACTTTGATTCTTTAGAGAATCCACAAGTCTTCTCTAATCTGTATTCACAACAGAGAAGATAATCTAAACCTCTCAACCCCTTTGTAAAAAGAGTTTGTTCACACCTCTTCAAAAGTGAACGTTGGTGACAGGGCACCTTATCAACAACCTGTGGTTGAGCATCCTTATCAAAAGCTCAAAGGGTCTGTTTGATCTACCTGAAGAAGATCATTGGTGGCAGGGCACCTTAGCAAAAACCTGTAGTGGATTCCTACTAGGGTGGTAGAAGAGTGGAGTACCTATTAAGAGGGAACCACTATATATCCTGTGTCCATCTGGTTATCTTGCTTATTCATCTTATTCTGTGGCTGTGATAGAACTACCTAGGATTGCTAGTTGCTGTGATAGGCTTATAGTTAAACTGAAATTTCAGTTAACTCTCTCACTTGTGCACTTCACTGTGTTAGGCTCTTAGGGTTCAAGTATCAGATTATTTTATTCCGCAAATCAACTCGAAGGGAGCTGACTAGTTATTCATAAAATTTGAATACTCTATTCACCCCCCCTCTAGAGTAGTTTACAACTTATCCCCTCACTTTCAATTGGTATCAGAGCCAGGTTAGCTGTTCATACAGGCTAACACCTGAGTTAAAAGATCCTGTGATAAGCTATTTCCTGATACCATTCACAAACACTTTCACACATGGCCCAGTCTAAGGATTATTCAAGCACCAGACCTCCTGTATGCAACTTGTCCAAGTTTGGCATATGGAAGGCCAGGATAAGACTATACATGAATTCTATTGATGAAGATATCTTTTCTTCTATCTTGACAGGACCACCTGCTAGGCCTGCTGCTGCTTCCACTTCTGCTGATCTCAGTGTTGTACCACCACCTGACTACAATGAAACTTACAAGAAGGCAAAAGCAGCTGATGCTAAGGCAATGAATATCCTAGATCAGACAATGTCTGATGAGATATTCCAGAAGCTGGCTGAATGCACCTCAGCCAAAGCTATGTGGGATTCCCTCAACCACATAGTTGCTGGCTCAGCTGATGAGAGGAAGGACAGGAGATCCAATCTCACCTCTCAGTATGAAAATTTCAAGAAGGATGATGCTGAAGACATTGACACAATGTACACAAGACTCAGTTCAATAATAAGTGAACTGAGGTCTTTGGACAAGGAGATAACTTTGTCAGAAGTAAATGACAAGATCCTGATGTGCCTTCCCATCTCTTGGGACTCAAGGATATGGCCCATCAAGGATGGAAGAAACACTGTGGAACTCTCCACAGAAGCTCTGTTGGGAAAGCTCAAGTCATATGAGCAAACTCTAAAGAGCAGAGCTGCTGCAATTGAAGTAAAAACTCCAACACCAACAAAGAAAGAGCATTCTCTAGCTCTTAAGGCTGCTGAGACTTCTGAAGGAAGTCAATCAAATGAGGAGTTACTGGCTCTCATTGCCAAGAGGTTCTTCAACATGGGAAGAAGAGACCTCAGAAAGAAGTTCTCCAAGCATGAGGACAAGCCAAGGTATGACAAGACTCCATCTAAATAAATCATTTGTTATGTTTGCAGCAAGCCTGGACACATTGCCCCAGATTGTCCAGAGAAGAAGTACAAGGAGAAGAAACATGAGAAAGAGTACAGGAAGCACCACTCCAAGTCCTCATCACACAAATACAAGAAGAAGGACAAGGGATTTGTGGCTGCTACCTGGAGTGAAACAGAAGAGGATACCTGCTCCTCTAGCTCCAGTGATTCTGAAGAAGAAGAAGAGAAGAAAGCCAAAGAGGTCTGCCTCATGGCCATTGATGCCTGCAGCTCTCTGTCAGCTGCAGAGAATTCTGAAGAAGAAGGAGACAATGAAGAAGATTCCTTTATGGAGGACCAGGTAATCGACTCATTTGACTTCTCATCTCCTGAGTTCAAACTAAAATTTAAAACTCTATGTTTAGATTTACTATTATCTGAAAAAGAAATTAAGTCACTTAGATTAAAAATAATGGAACTAGACACGGAAGGTATTGAAATAATCAGATTAGAAAAGGAATTAGAAAGCTTAAGAGAAGAAGTAACAGTTCTAAAATTAGAACTAGCTAAATCTAAGAGGTTAGAAGAACAATTAAATGGCAGAAGCCTTAAATTATCTGAAATAACCTGTATAGCAAACACTAGGGTTGGTAATGATAAACTAGGCTTAGGTGCTACACCTAGTGAACCCATCCTCCTCACAAAGGAGAGATTTAGCACTCTAGTAAAATTTGTTTCTGAATCAGGAATAAAGAATACTGAGGAAATTGAAAAATGCAAGAAAATTCAGAATAAGATTAAGAAAGAGAATAGGAAGAAAAAATTTCTAGCTTTACAAAAGTCGTCGACCATTGATCGACGATATGGACTTAAGCTGGAAAATAAAAATCAAACTTCCAGAACTTCAAATCCTAATCACCACCCCAGGTTGTTTAATCCTTCAACTGAATGGATTATCCCACCTAGGAGATCACACCCTTTAGGATATAAATCTAAGCCTGCAAAATCTTTTATATCTAGTTTTTCTTTTGTGAAGAATACTGGACCCAAGGTAACCTGGGTCCACAATGTATAACTGTTCTTTCTGCAGGTGAAGACCTATCCAGTCATACATGACAAATGGTATCTGGATAGTGGATGCTCAAAGCATATGACAGGAAAGAAGAAGAACCTGTCAGGTTTCAAAGCTAAGCTGGGACCAAAAGTTGTATTTGGGGATTCCAGCTGTGGACAGACTGAAGGGTATGACAGCTTCACCATAGGAGCTGTAACCTTCAAGAAAGTATCTTATGTCTCAGGACTAAAGCACAACCTAATCTCTGTAAGTCAAATGTGTGATGCTGGGTACAAGGTATGGTTTACTGACACTGCTTGCAATATTTCTTTAAATAATACTGTTATGTTAGCAGGTATTAGAATTGGAAATGTTTATGTTGTAGACTTTAATTCATCCAAATCTGAAGTATGCTTATTTAATGAAGTAACCAGTAATAATACCCTTTGGCATAAGAGACTTAGTCATGTAAATTTGAAAAACATTTCCAGGTTGGCTAAATACAATCTTGTACGAGGTTTACCTTCTTGCCCCTACAAGAAGGAAGGCCTTTGCAAAGCTTGTCAATTAGGTAAGCAAACAAGAAATAGCTTTAAATCAGTTAATAAAAGTGATTCTCCCAGGATTCTGTACTTGCTACATTTGGATTTATTTGGTCCTATTGCTGTACAGAGTCTTGGAGGAAAGTCTTACACTCTAGTAATTGTAGATGACTTCTCTAGGTTCACTTGGGTATTCTTCCTGAGAACTAAGGCTGATAACTTCAAGGTTCTTACAGATTTTCTAAAGTGTATACAGAGTGAGTATTCTACTCAGATTGCCTTGATCAGAAGTGATCATGGTACTGAGTTTGAGTCTCTTCTTATGCAAGAATTCTGTGAGAAGGAAGGTATCAAACATAGCTTCTCTGCCACTAGAACTCCTCAACAAAATGGAGTAGTTGAAAGGAAAAACAGAACCCTAATTGAAGCTGCAAGTACATTGTTGGCCGATGCTAACATGCCTCTGTCCTTTTGGGCTGAAGCAGTCAGCACAGCTAACTATGTATTGAACAGAAGTCTGATACATAAACTTAAGGGTAAGACTCCCTATGAGTTACTTAAGCAAGTGAAACCTAAAATAGACTACTTTAGAGTATTTGGTTGTGTTGCTTTTGTTCATAACAATAACAAAGAATACCTTAGAAAATTTGAGGCAAAAGCATCAATGGGAGTTTTTCTAGGATACTCTCAAGTAAGCAAAGCCTATAGGGTCCTTAATAAATCCTCTCTTAAGATAGAAGAGTCTGCACATGTCTCTTTTGATGAGACAGTCATGTATTATAAGGAGAAGGACTCTTCCTCTAATAGTACAGTGCAAGTCCTAGGAGTAAGTAAGGATTTGGAAGGTTTGAGACTCACACAGGAGAATCATCCCCAACAAACTCCTCAGGTTGCTCCCTCAGATTCTGAATCTGATGTAGAACTTCTTGAAGTTAAAGCACCTGCTCCAACAGTTGATCAAATTCCACATGAGGAATTAAATCTTGAAACTGTTGAAGATCAGATCATTGTTGAACCTACTGATCTTGTCACACTTAGAGATCACCCTGTATCTCAAGTGATTGGAGACATTTCAGCAGGAGTCCAGACAAGACATCAACTCAACAAAAATGTGATGTTTGCTTGTTTCCTTTCTCAGGTTGAGCCCCTAACCATTAAAGATGCTGAGCTTGATCCCCACTGGATTATAGCAATGCAAGAGGAGCTTAACCAGTTTGAAAGATGTAAAGTTTGGACCTTGGTTCCAAGACCAAGAGGCCAACGGATCATAGGCACCAAGTGGGTGTTTAGAAACAAGCTTGATGCCCAAGGCATAGTAGTTAGGAATAAGGCTAGGCTAGTAGCTCAAGGCTATAGACAGGAGGAAGGCATAGACTATGATCAGACTTTTGCCCCTGTAGCTAGACTAGAAGCCATTAGGATTTTCCTAGCCTATGCTGCCTATAAAAGATTTAAGGTCTTCCAAATGGATGTGAAGAGTGCCTTCCTCAATGGAGATTTAAAGGAAGAAGTGTTTGTTGAACAACCACCAGGGTTTGTTTCATCAACCTTACCCACTCATGTGTTCAAACTCCAAAAGGCTCTCTATGGACTCAAGCAAGCTCCTAGAGCTTGGTATGAGACCTTAGCAAATTTTCTTCTAGAACACAAGTTTGTGAGAGGTGTAGTAGATAGAACCCTGTTCATTAGACATCATAAGGACTCACAACTGTTAGTTCAAATCTATGTAGATGACATCATATTTGGCTCTACTGATCCCAAACTATGCAAGAGGTTCTCTGAACTAATGCACTCTAAGTTTGAGATGAGCAGCATGGGTGAGTTATCCTATTTCCTTGGTCTCCAAGTGAAACAGAGTGTTGATGGCATTTTCATTTCTCAATCAAAATATGCCAGAGAGCTGGTTAAAAGATTTGGAATGTCTGATGCTTCATCAATGAGCACACCTATGGCCTCAAATGCAGTTATTGATTCTGATGTTAATGGCAAGCCTGTTGATCAAAAGAACTTTAGAGCCATTGTTGGTTCCCTACTATATTTGACTGCAAGTAGGCCTGACATAATGTTTGCTACATGCCTATGTGCTAGGTTTCAGGTCAACCCAAAGGAATCTCACTTAACTCTTCTCAAGAGGATTTTGAGATACCTTAAGGGATGCCCTAACTTAGGACTATGGTACCCAGCTGAGTCAGGATTTGAATTAATTGGATATTCAGATGCTGATTATGCTGGTTGTAGAGTTGACAGGAAAAGCACCTCAGGGACTTGTCAGTTCCTGGGAGAGAGACTTGTCTCTTGGTTTTGCAAGAAACAGGCATCTGTGTCTACTTCAACTGCTGAGGCTGAATATATAGCAGCAGCTAGTTGCTGTTCACAGATCCTGTGGATTCAAAATCAGCTAGTGGATTATGGGTACACACACTCAAACACAAAAATTCTGTGTGACAGTACCAGTGCAATATCAATTGCTCAAAATCCTGTGCACCATTCCAGGACCAAGCACATTGAAATTAGACATCACTTTCTGAGAGATAATGTGGAAAAGAACAAGATAGTAATGGAATTTATATCCACAGACCTGCAGAGAGGAGATATTTTCACTAAGCCCCTTGATGAACAAAAGCATTTGTTCTTCCTGAACCAGCTTGGCATGATTAATGGTTCAGAGTAGTGAAAATTTGGTTAGTTTTGTTTTCTGTCTAAAATCGTCGAACGACTGATCGACGATCTTCGACCAGGTCAGAACTATCGTCGACCAACCGTCGACGACAGCTCGTTCTGTAGTAAGGCAGAAATCGTCGACCAACTAGTCAACGATCTCTCCTTAGGTATCTATCGTCGACCAATGGTCGACGACAGATTTTCTGTGCTGGGTGGAAAATCGTCGACCAAACATTTATTGATCGACGATCGTGGTAATTGCGTGTAGTCGGTCGATGTTTACCGATTAGTCAAACATTGACTATCGTCGGTCTGTGTTCGACGACCGATTTTATTCCGGGTTCGACGATCGCAGATTTATATAAAATAGTCGATTTAGGTCTGAAGATCGTCGTCCTTCCGCTCCGTCTTTTCATATTCCTTCTTCTGGCTTAGAATTCGCTCTCGAACTCTAATCCCGCGCGATTCTCTTCTCCCCTGTTTTGCTTCTCGATTCGCCATCTTCTCTCAAATCCTATGGCGATTCCTTCTGCTGTTCTCTTCGGAATGAAGTTCGACACTGGATTCTGTGTCGACTTTGATTCTTTCAGCCGATGTGATCAACCAATCCAAGATATTCTGCAGCTGTTTGAAGACCAAGGCCTCAAGAAATTTATGTCGCTCTCTCCTAAGATTCTTATACCAGAGATTCGTGAATGGGTATATACTTCGTCCTCCAGCGATGACGCCATGACAGGAAAGATAAATGGCGAGGAGGTCATTCTGACTCCTGAAGTATTGACTGAGCTGTTTGGACTGCCAACAGGAACTGAGGACTATGAGCAAACTGCAGAAGAATATGGCCGCATGCTATCTGTGATGGGCCATGCTGAGGGTGTTCCAGCTAAGCTGCTAAAGATAAACCTGTCTCCAGAGTACAAGTTTCTGGCAGACCTGGTGGGCAAGGTTGTTTTGGGAAAACACTCGGCTCACGACAACATTAACATGCAACAATTTGCCCTGATGTCAGCTTTGGTGAATAAGGCACAGATTGCCTGGGGAAAAGTTCTGTTTGAACTAATAAGGAGAAAGAACAATCAGAAAGAAGTAAATCTTGCCAGGGTATTGGGTGTGTTTCTATATGTGAAAGCACCCCTGCTGCTTGTGTCTGCACCCTCCGCAGTCAACGCCAGCAAGAGGTTGGACCCCTCTCTATTCAAGAAATCCCAAAGGATTATCAAGAAGTCAGCCAGGGTTGATCCTAACCCTTCTTCAGACACAAGGGCTGATTCGGCCGCTCTCCCGCTTACTGGGGAAGGCTCAGTAATCCCTTCTTCCTCCCTCTCTATCCCTGCATCCTCTTCTCCTGCATTACTTTCCTCTACAACACCTGCAGTGCCACCACAACATGCATCCTTCATTCCACCTGCATCTCCACACCAGTCACCAACACCACAACATCTGGCAGCTTCAGCCAGTGTTGACATGGTGACTGCTACCATCCTCACGCATCTTTCTCAACATGAATCCCACACTCATGTTGATGTTCACCCATCTCCACATGACTCATTTGATCATGTGGCAGATCATCCTGCTTCCATTCCATCCACCTCCACATCATCAGCATTTCAGATAACTCCTGAATTGCTTGCACATATTGTCGAGCTCATTACTCCCTCCATCCAAAAAATGATTGAGGCTGCCAATGCCCCTCTCATTGCATCCATCAATGCCCTTACTCAAGCCATAAAATCATCTCATCCCTCTGCTGAGCCCTCTTCAGTAAGATGCATGACTCCAGTCCCCACTGAAGTCATGCAGGGGGAGATGTCTGTTGAAGTGGTCTCAGGTGATGCCCTGACCCTTCAGGACAATTCCTCTCTTCCCCTTCAAGGAACTGTAGAAGAACCTCAAGAGATTCCAGAGAAAGAACCAGAAGGTAAACCTTAAAATTCTTCCTCCAAAGGTTATAATCAGGACTTCAATTTGATATTTGTACCTAACAAAGACATTCACTCCCTAGTGAATCTAGCTTCTGAGGAAGAAGTTCCTGAAAAAGAAAATGAGGAAGTCCCCATGGACACCTGTGAGTATGATGCTGCTCAACCTGATGGTATAGCTTTATTTAAGATTCTAATTAATTCAAACTCCAACTTAGAGTTAATTTCTTATCCCTTCCTTTCCATCACAGCTGCTGATGACCTTACATCAGTATTGCAAGTTGATGCTGCTAAGTCCTTTGATTCTGATAAAGACTTGGAATCATTTCTTAACTCAGACTGTGAGTTCACACTCACATCTACTCCTTTTGTTCTTCCTCCTCAAGAGATAGTGGTCCCTTATAGACCTGAGTACCTTGATGACCCCTTGGTCAAAGATACTCTTTTCTTTTCCTGTATGGCACTCCTCTTGTGCCTTGCAGAGGTGTCTATCCCTGATGTCACTGAACATCTAGAAGGAATTATAACCTCCTTCCTAGATGCAAAGTGGTATCCTGTGTAGATCTTCAGGTAATCCTATCTATTACCTGTTGTTTGTTCACCTTGGGGGGAATATTTTATTCCCACTTGGTTGTTAACCTATCTTTCTTTGCATGCAGGCACAACCACAAATGCTGCTGCTGCTGAAGACATCAACATCCCTGCTGATGCTGCTGCTGAAGAAATTGAAGATGTGCAAGATAGGGCAGACAATGCTCCCAAGATGACTGAATTGGACTCAAGCTCAGGTACTCTAAACATTGACCAATATATAGCCTTTGTGGCTGAAAATATTGCCTCTGAGTACATTGAAGGGATGGCTAATTATCATCTGGATTCCCTAGCCATCTCTCTAGAGAAAGCATCTGCCCCTGCAGATATCGTCATCTTTTCTCCACCTATCCTTACCTATCCTCTATCCATTCCTTCTATTGCAGAACTGGTCCCCAAGACAGTTCCTGAGTTGTATCCAGAATCAGAACTCTGGAAGAGGTCTCCAAATGTGGATCTTGATGCCCTCCTTAGGCAAGATGCCATTGAGGAAGCTAAAGAGAAAGAAGAAAGAGAAAAGAAAGACAAAGCTGAACCTGCTGCCAAGGATCCTTCTGAACAAAACTTTGATGATTATGCTGGCAGAACCTCATCTCACTCCTCTGATGATGATGATCCTGAAAATTCTGATAGCTCCCAAAAGAAGAAAAAGGCTGTAGCCCAGAAAAGAAAGGCATCTGCTCCTCCTGCTGCTAATCCAGACAAGGATGTTCCCTATTTTATTCTGAAGGGAATTGATCCCAAGAGCAAAGAATTTCAGCCTTGGATGAGACTTTCAAAGAATCAGACAAGAGAGAATAAGAGAAGAAAAAGATATGACACCCCTGTTCAGAAATTCCCCCCCAGAGGTCCTCCTCCACCTCCTGGTGCTGGAGCCTCTGGAAGTCTCTCTTCTGCCCCCTCTGCAAGGTCAGCCAGTTCTAACACTTCTCAGACCTACCAAAGAAGGAGTAATCAAAGCCAGGGAGGCCAAGATGTATCAGGACAGGGAAGAAAAAGAAATGACAATGCTCTCGTGGAACAAATAAAGGAGATGACTTTTCAGCAACCTACCTTCTCTCCTCCTCCCTCTCCTAAAAAGAAAATTTCAGAATGGAAACCTTCTCCTCCCAGGAAAGGTCCATCCTCTTCTTCAAGAAAACCTGCTGCTGCTGAGACAACTGAATCAAAAGGAAAAAGAGTGGTCCTTTCAAAGAAATCCCATAAGAAGTTCATTGAACTTGCTCCTCCAAAATCTCTATATGCTGAAACAGATCCTAAGAAGGCTGCACAGATTTATCTTGATTCAAGGAAAATAGTCACAGCTCTTCAAAGAAACATGGAGATTGCAGCTCAAGCTGATATTGACAGACCACCCTCTCCATCAGATATAACTGAAACTGAAAGGATTGCCTCTATGGCAAGATTTAAGGAATCTATTGCTCTAAGCATGATGGAGAGAGCCAAAGCTCAAGGACTAGACCCTACAGCATATACAACTATGTCTGAATTCAGAGAAAAGGAACTCAGCAAATTTCAAGTCAATCCAGAAGCTTTTAATACTGAAGAATACATGAAGCTACATCCTGCTGCAGTTCTACCAAGCTATGCTGAAAAGAAAATCATTGGTGAACATGACCTAATGCTATCTAAAAGACAAGCAGCAAATCCTAACAGAGAGATTATTTTCAAACCAGCTGTAACCCCTAAAAACTCATCTGATGCTAAAACCTCTGATAAATCTGCTTGATACTTTATAGTTCTGCTGATTTATATTTTTTTGTGGATTGCCTGTGTTTTATTTTGGTTAATATCTGTTTTTGTTGCTGTGTGCTTTAGTTTTTAGATTGGATTGGATAACATAACCCAAATAGGGGGAGATTGTTGGTACCCTAGATGTGATTTGGCTTATGTAATCCCTTTCCAGCCCCTCTTGATCCATATAAAGATATATGATCATGTTTAGACTCTGTTTAGTCTCCCTAGGGCAGTTTATAAACTGACCTAGAGCTTAGGTTAGAAGTTCTAGATGTTTTTTTTGGTTAAGGCTTTTCCGTTCGACCATCGTCGAACGAGGCCTCGCGATCGTCGATCATTGGTCGACGATAGCAGGGCTATTGAATCGTTGAAGTCAAGACAATTATCGTCGACCGTTGGTCGACGATCTCAGAGCAAGCTTACTACGCTCTGAAGGTTGGTCGACGATCTGTCATCAACAGATCGACGATCGTGTTCTTGCTTCACGATTTCTGTCTCGACAGATATTTTGCCTTTGCTGGTCGACTATCTGTTAGCTGGTCGACTATCTGTTAGCCGGTCGACGTTCTATTAGGTGGTCGACGATTTCTGGTCGAGGATTTCTGTTCCGACAGATTCCTGCTATTAGTCGACGATCTGTTTGCAGGTCGACGATCATCGAACTCCTGTTCGACAATTTCTGTCTGCTTTTATCTATTTGTATTTATGCTATTCCTTGGTTTATTTCCAAGTGTGTTAGCTTGTGGTTAGAAAGATTTTCTGAAGTTATTTGTTGCTAAATTTATGGCTTAAATTCAAATGAATTATTTACAAAATATGTCAAGCATAAATCACGGGATTCAGTATTCTTGATAAAGCATTTTGTCCTATTATACAAATTGCGTTGACTTTATCTTTCCAGCTTGTTTTCTAGCCGTTGGTACTATGTACTATTTCCAAGAATGGTACGTCTTTATGCTGAGATATTTTTCCCGCTTATTTTATTCCTTATTGGGACTGACAGAAAGTTAATAGGCCATTCTATTCCTATTGCTATATTCTATTTTGAGATAATCTGTTGCAGGGCTCGAGAATTCAAATCAATAGAGCCGTTCCAAAGAGAAAACGTGAAGACATATTTAAGAGAGATTCTTCTCTCAGCAAAAGAACAAGTTACAGACACAGAGAAATATTATTCATTCGCTCAAGCATCATCAGAGCAGCTCTTCACAATCTCACAACAAGAAGAAGAAAAGTTTTCCTGAAGCAAAAGCCCAGAGCAATCATCTTTCATTCTCAAGTCTCCTGAGCATCTGCTTAGAGTTTTCAAGACTTCAGAAAGAGCTCCAGTTCTGCTTCAAGTGCTCCAGAATCTTAAGACCTGATAAAAATCAGTCTTCAGATCTCTGAGGATTTAGTTTCAGTTTATCTGAAACTCCTTCATCCTGAAGCAAAGGCTTTCCCTGGACTTTCACTGAGCCAGGGGGAGACTTTGATTCTTTAGAGAATCCACAAGTCTTCTCTAATCTGTATTCACAACAGAGAAGATAATCTAAACCTCTCAACCCCTTTGTAAAAAGAGTTTGTTCACACCTCTTCAAAAGTGAACGTTGGTGACAGGGCACCTTATCAACAACCTGTGGTTGAGCATCCTTATCAAAAGCTCAAAGGGTCTGTTTGATCTACCTGAAGAAGATCATTGGTGGCAGGGCACCTTAGCAAAAACCTGTAGTGGATTCCTACCAGGGTGGTAGAAGAGTGGAGTACCTATTAAGAGGGAACCACTATATATCCTGTGTCCATCTGGTTATCTTGCTTATTCATCTTATTCTGTGGCTGTGATAGAACTACCTAGGATTGCTAGTTGCTGTGATAGGCTTATAGTTAAACTGAAATTTCAGTTAACTCTCTCACTTGTGCACTTCACTGTGTTAGGCTCTTAGGGTTCAAGTATCAGATTATTTTATTCCGCAAATCAACTCGAAGGGAGCTGACTAGTTATTCATAAAATTTGAATACTCTATTCACCGCCCCTCTAGAGTAGTTTACAACTTATCCCCTCACTTTCACATCTGAACTTCGGTACTAGACTGTCCGATCTCCAAGCGTGCAGACTTCCGGGGCTTCTCCTCCATGCTGGGCTCCGTGGTCCCAAAAAAGGATGTGGTTCAAAAACTGTTAGTCTAAATGACTAAGTCCTATCGTCCCCCTCCCCTTCCCCTATGGCTCCTAGGCACCGAGCGGGGAGAACGAAAGGGAAGGACATGAAGGTGGAGAATATCAAATAGCAGATGGTGGCAGAACAAAACTAACAGTTCTAAGGTATAAGAGATGGTAATAATTGTATAAAGAACTGAATAAGAAAGTAACCTTAACTTATGTGAATACACATAAGCTAAGGGATCTCTTGCAGGGTTCCTATCGTATAAAAAGTCTCATACTGATTTATACGATAGGGTGTCGGTTTTACTAGCAAGCATAAATATGTAATACTAAATAAGAACCTTAACTTATAAGCACGCTCGCGCGAACTTATAAACCAAGGGGTCGTTTTGTAGAGCCTAATGTATAAAGTGTCCCATACCACTTATACATTAGATGTCAGGTTATATGCAATGATTATGCTATGAAATACAATTATGCCATGACATGAATATGCAAGTTCAACTAACCCACTCGACTCTGTGTACACAGACCTTTAGTTCCACCTTTCTGGAGCCGAACCTCCCAGGATACCTCTGTAGTGGCAAACGGAAGCGGTGGGTTGGGCCTCGCCCACCTATAAATCGGTAATATCACTACCAGTCGGACCTATCGTACGCCTCAAAGCTGGTGTACTAAGCAGAGCTCCTGCATACTCTTGTTGGCTGGCGCATAAGACTTTATTTGGCCAAGTGCAAAACAACACTTGTCGGGTCAACGTATTGGCGTCGGTGCATCGACACTCCAACACCGAAGACCCACAACCTTATACTTTATGCACATGCAACCTTATATAATAGATACCGAGCCAAAGCTCCCTGGACCATCCCTTCCGTCAATAATCAACAACCAAGACAAAGCTTGTCGGGCTATCCTGCCCATCACAAACCATTACCAAGCCAAAGCATGTCGGGCTAACCTTCCCATCACCAAAACCACTGGGCTTACTGCTCGAGTGACCCAACCTATCTCCCCGAGACATCGAGGTCTGAGAATGTGAAACCCTAAATTTACTAATTGCTCTTCATTTTATTTTATTTTTGCGTACGATTTAGGTTTAGCCCAGGACGGCCCAAGGTATTCCCCATGAAGGGCTCTCGAGGGCACTAGGAGCTACGATGGGCTGAAGCCCAAAGCTCCCTTTCGCAAGGCACTTATTCTTATTGGTTGATACCCAATTCCAAATCCCTTAATTATTGCATTGGATCTAACCCTAGTATTTTGACACTTCCTCCTACGGGTTAGACGATCTTTCGTCGATCCCAAGCACCATCTAACATTTAGCCAAATCCAACCCCTACTCATCCTACCTACAATGACGAACTCATTCTAGTTTATCTAAACCAGCAACCACTAATCCCGACTCATGTGCCCAGCTTTATACTCTAACATATTTTCTGCAGTTTTACTATATGCAGACCACTAAGGTTAAATGCCATGTAAAATGGAAGGTACATCAAATAATCATCCAGTACTCCTACAATAATTATTGGAGGGATATTATGACCTTTTTTGCCCAAATCCGGAGATTCAAATTTTTCCTATTTATCTGATACTTTATTTAATTATTATAGTGGCCAAAAATTTCAAGATTGACAGGAAGTACCAAATTTTGATAAGATAAAATTTCTCGAAATTAATGTTATATACAATATGAATATTTAACATAGGATCCATAGTCTCTTAATTTTTAAGAAAGGTTTATGCCACTAATTTTAATTTTTAATATTTCCCACAATAATACATTTAAATAGATAAGTAGCACAATCTTACTTCCAAAAATTCAGATAAAATTCAAGCATGATTGTAAGGGCATATAAATGTTCTGGGTCAAATTCCATAATTTATTAACCAGTAAAGGGCCTTAATTAAAATATTGAACAATATTTCCAATTTAATAAGCTTGTGAAGTAGGTACCACAAAAATGTATCCAAAAATTCTCATAAAATTCAAACATGACAGGAAGGGTTAAAACTTCCTCATCCAAAGTTTCATGACCTCCCAATGGGCAGAGGGACCAAACTGATAAAATTATTAATTAGGGCAATCCCATTTGTTACAAAGGAAGTGCTACAATTATTATTCCAAAATTTCCAACTAAATTACCAGAGGTTTATTATATCCTTAGGACCACTTTACCAAAATTTCATCATAGTTGAAGGAGTTTTACTAACCTATTCTATCACTACAATAATTGTGCTCTAAACTAGGGTTTGGGTTTTGAGGGTCCCAACATTTCCAAAATCCCTTAAGATTTTCACCAGTGGGTTATACCTACCCTAGTACCCTGCCTACAAAATTTCATGACCATTCAAGGTGTTTTGGCCTCATGCCCTTCACAAGGTACAAAAGCCCTTCCTTAGGGTTTGACATAGGGTCTTGTGCCAAATCAATTCCAATCTACCCCATTTTTCATGGGAAGGTGACAAAAGTCATGGCAAGTCAGTGTCCCAAATTTGAACCTCTGTTGAGGTGATTTAGACACTCTAAGCCAAAAATATACTTTTGGACCAAAATGCCCTTCTTAAGGTAAGGCTAGGGTTTGCAAGATATCGATTCAAACCACCTCCAAATGTAATAAAATTTTAACCAGAGCTTAATAATGACCCCCTACACCACCTACCAAAATTTTGATGGAATTGGAGTTCATTTAACCCCTAAATTAATTTACCCTAGAGAAATTAAATTATTTACAAAACTATAGAAACATTATCCCCAAAAATTCCCATTTTTGGGCAAGGTCTACAAATGATCTAGGGTGACTCCCTGCCAAAATTTCAAATCATTTTGACTAAATATGAAGGGTGGGCACTCAGTTTAATTTCCGCCTAGTCATATGTATAGACCCCACCAAACTGAGTGCCCTGGTCAAACCAGGCACCCAAATTTGTTCAAACCAATTTTGCATGAAAGTAGACCCATAGTACTAAATTTTTTGTGTTGACTATTTTCTCTGAAAATGCCTCAAGGTATTTTTAAAAATTAAGGGTATTAAATACTAAATCTGTGACATAATTAAATAAATCAGAATTTATATCCTATAGTTTGAAATCAATCAAGCACGAATCTTGACGCGCTATTGGATGGCATCCCGTCATCGTCCCCGCGCGCCAACAGCCTGGATTTAAACTTCCTGAAGCATCTTCCAGCCGCTGTCGCCGGCCATCCGGCCACCTCCCCGGTCGGCCACCGCCACCGACACCTTCGTGGAGGTGGTGGCTACCTCCAGGCGGCGGCACGGCCACCGGGAAGAACTATTCCGGCGAACCCGACAAGCTGAAATCCATGGACAAACTAGGATTTTTTTTGAATTGGATCGGGCTCAGTTGAACCTGAACCTCGGCCCTAAGGATTGCTATGATCTGCCCATGGAAGAAGGAGTGGAGGAGGACCTGTGGGGGCAGCTGTAGCCTTACTGATCGCCGAATTGGCATGGTGGTGGATGGTGGTGGTCGGACTCCTACAACAGTGCAGTGGAACTACTTGGCTACTTCAGGTAAGTGGTGGGAAATCATCCTTGGAGTCCAGTGATGCTTTTAAAAGGGGGAGGTGAGGTGTTAGGTGGTTGTAAACTTCAATGCCAGTTTTTGCCAAGGTCAAGCTTGGCGGCTATGGTGGTTAGGGGAGAAAACATGGCTCCAACCAGTCAAGGATTGGTTGGTTGAATTGGGACTACCTTCCTTGTCCTAAAGCAATGATTGGAGGGGGTTGGGGAGGGGGAGGATGAGCCCAAAGTCTTCCTCCCTTTTCTTTCTTCTCTTTCTCTCTCCTCCATAGGTGGCTCTCTCTCTCCTACACACCAAGCTAAATTTTGGCTCCTACCTTACCAAATGGCAGCCCACGTGACCATTTCATCCATCAAAACAAGGTTAGCCCAATTGAAATGGGCTTGAGCTTGAGTTAGCCCATTTGGGCTAGCTTTACCCAAACCTAGATTAGGGTCCACTTGGGACAATTTGGTCCTTGAGGTTTCCTTAATGGGTCCTTGGTGACCCATTGACCTCCTCTAGGGTCAAGGTGGGGTTGGATTGGCCCTTGGAGGTCACTTGACCCTTAACTATGGCACTTTGACCACATTAGGGCTAGAATTGACTTTGGTCAACTTTACCTTTTTGATTGTTCCCAATGGGTCCTTGGTGACCCATTGGCCTCTCGCTAGGGTTATGAAGGTATGTGTGGGGTCCACTTGGCTAAGTGACTGCAATTGGCCCTTGTGTAGGTTAGTTTGACCCAATTAGGGTTAGAGTTGACTTTGGTCAACTTAACACCCTTTGGCTGCCCTCCATGGGTCCTTAGTGACCAATTGACCCCTCACTAGGTTTATGAAGGTATGGGTGGGGTCCACTTGGCTTAGGTAGGGTCAATTAACCCTGTGCAGGCCAGTTTGACCCATTTAGGGTTAGGGTTGACCTTGGTCAATTCAGGCTCTAGGGTTGACCCTGATGAGTCCTTAGGGCCTTAACATGGGTTCGAAAGATCTTGGTGAGATCTTGGAGTCATGGTGAGGGCCCCTGGTCACCCTAGACTAAGGTTTTGGAATTTACTATTTGCAGACCATAGTGTCCCTATCCAAACCACCAGGCCCACTTGACTTTTTCTTAGGCTTCCTAGGGTTTTGTCATGACAAAACCACTCTTAGGGGTCTAGTTGGAAATGGGATGTTACAGACGTGACCTGGTTTGTTGCAACAGTAGCAAACGATGTCAGTAGAGATCTGTTTGTTCTGTTTAGAGTTATACCTGTCATGGCTACCCGAGCCTTTCTTTTGCTGATCACCGTCGTGTCGTGATCTTCTTTATGAGGCATCCTTGCCTCTCCACTGCTTCTTCTTGTTCAAGAATTTCTTGAACTGCCGTGAGAGAAAAGAGAACTCTCCTTCAGATAGTTCTGAGCCTGAGGTGCTTGGCTCGGAGATTTCCTCTTCACTTACTTCTTGAGCTGGTGCTGGTGAGGAAACTTTTCCCTTTCTTAAACTATCAGCCTTTAATGCAACAGACTTATCTTTTGAGGAGAAGCGACTTTTCTCTTCTTATGATTTTCTGGAATTGATCTGCAGTTCATAGGACATCAGCTTGCCAAACAGATTCTGTGGGTCTATCTCAGCTAGTCTGCCAAACTCTCGGATGACACAGACTTTATTGTCCCATTCCTTTGTGAGATACCTCAGAAACTTATCATTCAGCTCCCCATTGGTGAAGACTCGGCCATACACCCTAAGGCCATTTACTATCTTGAAGAAATTCTCAAAGGTATCTGCAATGGTCTCCTTTGACCCTTTCTTGAAGACTTCATATTTCTGGTTCAGTAGGGACCTTCTATCATCCCTCACTTCTTCGATACCTTCCATCAGAGTAACTAGAGACTGCCAGATCTCCTTAGGCGATTGGCAGTGAATCATATTCTACAAGATCGAGTGATCGATTGCACTTGCTATGATATTTTTAGCTTTCTTATCCAACGAGATAAGTGCAATCTTGTCCTTATCCAGATCCATCAATTTCATAGGAACTTTCTTGGTTGGATCTATAGTGCAGATAGTCATAGGAATGTGATGAATAGTTTTAGTCATCATTTTTGGTATAGTTTATAAGCCAAAATTCTTAAGTTTATTTATAATTTCATTTATTTTATGTTTGTTTTGTTTTATTTCTCGTTAAATGTCTTTTATGATTGATATTATAATTTCTAACTTTATTATGTGTTTTCTTCTTATTATTTTATGTTTTATATTTTATGCTTTGTTATGTTATGAAGTTTAGTTTTAATAACATAAATTATGTTACTTATTTATGTTTTGTTTTGTTAAATAACTAATGTTATTTGTTTTGTTTTATTTGTAGGTTCAAGCCCACCAAGAAGCCCTCCAACATGATACAAGTTCAACCCACATACATGCAACCCGAGCCTCCATATTTGGAGCAGCCCGACCTTCTTCAAGCCCAACCCGAGCACATCATTCAAGCCTACAAGTGCATCCCACAATCTCTAACCCGAGCCCATCACCAAGCTTGGCCGGCCACATGCATGCATGCACCTTGCCACCTCATTCATCTCTCTCTCCCCTTTATTATTATTTTCTCCCCACTTTATTCCTCATCCATCCCCCCTCTCTTATGTTTAATTTTCTTTTCATTTTCCTAAAATAAAATGCATGCATGTAGCCTCCTCTCTCTCCTTCCATTTATTATCATACATTGATCCCCCATTCTCTCTCCCCCATTAAATGAAATGCATGAACCTTCTCTCCTTAGCATGGCCGCCCCCCCCCCCCCTTGTCTCCCCTCATTCTAGATCCTTCTCCCTCTCCTAAAAAAGGAACCCCTTCCCTCTTGTTTTGGAAGTAGTTTTAGTAAGAAGTAGTTTTGGTAGAGATAGCAAGTTCAAGAGTGTTTCTTTCCTTGTTGTAGTCCCTTTTATTGTAATTTTTTTCCTTTAGTAGAATATTTTTTCTTGTTCTTATTTTTTGTACCTTTCACCTTTTATTAAGCAATGCAAATGAAATCTTTTCTTTTACTTTCATGGTTTTCCTTTCTAATCATGTTTAGCTAATTTTGTTTTGTGTCCGATCGCGATTAACCTTGTGATGAAATAACGCACCTTTTATTTTATGTTGCATTTGCATTTTTATTTTTGATCCTCTCTTGATTTATTTCATATTGACTCCCTATTGCTAGTATACGCTAGTAGATTCTGATCTCATATTTGAGTAGCCGAGAGGCTCGTGAACATGAAAGATCACTCAAGGAAGGAAGGA
The DNA here is from genome assembly GCA_039513925.1 of Platanthera zijinensis. NCBI lineage: Eukaryota > Viridiplantae > Streptophyta > Magnoliopsida > Asparagales > Orchidaceae > Platanthera > Platanthera zijinensis. The sequence continues at coordinate 2,258,862 of CM077078.1, read as the reverse complement.
GTTGAACGCAACCCTAGAGATAGGATGACGTAAATCCTCCGGATTGGAGTCAAATCCAATAGTGCGGGTCACTTCGGTAATGCGACTTTATGCCATTTTGACTTGTAAAGTGATTTCGGTCAAAACGTCTTCAAGTTAGGGGATTTAATGCTCTAGCGAGATTACTTCCTAATAACGGATCCGTCACGGTCTTAATAAATTGCAAGTGTTAACTAATTTATTTTGTTATTTTATTTCAAAGTGAATCGTCGATCGAGCACTCTTTTGCAATAGTTTATTTCTCTTTTAACTAAGTTTATTTTATTTTCAAAACTCATCAATCGTTCGGTAGGATAATAGAGTCGTTGTGAGTAATAGTACTTGCCTACCCCGAGTTTTTATACGACCTTGATATATTTTTATCACTATACTATAAAACGATAGGTACACTTGCCTATTCGGATTGTAGTCCGTGAGACGATTTTCACGCATCATAATGTAGGTACCTTCTTCAACAATCAGGAAGATCTGAGGGTCCATAGCTTCCATGAAAAATTTAATTCTCTTTTTCCACATGGGAAAGTTATTCTTTGTGCACAAAGGAAGTTTGACAAAATCTTTGACCTTGTCCATTGCTTGAATAACCAAATGACAACTTTCGAGAGGAAATTGATCAAGGTGTTAACCTTTTAACAACCAACCTCCCTCTATTACCAATTGAAAGTGTGAAGTTGTCAACCTAAATCACCTAAAGGGGGGTGAATAGGTGAATCGTGTGTCTATTTGTGAAATAAAAATTTTAGCGAACTAGCACAAGAAATCAAGCAATCACAGAAAGACAAGAAGATTTATAGTGGTTCCCCAATCTTGGGTACGTCCACTTTACCTCACCGATCTAGCAAATCAATAGACTCGGCTACTCCACTATCTCGGATTGAAAAGAATCCAACGCCTCATAACAAAGTTCCTACAAACTCGATCCAAAAGGATCTACACTCGGAAGATAAAACTTCCTACAAACTCGGAGAACAACGCTCCTACACTCGAAGAAAATCTCCTATAATAATAGTAAAGAAATTTTGAATTACAAATAGAATAACTTTCTCAGATCTGGAAAAGTGAATATCTGAATCTTCTTCTTGAACTTTGTGGCTCTTTCAGAAATGTTGTAGAAGATGAGTAGATCTGATCCGAGAAAGCTTTGACCAACTCGATCAAGGAGAAGATGAGAATCCTTGAATAACAAGTCTTTTTGATCGACAACAGAAGAGTCGATCTGATCGTGAGCGACGGCGGCAGCTTTAGAGATCTGAAATTAGAGATGGCCGACGAGAAGGAATTCAAGTGAATGGACAGCCGCTTCTTACAAAAAATAATTGTTAGGGTTAGGTCCTAATTAAAAGACCTTATATAGGATTACTCTTAACGGTTAGAAAAGACATTAATGATGACACGTGGACCAATCACATCAAGTCATTCAAAAATCAGGCCGATCTTGACTTAAACAAATTTCAGAAAAAATTTAGTCTGCAGTTCTCGAGAAGTAGCATTAGCTCTCGAGATCTGATTGAATTTCTCGAGAACTAAACTTTCTGGAATTGAACTTAGTTTTCAAGACTTCAGGATCAATACTTCTCGAAAACAATATGGACTTCTCAAGAACTATAGCCTGACTTCTCGAGAACTATGAACCTGAGTTTCTCGAGAACTGAGGACTTCTCAAGAACTAATCTGGGACTTCTCGAGAACTAAGAGTCGAGCTTCTCGAGAACTAAAAGGACTTCTCGAGAACTAAGAGATACTTCTCGAGAGTCATACTTATAAAATTTTTCTGAACTAAAACAGCTAAACATTTTGAGAACTAAACTCCTGTTTCTCGAGAACTTCTAACTCTACTTCTCGAGAACAGAAAGGACTTCTCGAGAAGTGGACTTAGAAAATTTTGAAATTTTTATGAAAAAAACTTTTTCTTCTCTTCAAGGGTCCAATCTTCATTCCATGGTCCAAGTGTTTGAATATGAAGTGTATCCCAATAGAGAGGCTACACATGAGTCAACACCTTGGATCACACAGTGAGGGATTTCACTGTATGCTCCTGTGTTCATGACCCACTGTAAACTGACATCTGTCTACACTTAGTAATGATGATCTGCAAACACACAACTTAAACAAGATATCAAATACAACTTATTAATCTTAGTTCAAGGGTGACTTCATGCAAATCTGGGTTATTGTGGATGCAATGCCAAACAGTAGGTCTAGAGATACTCGAGTAAGTCTAGAGGTACTCGAGTATGTCTGAGGAGTACTCGTGTAAGCCTAAAGAGTACTCGAGTATGTCTAGGAAGTACTCGAGTATGACATTAGGTACTCGAGTAGGTCTTGTCTTACTCGAGTCATTTACTTAGAATTTTTGGAAATTCCAACTTTTGACTGATTTCTTCATCTCTGAGCCTTTGTATGAGTTCACCATCTCTAATCTTCTTTGTTGAGCATACCAAGTTCAGTTTTGAAGAACGAGAACTTGGTCTTGTATAGCGGCTTCGTGAAAATATCTACAATATGCCTGTCTGTAGAGACATACTATAGATCTATATCTTCATTCTCCACATGCTCCCGGATAAAGTTGTATCGCAGCTCTATGTGCTTTGTCCGTCTATGTGAGACGGGGTTGTTGGCTATTGCAATTGCGCTGGAAGAGTCGCAAAACAATGGAATGTTCTGAAACTTCATGTTGTAGTCTTCAAATTGATTCTTTATCCATAGCAGCTGTACACAGCAACTGCCTGCAGAGATATTCTCTGACTCAGCTACTGAGATTGCAACACAGTTTTGCTTCTTACTGCTCCCGGAAATAAGCCTCCTTCAAAGGAATTAGCAAGTCCCGGAAGTGCTTTTCCTGTCGTCTTTGCTACCTGCAAAATCTGCATCTGAAAAACCAATTAGTTCACTATCATTACTTCTTGGGTACCATAAGCCAAGATTTGGTGTGCCTTTAAGATATCTCAAAATCTGCTTTGCAGCAGTGCAGTGAGATTCCTTAGAGTTCACCTGAAATCTAGCAAAAGCACATGTTGAAAACATTATGTCAGGTCTACTGACAGTAAGGTAGAACAAGGATCCAATTATGCTTCTGTACTTGGTTTCATCAAAAGGTTTCCCTTTCTCATCCTTGTCCAGGGACATAGCTGAACCCATTGGAGTCCTCATAGAGGTTGCGTTCTCCATTCCGAATTTCTTAATTAGCTCTTTGGTGAACTTAGTATGCGAGATGAATATTCCATCTTCAGATTGTTTCACCTGAAGCTCTAAGAAATACTTCAGCTCTCCCATACTGCTCATTTCTAACTTCCCTTGCATATGTTTAAAAAACTTTTTGCAGAGTTTGTCGTCAGTAGAGCCAAAAATGATGTCGTTGACATAGATTTGCACTAGCAAAATATTGCCATTTATTTCCCTAAGAAATAATATCTTATCTACCTTTCCCCTTATGAACTTGTTCTCAAGAAGAAAGCTAGACAGCGTCTCATACCAAGCTCGAGGAGCTGATTTCAGACCATATAAAGCTTTTTGCAGTAAGTAAACATAATCGGGAAAGTTAGAGTCAACAAAACCTGGAGGTTATTCCACATATACTTCTTATTTTTTGTCACCATTAAGGAAGGCAGACTTCACGTTCATCTGATAGACAGTGAAGCCCTTGAGAGCAGTATATGCTAGTAATAAGCTTTTTGCCTCAAGTCTTGTCACTGGAGCATATGTTTGGTCGAAGTCGATTCCTTCTTCTTGCCAATATCCTTTGGCTAAGAGTTTGACTTTATTCTTTATGATTGTTCCATCTTCGTCCATCTTGTTCCTGTAAACCCACTTCGTTCTGATGACGTTCTTGCCTTTGGGTCTTGGAACAAGTGTCCAGACTTTGCAGCGCTTGAACAGATTTAGTTATTCTTCCATAGCCAGGATCCATGATGCATCCGAGTTTGCTTCCTCAAACTTCTTTGGTTCAACCTGAGAGAGAAAACATAAGTATAAATTCTCATTAGTTGTACCTCTATGAGTTCTGACACCATCTTGGGGATCTCCTATGATTTGGTCAATGGGGTGATCCTTCAGATGTCTGAGCTCTTGAGTCCTTGCATCTGGATTATCTTCAATCACTGGAGTTACTTCATCAACTTGGACGATTTCTTCATCTTGATCATCTACCTCTCCAATAGGGGTTGGAGTGGTGATCTTGATGAGTTGTTCGCCTTTATCTTCAGTCTGTTCGTCCAAGCTAACTTCTTTTAACTTTGTACCTGCATCTTCAATGAACATACTAGAAGACTTGCTCTATAGCAAACTCGTCTCATAAAATACAACATGTATTGATTCTTCTACAACCAGAGTTTTTCTATTGAAAACTCTATATGCCTTTCTATGGCTATTATATCCTACAAAAATACCTTCAAAACTCTTTTTGCTAAACTTGGTAGCGTGATACTTACCATTATTAAGCACGGAGCATTTACAGCCAAAAATTCTAAGATATGAGACAGTCGGTTTCCTGCCTTTTAAAATTTCGTAAGGTGTCTTTTCATGATTCTTGTTTATGAGTGCTCGATTTTGCACATGGCATACAGTTTTGACGACTTCAGCCCAAAAATACTCCGGTAGTGATGCATCACTCAACATAGTCCTATAGGCCTCTATGTGTGTTCTATTCCTTCTCTCAGCTACTCCATTTTGCTGTGGAGTACGAGGAGATGAAAACTCATGAAAGATATCTAGGCTTTCACAGAATTCTCTCATGGCCCCAGGCTTAAATTCTGTTCCATTTTCACTTTTGATTTTGACTACGGAACAGTTGTATTCATTTTGGACTTGCCTGACAAAATTAGTAAAGACATCGAAGGTATCTGACTTGTGTTTCAGAAAGAACACCCACGCAAAGCGTGAGTAGTCATCAATAATAACCAATGTATAGTCCTTACCTCCCAAACTTATAACTTACAGTGAACCGAACAAGTCCATATGAAGTAGGTGTAAACACCTATTGGAGTCTTTGCCTATTATGCTTTTAGAAGTAGCCCTTATTTGCTTGCCTTTTACACAAGCATGATAAGGTCTGTCCTTAGCGCACTTTACATTCAGGGCATCACGTACTAAGTTTAGAGAGAATAATTTATTAATAGTTTTAAAATTAGTATGTGTTAATCTCTTGTGCCATTGGTCACCAAGAGATGCACTATCTTTTGCTAAAAAGCACATTGGTGTAGAAGAGTCTATACAAATGAAATTTAAACAAAATATATTTCTGCTTCGAGTGCCAGATAGAATCGTTTCCATATTGTCAACAGACTATATCAAGCACTTGTCAGCATGGAATTCAACTATGTATCCTTTGTCGCATAGTTGGCTTATGCTTATGAGATTGTGTTCCAATACCTCGACATAAGCTACATCCGAAAAGGATACACTACCGTTAGTGATCATACTGTAGCCTTTAGTGATTCCTCGGTCTGAACCTCTAAAGATGACCTTTGGCCCGTTCAAGACTAGAGAGTAGTTTTGAAGTAGGCTTCTAGTCCCGGTCATGTGTCGAGAGCAGCCACTGTCCAAATACCAGATATGCGTTTTAGTGGCCTTTGGACATCCCTGCAATCATAATCAGTTTTCCTTTGGAAACCAAATATGTTTGGGTCCTTGGTCTTGTGTTAGAACACTCCCCCTACGAGGATTAGCATCATGAGTGGTCATTCTCATGTTGCCACCTTGAGGAGTTGCAACATTTCTTGGATTAAACCAACAATCGATGGCAAAATGACAAATTCTAACACAACACAAACAGTCAAACATGTTGTATCTTTGCCTTAGGTACTCCTGCTTGACCTTCTATGATACTGGTCTAGCAGGGGTTGCAGTCTTGGAGAAGGAGGCTTCATGATGATGGCAATCACATGATTTCTTCTCCTTCTCAGGATTTTCCACAATGTATTTTACCTTTTGTGGTTTCTTGAAGTTATGACCATGATCAAAAGGACCATAGTCCTGAATAATGACTTCTTCATAAGGTGCCTTAAAGACACTCTCACCAAAGTTTTTAGGGCGATTCCATCCTTGGTAACAAGACGTTGGCTCTACATAAGTAGGCCTAGTGAAGTGGCAGTAGGATGAGTCAAGATCAAACTCCTTAGTTGGAAATATGACTTTTATAAAGATAGTCTGGTCTTGAGGGGCCTTCCACTTTGCTTTTGCCAAGGCCTTCTTGGCGGCCTTATTCGTTCTCTGAGCCTTATTCCTCCTCGAAGATTTACTAAGAGCCTCTATATGGCCTAGCACAGCACCCTTGGCCTGAGTAGAGAACTCAGCAACAAGAGGAAGAACTACCTTGGGCTTAGAGAAACCTTCAACAAGTTTCTTTTCGGCTTCTAATAATTCTTCCAACCCCTTGATGATTTCATCCTTCAGATCAAGGTGCTTCATAGTCTTGTTGAACTCATCAACTGCAGTATCTAAGTCTTCTCTGAGTGAGTCCATCTTAACGACTTCCTCTCTCAGAGAGCTTTCTATGGCCTTTAGAGACTTAAACTCTTTTGCCTGAGTTTTCACGACCTTTCGAAATTTGTCGTATGCCTTGATCAACTCCTTATACTGGGCCATGAGTTCAGACTAATCGTCAGAGGAGTTGTCCTCATGATCATGCTCAGAGACTTTTGATTCAGAAAGAGGAGTGTGAGAGTTTACCTTCAAAGTTAACTGGGGCTCTTGTTCATCATCTGATTGAGCCATAAGCCCAAAGAAGGCTTCTTCTTCTTCACTCGACTCAGATGAGTCAGAGTCACTGAGGGTTTTGCCCTTCTTGGCTATCAGGCTCTTCTCTGTCCTCTTCTTATTATATGAGGACTTATTTTCTTCTCTCTTTCCACCCTCCTTTTTGTGGGGGCAATCAACGATGACATGGCCTGACTTATTACAATAGTAACGAATGATGTCAGTCGAAATGTGTTTGTTCGGTTTAGAACCATACCTGTCATGGCTGCTTGAGCCTTTTCTGTGACAGTCACATCATGTCGTGATCTTCTATAAGAGGAATCCTTGCCTTTCCATTGCTTCTTTTTGTTCAATAATTTCTTGAACCGTCGTTGTACAACCTCGGGCTTGCGGGCAAGAGGGCCCAGACGAGAGGGCCCAGGCGAGAGGGCCCAGGTGAGATGGCCGAGGCGAGAGGGCCCAGGCAATGAGAGCCAAGCGAGAGGTGTTATGCGAGACGACCCAAGTGCCATGTGGCAGGAGATTGGCGAGTGAGTGTCGAGAGGGGAGGCTTTCCCGACGAGTGGCTAGTTCGTCACGCGAGAGTACTCTAGTGGTGGAGCTCTCGCCAAGAAGCGGTCCTCTCGTCAGGCGAGAGGACCCTATAGGGGAGTTCTCGCCAGGTGCCATTTTGGTTCAAGGCCGGTTCAGATAGGGCTGGGCCCACCTTTTGGGCCCCAGGGGTGTTTTACTCTTTTACCCCGGGTGGTCTGCATTTAGCCCTTTAGAACAGCGAAGTTATGCTGTTGGCAGACCTAGCCAAGGGTATTCTGGTAATTTCAGGACGGTTTAAGTGGGTTATTTGTCGTCCCAGTTCAGAAGCCTATAAATAGACTGGTAAGGTGCCTTAGAAGGGAAGCTCTCTCGACTCTTTTCACTTCTTCTAAGGCACCTAGCTTAGCATTAGCTAGGGAGGGGGAGAGCTTTAGTCTCTTCCGAGTACGAGGTGGGACATCCTCGCTAAAGCCTCCGGTCTAGTTATTGGCCATGAGCGTGATCCTAAGGGAGTTAGCGTGAGCTGCCTCTTTAGTTCCGAGCTTAAGGAGGAATCGACCTTGTTGGTTCCAACATTTTTTGTGCGGTGAGCGTGGATCGGCAGCTTGTGCGGAAGAAAGTAGAGTTACCTCATGGGGGGAGATATAGGAGGAGAAGATAAGGGGTCCCCAAGACAAGGGGGGTACGTCAGGAGGGCAGAGTTCATGACGTCCATCGGCGGGATCATGGATATGCTGAAGCAGATCGCACAGAGAGGGGAGTGCGAGACCCCCCCCCCCCTGCCCCAAGTGCCGGGCCTCGCGCTCCGCGAGGGGGCCGACCCAGCAAGGGTAGGCGAGGATGCACCCAGGAGGTGACCGGGAAAAGAAGTGGCGGCGGAAGGGAGTCGTTGAGAGGTAGAAGGAAGGGATCTAGCATCAATCCGGCAGAAGGAGGTCAAACGCCGGATGTCCCGGTACTTTTATAAGCACATCAGGATTAAGCAATTTAAGAAGGGAGACTTGGTCTTAAAGAAGGTGGATGCCGCGGGCAGGGGGGGCCTCGGTAGGAAAGCTCAACCCTAATTGGGAGGGTCCCTTCATCATAAAAGAAGTATTGAAGTAAGGGGGGTATCACCTACAGGATGTGGACGAGGTACCCCTGGATCGCACTCGCAGCGGTATGTCATGATTTCCTAGTACAATGCACCTCAGGGTGTCATTCTTAAAAGACAGTGTTTGAGGAGAAAGAGGAGAGGAGACCCCGAGCAAACTCGCTGACCAGGCTCTCATCAAGCTAGCAGGGCTGTAGGCTTACTCGGTGGTTGGAGAAGAAAGAGGAGAGGAGACACCGAGCAGACCCGCTGACCAGGCTCTCATCAAGCTGGTAGGGTTGTAGGATCACTCGATGGTTGGAGGAGAAAGAGGAGAGGAGACCCCGAGCAGACCCGCTGACCAGGCTCTCATCAAGCTGGCAGGGCTGTAGGCTCACTCGGTGGTTGGAGGAGAAAGAAGAGAGGAGACCCCGAGCAGACCCGCTGACCAGTCTCTCATCAAGCTGGCAGGGCTGTAGGCTCACTCGGTTGTTCGAGGAGAAAGAGGAGAGGAGACCCCGAGCAGACCCGCTGACAAGGCTCTCATCAAGCTGGCAGGGCTATAGTCTCACTCGGTGGTTGGAGGAGAAAGAGGAGAGGAGACCCCGAGAAGACCCGCTAATCAGGCTCTCATCAAGCTGGCAGGGTTGTAGGCTCACTCGGTGGTTGGAGGAGAAAGAGGAGAGGAGACCCCGAGCAGACCCGCTGACCAGGCTTTCATCAAGCTGGCAGGGCTGTAGGCTCACTCGGTGGTTGGAGGAGAAAGAGGAGAGGAGACCCCGAGCAGACCCGCTGAAGAGGCACTCATCAAGCTGGCAGGGTTGTAGGCTCACTCGGTGGTTTGAGGAGAAAAAGGAGAGGAGACCCCGAGCAGACCCGCTGACCAGGCTCTCATCAAGCTGGCAGGGTTATAGGATCACTCGGTGGTTGGAGGAGAAAGAGGAGAGGATACACCGAGCAGACCCGCTGACCAGGCTCTCATCAAGCTGGCAGGGCTATAGGCTCACTCGGTGGTTGGAGGAGAAAGAGGAGAGGAGACCCCGAGCAGACCCGCTGACCAGGCTCTCATCAAGCTGGCAGGGTTGTAGGCTCACTCGGTGGTTGGAGGAGAAAGAGGAGAGGAGACCCCGAGCAGACCCGCTGACCAGGCTCTCATCAAACTGGCAGGGCTGTAGGCTCACTCGGTGGTTTGACACAATAACGAAAGAGGAATCAGGTCCTCTTCCACGGAGTGGTTGTCTCCTCCCCATCCCCATTCATCTCCTTACTCTGCCATGCTACGGTTCTTTGTGAACAAGGTTTTGTTTTCATTTTCATGCTTGATATGGACATGGAAGCTGTAATTTGGAAGCAGAAATGTGTCGAATAGCTGTAATTTAGGTTGGGTGTTTACCGGAGTCAGGTAACTGGTGTCTTGGTGTAAAAGCGGATTAAAAAGAAAAAGCACCGACCCTTGGCACAATAACAGAAGAGGGGGTACTTCAAGAAAACTCCCTGCATAAAGAAGAAAAAAGAGGGGGGGGGGGAGTTCACCCTCCAGGTCCACTCACGCCGGGAGGTACCAATAGGCAAGGCGAGAGCGTGGAGCGAGTGTCCTCACGCCTGTGAGAGCGATTGGGTTTGGCCAGATCGCCCCCTGAGTCATGTCTGTTAACGACAATCGGCGAGAGAAGGGATGACCCCCTCTCGCAAATAAAAGAACCTGCAAATCTCGCAAGCAGTCCAGGCAAGAATAAAGAAGAAAAGAAAAAGAGGCTAATCCCAGTGATATGCGAGCAAAAATATATTTACATATGAATCATGTATTAATCACATCTACATTTTCAATACAAAATTACATGCAAAAGAGAGGAGCGTCGGGATTACAACAAAAAGAAAAATGTTGTGCTCAAGGTGCCCTAGTTCTTCTTGCTCGCCGATGAGTCCTCCTCCTCACCATCGATCTCCAACACAAGATCGCGGGCCGTAATATCTTCGTAGTTGTCACTAACTACGCCCATCTCGCGCATCATCTTTAGGATGAGCTCGGCGGTCCGGGTGTTAGCGTATCGGCAAAAATCTTTTACCTCGTCATGAGTATAATGAGCGGAGGGTGGTGGAGAAATCTGCGAGCGAGAGGTGGAGGCCTCTTTGAGCTTGGCGTTTTCTGTCTTCAGTTCTTTTACTTCCGTCTCCAGCGCTTCCACTCGCAAGAGCAACCTCTCCGCCGTCTCAGCATCCTGCAAGGAAGGGTCGTTAAAACTAGCGAGAGAGAGGTAAGAAAGCTGGCTAAGTAACAACTCACCACTCCGCCGCTGGCCTTGGCGAGAAGGCTCTCGGCCACCTCCAGCCTCTTCGCGAGATCTCCTGACTTCTCGCGCATGGCGGCAAGGTTGGCGTAGATTTCTTTCCAGCACCGGGTGTTGTAGATGAGGCGACACGAGAGTCAATGGGATAGCTCTAGAGTGCGCAGCTGAGAGTGCGCCGTCCTCAGGATTAGATCTCGCGTGGTGGCCGCGTCGAGCGCGTCAGGGGCGAGACCTCCATAAATACCGAAGCTTAAGGAGAAGGCGTGGGCGGTCGGCTTGACTGGCTCCCTCTAGGAGGGGAGGAGGGTTGAGATGGAAACCCGGTGTGTTCCCTTATCCCAGATGAGCGAGGGCTCGTTGGCACCGTTAGGGATGGACGGGCCCAAGTTGAAGTTGAGGTGGGAGGAAGGTGCAGGGAAGTGAGAAGGAGCCCCCTCGCGAGAGGGAGACTTGGAAGATTGGTGAGAAAAACTCGCAGGCGGCACGAGAGGGGGCTCCACCTCAGGAAGCGAGACGGCCCTGTGCGGAGAAGCTAAGGGAGGCGAGTGAGGGGATTTGGATCCCTGAGAGATAGGACTCAAGGATCCCGATGCCGTCGCTATGCCCGCAGGGACCTTGTCCTTCTCGGAGGGGAAGGAGACAACCTTCTTCATCTTCATTTTTAGTTTCTTCGAAGGGCTGAGGCGAGAGGGAACCGGGTCCTCAGCCGCCCGCTTCCGTAGAGAGGGGGTCAGCAAATCCTTGGCCGCCTCGGCCATCATGACGGCAAGAGCCACGCCCCTAGATGGTTTGTTGTTGCTTCTGTAAGGAGGGTGCACCGACACGTTCCTCTCTCCTGGTAAAGGCGAGACGGAAAGTCGGGAGAAGAAGTCAGCGAAAGGAAAATACTAAAGGCAGGAAAAAGAAGGGGGGGGGGGGTCGAGCATACCTTCTACGGGGAACATGGGAAGCAGTGATCCGAGGCCCCATCTCAAATACCAAACCTCGAAATTCTTCCCGGCAAGGTACTCGCAGAGAAGCTTGTCCGTACCGCCGACCTGCGGAGTGGCGTAGAAGATTTCCGCGGGCGAGACGGGCTTGAGAGGGAAGCCGCCCAGGTTCCCGCGAATGAAGACAAAGCGAGTCAGCCATTGATGATTCTTATTTTACGTCTCGCATACCTTCAAACTGAACCCAGTGAAGAAGGACACCCCATCTTTATTGGCGTGGTAGACGAACATTTTGCGGAAGACGGTGAGACCGAACTCTATCCTCTATCGCCGCATATAGCACGCGAACGCGACCATAACCGATATCACGTTAGGGTTCAGTTGGGCGGGAAGGACGCCGAAGTATTTAAGAACTTGCTTCACCTCTGGCCATAGGGGAAGCCTGAGCCCCGCCTCGAAGTGCGAGACGGGGAAGGCGAGCTCCCTAGGATAGAAGGTGTTCACGCTCTCACCAACCTTGGAAGGGCGTGACTCAAAGCACTCCGGCAAGTACTCGCTCCGGAAGGTCTCATACTCGTCCGCAGAGAGGCGATCGGGAGGGAAATTGTGGTCTGTGAACCTCTTCCCATAGCGGCTACGTCCCTCACCCTCCTCTGGTCTTCTTTTCCCCATAAGTGCGTGAGACGGAGGGAGAATTTGCGATTGGGGAATCAGCGAGAGGGAACGAGGAGTAAAGGAGAGCGAGCCGCGGGACTAAGTCTATGGAAGCGTGCTTTCAGCCCTGGCAGTGGGGGTATTTATAGCCCTCACTGAAGTGATAGGATAGGCGGATAGGGAACTGTACCGGGGAAGGGCAAGAGCCGGTAGGCATTTTTTCTCTCCCTCCGAGCCTCGGGTAGCGGAGTCCTAAGTGGGCCGTCAGCCCAGTTAGGCGGTGGAAGAATATTACCAGAAATTAAAAAATTGACAGAGATTTAAAAATGTAGCGTAAAGAAATTTGAAGGCTGTCACAACCATTAAATAAGCAGACAAATTATCAAATCAAGCAGGTCAACAAATTAAAAATTCAATCCCGCATAAAGCGGGTGGTAAGTTCGAAGGGGCGCAGAGGGCGCAAGACAGACAGAACATTTTAAAGCAGGCGAATGGAAGAGTCAAAGAGGCGGGAGGTGAGAAGGCCCGAGCTCTCGTCAGTTCTTGTCCCACCTCAATCTTCCTTCGCGGCCTCTCACGCAGGGAGGGCGGCTGGGGAGGTGGAAGGAACGAGCCGCCACAACACCATGGCGGGCGAGACGGATCTGTTGGTCGACGTCGTTAAAGATTGCCTGGGGGTTCGTCTTGTCCACCTCAATGTCGGCATCTATCTCAGAAGATAAACGAGCGCATTCCACCTCTAGCCAATCAATCTGGTGGTCTGCGGCTTGTTTTCCTTTTTCCAGTGCCTGAATAATGCTTGCGTGCTTTCGCAGTATCTCGACCACCCTACACTTTATTTCCAGGGGGTCCATGGGGTCGCCCAGATAATCCTTGATCTCATCTATAGGAGGAGGAGGCGAAGGGGCAAGTTGCCTAGAGTAATCTTTGATCGGCGAGTCTACGGCCAGCGAGTCCTCGACAGGGGCTTCACTCGCACCTATGGATGAGCCAAAAAGATAAGATGGCGAGAAGAAGAGAGCAGGTGTTAGAGGTGAGGCCTCTTACCGTATCGGTGAGTGGAGCCCGACGTGGTAGAAGGATCATCCCTCCTCGCCACAGGAGTGGAGGGAGGAGTGGAAGCTTGGGGAGAGAGGGGCCGGGAAAGGAGCTCTGAAAAATTGATACGAATGGTCTCCGGACGATGGGGAGGCGCTGGGATTTTCTGGGTAGAAGTGGAAAGTAAAAGGTGTAGGGTAGATGGAAATCATAACAGGAATGAAGGGCTTACCTCCTTTCCTTTGAGGCTAGCTGGAGCAGGAGGTACGCGCTCCATCGGGAGGGAGCGAGAAGGTTCTCCCGCCGGGAGGGGAGGATCAGGGACTCTTGCCTTTTTAGGGGGAGATGTGGATGGCGGTAGCGAAGGAGGGGTGCGCCCAGGGATCTTGTTAAGACCCGTCGCCGTCGCCTTGTTTCGCTGGCTGAGAGACATGGGGGCAGATGCTGAAAGAGAATAGAGGAAAGAGAACGGCCCCTTGCGGGGAGGCAATTTCCATATTTATAGATTAGGTAAGGGGCCCACTAAAAGATTCCCACAGTAAATTAACTGTACCATCACGGGCCTCGGTTGAACTATCTTTCGGAGTTTGTAAACAACCTCAAAAAGAGCGGGGATTGTGTACAACCTCGGGCTCGCGGGCAAGAGGGCGCAGACGAGAGGGCCCATGCAAGACCCCAGGCAATGAGAGCCAAGCGAGAGGTGTTATGCGAGATGGCCCAAGTGCTATGTGGCAGGAGATTGGCGAGTAAGTGCCGAGAGGGGAGGCTTTCCCGACGAATGGCCAGTTCTCCACGCGAGAGGACTCCAGGGGTGGAGCTCTTACCAAGAGGCGGTCCTCTCGTCAGGCGAGAGGACCCTATAGGGGAGTTCTCGCCAGGTGCCATTTTGGTTCAAGGCCGGTTCAGATAGGGCTGGGCCCACCTTTTTGTCCCCAGGGGTGTTTTACTCTTTTACCCCGGGTGGTCTGCATTTAGCCCTTTAGAACAACGGAGTTTGGTTGTTGGAAGACCTAGCAAAGGGTATTCTGGTAATTTCAGGACGGTTTAAGTCGGTTATTTGCAGTCCCAGTTCAGAAGCCTATAAATAGACCAGTAAGGTGCCTTAAAAGGGAAGCTCTCTCGACTCTTTTCACTTCTTCTAAGGCACCTAGCTCAGCATTGGCTAGGGAGGGGGAGAGCTTTATTCTCTTCCGGGTACGAGGTGGGACCTCCTCGCTGAAGCCTCCACTCTAGTTATTGGCCTTGAGTGTGATCCTAAGGGAGTAAGCGTGAGCTGCCTCTTTAGTTCCGAGCTTTAGGAGGAATTGACCTTGTTGGTTCCAACAGTCGTGAAAGTAGAGAGAATTCTCCTTCAGATAGCTCTGAGCCTGAAGTGCTTGACTCAGATGATTCCTCTTCACTTCTACTTGTGCTGGGGCAGGGGAGGTAGCCTTTGTCAAAACCTGCATTTTCTCCGAATTAAGAATTATCAGAGTACGAGAAAACACGCGTCATGATGCCACGTCAAGCAGGGGATAACTGCTGACGCTCAGGCAAAACCAACTACAATATTTATGCAAGAAAATCATGTGCTTAATGAATAGAAAATCAGTTATGTTTAGAGTCCGTATCCCTCGGCTCAGTGGATCATCTAGTCCACAAAAGAAAACTATATTTAAACGCTGCGGAAAAATACTTTAATTAGGTTTTACACCCTAAAGAGCGCATAAGGGTCCCAAGAGAACCACTCATGCTATGCAAGACACTACACTTAGTTTATATAATATATATAAGAAAATGGTTTTCGTACGTGATTTGGAAAATAGTGATTAAGTTTACAAAACATGCTGATCATGAGCTTCATTTATAATAATAATTATAGTTTAAAAATAACTAGCAACCTAGCATAAAACCTTCTCTAGCAAGTAGACTATCTCCAGAAAAATAAATGGTAGCAGCAATAGTATATATCTAGTACAAGGTAAAAACTACTAGTGGGCGCCAACAACCTGACACGAACCCACCAGCACATATATATATCTGTAAGAAAGTACTGAAAACAACCTCACAAACAAGGTAAACAAAACTCCAAAGTCCGGGAGTCCACCAACAACAACACCTCCAACTAACCACCAGACTGGCTACAGCTCAGAACCTGAGGCATTCCAAAAGAAAACAGAATACCTCAGCAAGAAAAAATCAAGGTAAAACTGCATGAAAGAGTCAACCAAAAGGACAAAATAACAGAAAACATACAGTAGAAAGAGTCACAACTGTCCAAAACCGGACAACAAGAAATGCACAATGTGCAAAGAAACAGCAACGACCCAGCCCAGGAACAACATCCTGCAGGGCCTACTAGACTACCAAGAGCCAGAATGCTGCAAACTACCAAAGAAGAAACTTCTAACACCCTAAACTGCGGGAAGTGATAGTAGCAAAAACAACAACGAGGAACCGGATCGAAGGCAAACGCAGTCCCCCAATCCACCATGTCCAAGTCAAAAGCTCGAGGGTCAACACGTGAAAACACAAGGGACCTTCCACCCGACATGCCCAGCCCGTACCTGGAGCAAGAAATCCATGGGTGGCCTTGGCTATATCACACAACTCCACCCCCATAAAGAGCTACAACCACCACTACTAACCACGACCCACGATTCGGCCTTTAGGAAAAAATAAAGAAAACGGCCGACAAAGAAGACCCAGAAATACAACTGGAAATCCACTCGGAAACGGAATACAAGGTAAAGGAAGAGTGTTGAAATAAACCAACACGACTAGGCGTTGAGTGAAACCCACTCAGTGCCTACCTAAACTTTGGCGTTGAGTGAGCTAGCCTCACTCGCCGCCAAAGTAATACCACTACCCACAAGCCCACTAAAGAATACGGAGCTCGACGACAGTCGAACGGCCAAGGCAGAAGATCCAGAACTCGAGTAGTTTCCTGCCACTTGAGTATCTAAACTCCCACACTCGAAACCAGCCAAATTCGCCTAGCAACATAAAATATACAAAGCGCACGATCAGTGATGCACGATCAGTGGTCGTGCGCACTCATCGGCTGATGATCGTGCGAAACGAACCTGGAAAACCTGACAGAAAACCTAGTAACTGCGCACGATCAGTGTCGCACGATCAGTGGTCATGCACACTGTTGCCAGCGCTCGTGCGATTGCCCGAGACAGAACTTTGGAAACTGAAAGACAGCCGCGCACGAGCAGAGGCACACGACCAGTGGTCGTGCGCCCTAACGGTTGATGACCGTGCGCGGTCAACCTGCACCGTTTGGAATTTCCCGAACGACACCGGAACGCGCACACGACTCACACCACTGCAGTAGCAGTAGACAACTATCAACGTCGCACGCTACTACCATTCAAACTATGCCTAACCATTCGAATAATACCTTAACGAAAATTGGCAACCACACCCCCCCCTCCTAACTCTCCCTCTCGGCTACGCCCGAACCAGAGCAACAATCTGAGCAAGGGAAACAATGGCTTCACGCCGACAATTTGGATTCCAAACACCACAACATAGGGGGGTTTCAGTAGGAAGAACTAAGCCCTATAGTTAGCAAGAAAATGAGAACAACACGGCCTCTAACCTGGGCTAACCGGGATTTCAATTTCAGCAAATAAAATCAAAGAAAACACTTGGCAAGGGCAAGAATACCACTTGCCTCAATTCACAACGAAGCTTTGGACTGCTTTCCTCCTCTTCGCACGGATCAAAACGGCCGCAACACCTAGAACAAAGACTCGGCCATTAATGGCGGAAAACTTCCAAAACCAAAAATTCCAATCCTTCCAAAACTCCACGAAAATCGAATTTCTTACCGCAGGAATGAAGGTCTCGACGAGAGCAATCCGAATCCACTCTCGGAATCGAATTCCGTCCACAAACGCTCCGGGAATCGGCGTCCGAAGGGAAGGTTCGGCGGTTACTAATCGGGGAAGATGAAGATGATCGATCCTTCTCATTCCATAAATATATATATATATATAATTATATAATTATATTATTAATTACAAAATTACATAAAGCACCAAATCGACGCGAAAACCGAACTACCTCGGAATTCGACGAAATTCGCACCGTAGCTAAATACCCACGCTACGAACACAACGGCGAAGTCGAAATTAACTTTCGACGAACAGAACTCGAGTTACAACCAAACAAAGCCAAACACAAACATCCCCCCGAGAGGCCACACCGGGTCACCAAAACGACTCGGTTTGCTAGGGAGATCTTGCCAACAGGCTACCAAACAGGGCACTCAGTTCTAAGGAGCTAAACCGTACTCCACACATGGCACAAGCCACGGAAAAGCGTCATCGTAACGCCAAACGAGAATAAAAATAATTGCTGAAAAGACGGGGCGTTACAGTCACTCCCCCTAAAAGAAAGTTTCGTCCCGAAACTTTACGCACAACCCTCCTACAAAAGAAGGAAAAGTAACAAACAGAAGTCACAAAGGGAAACATACCGATCAAATCAGCGAAACAGGTGAGGGTACGCCCTCTTCATGGCCGACTCTAGCTCCCAAGTCGCGCTCTCCAAATCCTGATTTTTCCATAGAATTTTCACCATCGGTATGGACTTCTTTCGCAGCACACGCTCCTGAGTATCCAGAATACGAACTGGCACCTCAACGAAAGAGAGGTTGGGCTCTAACTGGGGCACAACATCCAAGAGTTGCCCACTGCTGCGCACACACTTCCGCAATTGGCTAACATGAAAAACATTATGAACACCAGGGAAGTTCGCTGGCAAATCCAATCTATAAGCAGACACACCAATCCGCTCCAAGACCTCAAACGGGCCCACATACCTTGGGTCCAATTTCCGATTTTTACCAAATCTCTTCACACCAACCATTGGAGAAACCTTGAGGTATACATGATCCCCTACTAAAAACTCCAAAGCAGACCTACGCCGATTGGCGTTCTTTTCATACCTCTCCTGGGCTAAACGAAGCTTCTCCCGAATAAGCTTCACGACGACTTCCATCTCTTCCAGAGCATCAGGACCCAACAAAGGCTTCTCACCAGCCTCAGCCCAAAACAACGGAGTCCTACAGCGCCTCCCATACAAAGCTTCGAACGGAGCCATCTGCAAGCTTTCCTGATAACTGTTATTGTAAGCAAATTCCATGAGTCGCAGACGCTCATCCCACGCTCCACCGTGGTCTAAAATATAGCACTGGATCATATCCTCAACAATCTGATTGACCCGCTCTGTCTGCCCATTGGTCTGAGGGTGGTACGCAGTAGAATACCTCAGATCCGTACCCAAACCCTCCTGCAGACTCTGCCAAAAACGAGAAGTAAACCGGGAGTCTCGATCAGAAATGATGCTAACTGGCACACCGTGGAGTCGGATGACTTCATTCAAGTACAACTCCGCTATCTTCTTCATCGGGTAATCAATCTTATAAGGCACGAAGTGAGCACACTTCGTCAATCTATTCACTATAACCCAAACAGAATCAAATCCTCTCGGGGATTTTGGCAAACCCGTAATGAAGTCCATAGATATACTCTCCCACTTCCAAGTCGGGATCTCTAGCGGAGTCAACTTACCACCAGGCCTCCCATGATCGGCCTTCACACGCTTGCAAGTGTGACACTCAGCAACATATCGGGCTATATCTCCTTTCATACCATACCACCAAGCAATTTGCTTTAAGTCACGGTACATCTTCGTAGATCCTGGATGGTAGGCAACGCTGGAACCATGAGCCTCACTGCAAATCATACTTCTAATGTCCCCAACAGCGGGAACGCAAAACCTGCCGCGGTACTTCAAAGTACCCGCATCATCAATAGCAAAATCTGGCAACTCTCCCATCTCTGTCCTGGTAAAAAGGTGCAACAGATCCGGATCGTCCTTCTGATGCAGTCTAGTCAAAGAAATCCAGGACGGCTCTTCCACTAATAAGCTACTCTGCAAATTACAGCATCCCACTGAAATATCCATAAGGAGAAACTCCTCAACTAACCGATCGGCGGAGAGGTTAAAGATCTTTCCCGTCTTTCGGCTCAGGGCGTCGGCCACCACATTGGCCTTGCCCGGATGATACTGGATTTCTACATCATAATCCGCCACATACTCAAGCCACCGCCGCTGACGCAGATTCAACTCTTTCTGCGTGAACACGTACTTCAGGCTCTTATGGTCAGTAAAAATCTTGCACTGAGCCCCATAAAGTAAGTGCCTCCACAACTTCAACGCATAGATAACCGCTGCAAACTCAAGGTCATGCGTAGGATAATTCCGTTCATGAGTTTTCAACTGCCTTGACCCATAAGCAATTACTTTTCCATCCTGCATTAATACGCATCCTAGACCTATATGCGAAGCATCCACATACACATCATAATCCATGCCCTCAGTAGGAAGGGTCAGAACGGGAGCAGTACACAATCTCCTCTTTAACTCCTGAAAAGCTTCTTCGCACTTCTCGCTCCAAACAAAAGCCACATTCTTCTGAGTCAGCTTGGTCAACGGTGCGGCTAGAGAAGAGAAACCCTCCACGAATCTCCTGTAATAGCCAGCCAACCCTAAGAAACTTCTGATCTCCTTAGGAGTATTCGGCCTACTCCAATCCGTCACTGCTGCAATCTTTTCTGGGTCAACCGAGATCCCATCTTTGTTCACCACGTGGCCTAGAAAAGAAACCTGAGGCAACCAAAATTCGCACTTGCTCAACTTGGCGAATAACTTATGGTTCCTCAACTCTGATAGTACCAAGCGCAGATGCTGCTCATGCTCCTCAGCACTGCGAGAATAAACCAACACGTCATCAATGAAGACCACCACGAACTTGTCTAGGAAATCCTTGAATACCCGATTCATCATGTCCATGAAAGCTGATGGTGCGTTGGTCAAACCAAACGACATCACTAAAAACTCAAAGTGCCCATGCCTCGACCTAAACGCAGTCCGTGGAATATCTGCCTCACGGATCCTGAGCTGATGATAGCCCGAACGAAGATCGATCTTGGAGAATACCGAGCTACCACGCAACTGGTCAAATAAATCATCGATCCTCGGCAGAGGGTACCTGTTCTTGATAGTGACCTTGTTCAACTCTCTATAGTCAATGCAAAGCCGCATCGACCCATCTTTCTTCTTTACGAACAAAACAGGAGCACCCCAAGGCGACGAACTCTGCCTGATAAAACCTTTAGCCAACAACTCATCTAACTGACAAGGGGCCATCCGGTACGGCGCCTTAGCAATAGGACGCGTACCCGGCTCCAAATCAATAACAAACTCCACATCCCGTTCAGGAGGGATACCAGGAAGATCATCAGGAAAAACATCGGCAAAACCACGAACAATAGGAATCTCCTCCAAGCGTGGCACGCTAACAACGGTTACAACCGCCGAGACTAAACAAACACAACAATCAGAAAGAAACAATCTCTGAACACATACCGCAGAGAGAACAGGAGAATCCTGACACGGATCAGCATACACGCTGCCGGGCTGACCGTCATCCCTGATGAAGTCCAAGCGCTTTCCCTTGCACTGAATGACCGCATCATACCGAGAGAGCCAGTCCATGCCCAAAATGACATCGAAGTCCTCTAGATCAATCATCTTCAGATCCGCCTTCGCAAGAAAATCCCCCAACAAAACCGGGCAATCCAAAATACCCAAATCTGACAACACAGATTCACCAGAGGGAAACTTGACACGGAAGGAATCCCGAACACGATCTAAAGACAACCGATGACGCTCCACAAAGGCTCTAGCCACGAACGAGTGGGTAGCACCGGAGTCAAACAGGACACGCGCCCAGCGGTTCTTCACCTTAAATTTCCCTATAGGAACGCACAAAGCTAAGGAACTAGCACAACAGTACCGCAAACAATCTAGCAACTAAACTACCAGGCTAGAAAGAAAAACAACTAACTACTAACCTGAGATCACCTGGGTCGAAGTCTGAGCCTCCTCGGAAGAAATCACGTTCAGCTTCCCTTTTCCCTTGTCCACACGCTGAGGTGGAGGTAATGCCTGCAATAGAACTGCAGGAAGAGCTGACTGGACCTGAGGACACCTCGACTTAACGTGACCCTTCAGCCCACACTGATAGCAGACTCTATCCCTGGACCAACACTGGGCTGCATCATGCCCGGATCGCTTGCAAACTGAACAGGAGACATCT
Organism: Platanthera zijinensis; assembly: GCA_039513925.1. Lineage (NCBI taxonomy): Eukaryota > Viridiplantae > Streptophyta > Magnoliopsida > Asparagales > Orchidaceae > Platanthera > Platanthera zijinensis. The sequence goes on along the minus strand of CM077078.1, from coordinate 2,237,454 downwards.
CTCCCAGGAGCACCCTGAATAGCATGAACCTGCTCCTTCTTCTGAGCTGCCGCCTTCTTGAAACACCTCTCGACAGGATGGCCTGACCGGCCACAAAAACTGCACACCACCCTGCTCCTCTTTCCCGGAACAGCATTGGGTACCAGGGGTTTCTTCTCCTCTACCAACTTCCTCTTATCCTTCCTCAACTGCTGGCCTCTGCTCTTCGCCGTCTTAATGGCCTCAACCTTAAGAGCAGCCTCTACAACTCCAGCATAAGTCACTGACCCATAAGCACTGGCCAACTGCTGCACCTCACTCCTCAAACCACCGAGGAATCGCTTAACTCGATCAGCCTCAACGCTGACCAATCCAGGGGCAAAACGGCTCAACTTACTAAACTCTATCTCATACTCACCCACCGTGAGCTGCCTTTGCTTCAGATAGAGGAAATCATTCATGAGGCGGTCACGCTCGACCGAGGGTAAGAACTTCCTCAACAGCATCTCCTTGAACACTTCCCAAGAGCATCCGGCTACCAGGCTCTCCTTCTCTATCAGCCACCAACTCTTAGCCAAACCTTTAAGCTGATAGGCGGCTATCATCACCCTCTGATCATCTGAAATCCCTGAGTACGAGAACATCTCCTCCATGGAGATCAGCCAGTCGTCTATCACCATGAAATCTGCCTTCCCATCATAAGTGGGAGGGCTCAGCCTCTGAAACTGCGAGATGAAGGCCATCTCTGCTGGCACCACCACTGGAGGTCTCAAGGGTGCAGGAGGAGGAGGAACAGCTAACCCCCTGCAGGAACTTGCGCACCCTGAGCCTGCCCTGCCACAACTGCCACCAAAGACTGAATCTGGGCTTGCACCTCCTCCAACTGCCTACCCATAGCTTCACTACTCTGAGGCAGACCCTCGATCACCGCATCGTTCTGAGCTCCAGAAGATTCACCCTCAGATAGGGGAGTCGATCGAGTCGCAGGACGCCTAGCCATCCTAAAAAAATCATTACAACGCAATTCAGATCCAAATCCCACGACTAGAACCGACTACCAGTACAGACAATACATATGTAGATATAGACTTAAAGCTGCTAAACTTGCTTTGAGAGTTTATCTTCTTCATAATAATTAGATGATATGCCCTATCCTAGGATGGTTAACCACCACCTCACTAACTCTTGCCTAGATCGGATGCATGAACTTATGTTAATTTGAAAACTCATGTGTGTACATATGTCATCCTACAAATCTTTAGCTCGGCGCGTTGTGCTTATGCAATGTTATGATATGCATGATTGTGCTATGCATTCTAAAAAAAAGGCCCTAATGCATGATATGAGCGGCGTACACATGAAAATGTTATGCATCCCATACTACATAACATTTCCATGCAACGAAAAAAGAAACGTGCTAGTCGCAGTCATGTGGTGAGGTTATGCATCCCATACTACATAACCCTCACATGTAGCCCCTATGGTGGATCCATATACGAACACATATTATGCATCCCATACTACATAATATGCCCCGTATACTTCATGTTATGCTATGAGTGTAGTGTTCGTGCTTTTGCCAAGACGTGCTGATGACATATCGGTGTGTGAATGACATGGTGCTGAACTACTAAAAACATCCAAGGAAGGTTGCCCAACTAACTTGTCAAGCAACCTCCCTCTGATACCAACTGTCACAACCCGCATTTTCTCCGAATTAAGAATTATCAGAGTACGAGAAAACACGCGTCATGATGCCACGTCAAGCAGGGGATAACTGCTGACGCTCAGGCAAAACCAACTACAATCATTATGCAAGAAAATCATGTGCTTAATGAATAGAAAATCAGTTATGTTTAGAGTCTGTATCCCTCGGCTCAGTGGATCATCTAGTCCACAAAAGAAAACTATATTTAAACGCTGCGGAAAAATACTTTAATTAGGTTTTACACCCTAAAGAGCGCGTAAGGGTCCCAAGAGAACCACTCATGCTATGCAAGACACTACACTTAGTTTATATAATATATATAAGAAAATGGTTTTCGTACGTGATTTGGAAAATAGTGATTAAGTTTACAAAACATGCTGATCATGAGCTTCATTTATAATAATAATTATAGTTTAAAAATAACTAGCAACCAAGCATAAAACCTTCTCAAGCAAGTAGACTATCTCCAGAAAAATAAATGGTAGCAGCAATAGTATATATCTAGTACAAGGTAAAAACTACTAGTGGGCGCCAACAACCTGACACGAACCCACCAGCACATATATATATCTGTAAGAAAGTACTGAAAACAACCTCACAAACAAGGTAAACAAAACTCCAAAGTCCGGGAATCCACCAACAACAACACCTCCAACTAACCACCAGACTGGCTACAGCTCAGAACCTGAGGCATTCCAAAAGAAAACAGAATACCTCAGCAAGCACAAATCAAGGTAAAACTGCATGAAAGAGTCAACCAAAAGGACAAAATAACAGAAAACATGCAGTAGAAAGAGTCACAACTGTCCAAAACCGGACAACAAGAAATGCACAACGTGCAAAGAAACAGCAACGACCCAGCCCAGGAACAACATCCTGTATGGCCTACTAGACTACCAAGAGCCAGAATGCTGCAAACTACCAAAGAAGAAACTTCTAACACCCTAAACTGCGGGAAGTGATAGTAGCAAAAACAATAACGAGGAACCGGATCGAAGGCAAACGCAGTCCCCCAATCCACCATGTCCAAGTCAAAAGCTCGAGGGTCAACACGTGAAAATACAAGGGACCTTCCACCCAACATGCCCAGCCCGTACCTGGAGCAAGAAATCCATGGGTGGCCTTGGCTATATCACACAACTCCACCCCCATAAAGAGCTACAACCACCACTACTAACCACGACCCACGATTCGGCCTTTAGGAAAAAATAAAGAAAACGGCCGACAAAGAAGACCCAGAAATACAACTGGAAATCCACTCGGAAACGGAATACAAGGTAAAGGAAGAGTGTTGAAATAAACCAACACGACTAGGCATTGAGTGAAACCCACTCAGTGCCTACCTAAACTTTGGCATTGAGTGAGCTAGCCTCACTCGCCGCCAAAGTAATACCACTACCCACAAGCCCACTAAAGAATACGGAGCTCGACGACAGTCGAACGGCCAAGGCAGAAGATCCAGAACTCGAGTAGTTTCCTGCCACTTGAGTATCTAAACTCCCACACTCGAAACCAGCCAAATTCGCCTAGCAACATAAAATATACAAAGCGCACGATCAGTGACGCACGATCAGTGGTCGTGCGCACTCATCGGCTGATGATCGTGCGAAACGAACCTGGAAAACCTGACAGAAAACCTAGCAACTGCGCACGATCAGTGTCGCACGATCAGTGGTCGTGCGCACTGTTGCCAGCGCTCGTGCGATTGCCCGAGACAGAACTTTGGAAACTGAAAGACAGCCGCGCACGAGCAGAGGCACACGACCAGTGGTCGTGCGCCCTAACGGTTGATGACCATGCGCGGTCAACCTGCACCGTTTGGAATTTCCCGAACGACACCGGAACGCGCACACGACTCACACCACTGCAGTAGCAGTAGACAACTATCAACGTCACACGCTACAACCATTCAAACTATGCCTAACCATTCGAATAATACCTTAACGAAAATTGGCAACCACACCCCCCCCCCTCCTAACTCTCCCTCTCGGCTACGCCCGAACCAGAGCAACAATCAGAGCAAGGGAAACAACGGCTTCACGCCGACAATTTGGATTCCAAACACCACAACATAGGGGGGTTTCAGTAGGAAGAACTAAGCCCTATAGTTAGCAAGAAAATGAGAACAACACGGCCTCTAACCTGGGCTAATCGGGATTTCAATTTCAACAAATAAAATCAAAGAAAACACTTGGCAAGGGCAAGAATACCACTTGCCTCAATTCACAACGAAGCTTTGGACTGCTTTCCTCCTCTTTGCACGGATCAAAACGGCCGCAACACCTAGAACAAAGACTCGGCCATTAATGGCGGAAAACTTCCAAAACCAAAAATTCCAATCCTTCCAAAACTCCATGAAAATCGAATTTCTTACCGCAAGAATGAAGGTCTCGACGAGAGCAATCCGAATCCACTCTCGGAATCGAATTCCATCCACAAACGCTCCGGGAATCGGCATCCGAAGGGAAGGGTCGGCGGTTACTAATCGGGGAAGATGAAGATGATCGATCCTTCTCATTCCATAAATATATATATATATAATTATATAATTATATTATTAATTACAAAATTACATAAAGCACCAAATCGACGCGAAAACCGAACTACCTCGGAATTCGACGAAATTCGCACCGTAGCTAAATACCCACGCTACGAACACAACGGCGAAGTCGAAATTAACTTTCGACGAACAGAACTCGAGTTACACCCAAACAAAGCCAAACACAAACATCCCCCCGAGAGGCCACACCGGGTCACCAAAATGACTCGGTTTGCTAGGGAGATCTTGCCAACAGGCTACCAAACAGGGCACTCAGTTCTAAGGAGCTAAACCGTACTCCACACATGGCACAAGCCACGGAAATGCGTCATCGTAACGCCAAACGAGAATAAAAATAATCGCTGAAAAGACGGGGCGTTACAGCCTTTGACTTCTTGGAGGTGTCTTCCTTTAGAGCAACAGACTTATCCTTGGATGCAAACCTAATCTTCTCTTCTTCAGCTTTCCTTGAGTTGAGTTGAAGCTCATATGACATTAGCTTTCCGAAGATATTCTGAGAGTCTGTCTCAGCTAGCTTTCCAAACTCCCGGATAGCACACACCTTGTTATCCCATTCCTTGGTTAGGGATCTCAGGAACTTGTCATTTAGCTCCCCATTAGTGAAGACCTGGCCATATACTCTTAGGCCGTTTACTATCTTTAAAAAGTTCTCAAATGTTTCAGCAATGGTATCTTTGTGCCCTTGTCTGAAGGCTTCATATTTATGATTCAAAAGGGATCTTCTTTCATCCATTACTTCTTTTGTACCTTTCATAAAGGTTACGAGGGACTGCCACATCTCCTTAGCAGGCTGGCAGTGGATCAGGTTCTGCAGCATTGAGTCATCGACTGCACTTGCTATTATATTTTTATTTATTGTCCAAGGAGACAAGTACAATCTCGTCTTTATCCAGATCCATCAATTTCTTTGGGACTTGCTTTGTTGGATCTATAGTGGAGGTAGTCATAGGAATGTGAGGACCTTCTTCAACAATCATGAAGATCCTGGGATACACAGCTTCCATGAAAAACTTAATTTTTTCTTTCCACATGGGAAAGTTGTTCTTTGAGCATACTGGAAGCTTGGCAAAATCTTTAGTCTTGTTCATGCTTGAATGATCTCAAAAGACAACTAGGGATGGATCTGATCAAGGTGTTAACATTTTAGTGATCAACCTCACTCTGATACTAATTGAAAAAGTTCAGTTGTCTACCTAAATCACCTAGAGGGGGTGAATAGGTGAGCTGTGCGTCTTTTTGTGGAATAAAAATTTAAATACTATGCACACATATCAATCAAGAATTCACAGATGAAAAAATATATATAGTGGTTCCCAACCTTAGGTACGTCCACTTTCCCTCACCGATCTAGCAAACCACTAGACTCGGCTACTCCACTATCTCGGATTGAAAAACCAATCCTATGCCTCGGAACAACGTTCCAACAAACTCGATCCAAACGGATCTACACTCGGAAAGTAAAACTTCCTACAACTCGGAGAAAATTCTCCTACAAGAAATAAGTTGAGAGAAATAAAAATACAAACAGTAATCTTCAAATCTTGAAACGATTTGCCTAGATCTTCTTCTTGTAGACGTTGAGGCTTTATCAGAAAAAATGAAGAAGATGTCTCGACAAAAGTAGATCTGAAAACTTCTCTTGACTTCACCAGATCAAAGAAAGAGATGATGAAGAATTAACAGAATATCTCGATCTGGAAATCAAACTTGATCTGAATCTTGAACTCGAAAACCCCAGCCCTGGCAATAAGGAGATCGTCGGCAGCGGCGGCGACTTTCATTTTGGAGAGAGAAACACGATTCAGAATACTTTAGAATTATATGATTATTAGCATTATGGTTAATCGGTCTTGACAAGACCTATTTATAAGATATCCCCAAACGGTCATATTTATTCTTAATGAAGAACACGTGGACCAATCACGTCAAAGGATTTGAAAATCCCGTCAAATCTGGACTTAGAGAAATTTCTGAAAAACTGACTGATATACTCGAGTAATCATATACCTACTAGAGTACTTGAAATCATTACTCGAGTAGGGGAGAAAGAGACTACTCGAGTATTTACTTAGAAAATATCCAGAATTGAAGAGGAGAAATTCGAGTAGATAAAGACATACTCGAGTGCTAAGCTGATTACTCGAGACAAGGAAATTGACTACTCGAGTATAAGACGGGTTACTCGAGTGAGAGAGTTCAACTACTCGAGTGAGTAGAAGTACTCGAGTCAAATACTTAGAGAAATTTCTTAGAAGGGAAAATGAGATACTCGAGTACTGAAAATGAACTACTCGAGTGAATGAGATCTACTCGAGTATGTGGATAAACTACTCGAGTAAAGTACTTAGAATGTTTTCTAAGATAGAGAGAAAAGAATTACTCGAGTATAGACTCTGGACTACTCGAGTTGTATATAGACTACTCGAGTATAGGAATTTAACTACTCGAGAGGAAAGAATCTACACGAGTCCCTGACTTCTGTTACTCGAGACAAATGACTTAACTACTCGAGTGTAAAAACTGACTACTCGAGTATTTAACTGAGAAAAATTCTGAGAGGAGAAACTGGTGACACGAGTATAAGAGTTCAACTACTCGAGTATCATTTCACTAACTCGAGTATAAATACATCTACTCGAGTAAATGACTTAGAGAATTTTTCTTCATTGAAATTCTTTTCTTCAAAGAGGGTCACCAACACTTCTATGTCCAATCAGTAGTGCTTGTAATATGAAGTGTATCCCAATAGAGAGGCTACACATGGGTCAACACCATGGATAACACAATGAGGGATTACATTGTATGGTCCTGTGTTTGATGACCCATTGTAGACTAACATTTATATACACTTGGCAATATAGTCATGTAAACGCATAACTCAAGCAAGGAATCAAATACAACTTAATTCATCTTAGTTCAAGGGTGACTTTGTACAAATCTGAGTAATTATGGATGTAATACCCAACAGCTTTGTCCATGGAGCAGAGTGGATTACACGATGTCTTCCATGTCTCCGTCTTGAGGAAAGCTTTGGTAGAAGCTAGTGTGGTGATCGAATCCGCATCAATGCTGATATAAGAGGACTTGAGGATGCGAGTTCGTCTAGTTAATATAGAAGACTCAGAAATTCGGCAGTTGCGGAACAAAGAGATCAAACTCGTAAAAGTTCGATGGGACAACTGCGGTCGTGAGGAGCTTTCTTGGGAGCGAGAGCAGGCCATGCTTGAGGAGTATCCCGAGCTTTTCTTCTCAGGTATTGTTTAAGTTTTGTGTATGTTCTATTTTAATTTCGGGATGAAATTCTTTTAAGGGGGGAGAATTGTAATGCCCCGAAACTCAAAAGACGAATGGATGGAAATTTCAGGCCAAGTTGGGTTCTGAATAGGTTTACATGGCATGTGACACGGGCGTGTCAAAGGGTGTATCGTGCATGAGATAGAAGATTTTTTTGGGAGTTCGTCGAATTACGATCGACGTTTGAATGGGGTCGGACACACAACCTAAGACACGGGAGTGTCCCAAGCCGTGTCTTGCTCGGGATGTTTGCCAGGTTACTTTGAGATAATTATACGGCTTGGGACACGGGCATGTCTGTCACACGACATGTAAAACGGGCATGTCACATGGTTGTGTCCTATTCGGGATGTGATGGTTTCAGCGTTGATAGGGGCACACGGCCCATGATACGGGCGTGTCCCAAGGTGTGTAGAAGGTCATGTCCCATTTTGGATTTTCCTGGTTTGTGGCAAGTGAGGAACACGGCCTTGGACACGGGCGTGTCACAAGCCGTGTTCAGCCCAGTAATTTGACTTTAATTGCAAATTATGGTTGTTCATTTCCTTCTTTTGGGATCCAAGGGCCCAGGCTGGTCCCTATTGGTATTTGGCCGGGAATAGGGTTTTCAAACCCTCATTTGCACTTTTAGCTTTCTCTTTCAAAGGTTTAGTGAGAGGGGAGAGAAAGGAAGAAGGAGGAGGTCAACTCTGGCCGCTGGTGGATCTTCGGAGCCCCGATTCTCGATCCGAGTCTAGATCTGCGAAGGAGAGGCCGTTACAGTGCTTTTCATCCAACTAAGTTTCTCCGTGGCTAAGAAGAGGGGTCGTAACGTAATGACACATCTCCTCTTGGTTTCTAGGATGCGTGCATAGCATCTTTTCCTTTCAAGCTTTTAGGCACCAAATCTCTCAAGTGAGAGGGTTTTGGGTTGCCATGGTTCAAAGGAAACCACCGGGTCGATTGTGTCTATCCCTGGCATGATATTGCATTAGAGATCCGCTCCGGTAGTGGATTAGGCATTGTGGGTGAAGCCGTAGTCGCGACCGTTTTTCCGACTCGGTGATATTGCATAGCGAGCCTTATGGATTCGGTAGAAATCCATTATGGCAAGATGCCATTTGTGATGTATTTGTTTTCCCCTTTTCTCGAGTGAGTACTTATAGACGGAATCGGGCAAGGTTACCTTCGCACTGGCGGTAGATGGTTTCCTTGGAGGACGGTAACGTTGCAGTACAAATGGAGGATTAGGGTGGGAAAGGTCTTGGATGGTGATGTGCTAAGGCGTGGATTTGTCTCCATGGTCGGCTGGTTATCCCATGACGTGCAAGTCATGTGGGGAGAGTGTCCCGGCGAGACTAGTCCCCTTCTGTGAGACTGACGAGAACGCCAAGCATAGGGCAAGCCCGGGAAATGAAGCCATGAGCGGGTGGGGTCCAGCAAGGGTTCTTATAATTGATTTGTGTGTGAGACGGAATCCTGATGCGGGAGGTCAGAGTTTGCAGGCAAGCCCGGGTTTAAGACCCATGAGAGGGTGGGGCCTTGGCAAGATTTTCGTTTAGCGGCTTTTAAGCCATTAGGAGCATTGTGGTCCCCTTTTTGTTTGCGACTTTACGCTAATGGAGGATTGGAAGTACCCAGTTGTGATGATGATATGCTAGTTGCATACGCATTAGAGTGCCTTGGGCGAAGCCCGGGACTGAATACATACTGCATAGTAGGCCCCTTTTATTTTGTGCTCAACATAGAAAGTGTGTTTTCTGTTTGAGACATCCAAACCTGTTTTTAAAAACTTAACATGTTTATGTATATGCCATATGAAGTACTGACTTGCTGGTTAAAGGGGTACCCCGGGGTCCTTTAGGGGCGGCCGGTAGAAGTTGTGTTGGTTATACAGTTGAGATCGGCCTTTGTTGACCAATGTTACAACAAATTTTTACAGGACAAGGAGTGCAAGCAGGAGCAAGTGCACCGGCCGAAAATCCCTAAGCCTCATGAAGTGTTTGTTGTGCTTTCTATCTCGCTTTCTTCTTGATTGTATTGCTCCATTTTTGGTATATTCCGGCTTGCATGCCGAGGTAGCCTAGGAGTGTTGTTGCAGGTTGATGTTTGACCTTGTGGTCTTTCTATTTTGGACTTATTTGGTGTAAGGCCATAAGGCCATATTGATACTCCTATTTAGTAGTGGATAACTTTTAGTTGTTTGGTATGTTTCCGCTGTTTATTTATTCTGAGTTTTGAGTTGGGTAGTTAATATCATCTTTTAATGTTAAAGCTGTGGCGTCCGTATGTTGTGTGGCCCCGTCGGACCCATTTTATATGGTCATTACAGGGGAGGTGTTACAACATAGGGTTTCAACTCCCTTCAAAAGTAAACCACTTGGTTCTTAAGTTTCCTTATCAAAAGACTTAGCTTGGTTTTTGGGCACCTGATCAAAAGCCTAAAGAGTTGTGAGATCTCCCATCAAATAGATCTTGTGGTGACAGGGCACCTGAGCAAAAACCTATTGGTGACAGGGCACTTGATCAAAAACCTATAGTGGATTCTTACCAGTGTGATAGAAAACTGGATGTACCAAAGTTTAGGGGAACCACTATAAATTTCTTGTGTCGACTGGTTGTTTGTTGTTTTCTTATTGTTGTGTGTTGTGTGCAGTTTTAGTTAGCTTTTTATTCCTACACTTTCTTAAGATATATATATATATATCACTATTTTAATTCCGCTATAAAAATCATTTAAGTTTTTAAAATACTCTATTCACCCGCCCCCCCCCCCCCCCCCTCTAGAGTTAAAAAGATCTATCCCCTCAGGTGGTAAAGCTTTTACCATCCTTCAGAATTCATTGCCGAATATATGAACAACTCGCTAGTTCATGTCTGCCTACCTTTAGAAAATTAAAGAATCAATACTTCTCTGGCAAACCAGATCGCAATTCCGATCGACCATTTTTCCTGCGGATTCCGGTTCCCATTGCTCTAGGAGATTTCCGAGGTCTTCGAGCATTATGGAGTTGTTCCGGGTCAGCTAGACCCAAACACCACAGCCACCGTCTATAACTTCATCACGTACTTGTGATATGAGCGAGTGACATTCTCGCTGGGGATTTTCAGGAAAATATTCTCAGTTCGCTCAATCACTCCAACTGGCAGCAAACCATACAAAGGGATAATATACTTCTATTTCCCTGGACTGAAAATAGTGAACCTCCCAAACATGGTCCACAACTAGTCCTCCCGCTAGCTAATGTTCGAAGATGACCTGGGCTTCGAACATACATATCGACAAAAACACGCAGATAACGATTTCAGAAGTGCTAGGCTCTCCGTCATGGAAGAAAAAATCATGGGCTTCCTGAAGGGTGCCAGGCTGGACATTGATTACTATATTTCTCAGCTGCCGACCTTGAGCATTGTGGCTCACGAGGAAAGTAAGTGAACCTCGCAGACTCAACTTATACCCGAATTATCTTCATCATCATCTCGCTAACTACAACCATCTCTTCAGCCATATTAAACGTTCCAGCAAACCTCCCGCAAACAACTGGCGGGCCATCCCTTACTCAAATGGAGAGGAAAAAGGTGGTCGTGAGGAAGAGTAAAGAAGAAAACGATCCCGTGGCAGACTATTCCTCCTCCGAGACCTTTGACCTCCACGACATGCGCGAAAATCGGATGATGCAGTGGCACCGGAAAAACAAGCATATCCGCGTTTCAACAACACTTCTCTCTTAGAAGTCTGCAAAGCTTTCTCGCCATGCCCACATCGCGAGCACATCGATGTATGGGAAGAGGAATCTACGCGAGCTCCAGCAGGTTCGTACTGCCGACCTCCCCTACCTAGCCGCCCAAGCCCATGTGAATAGCTTGGTAACAAGCCATTTCATGGGTTGCGCTTTGAAAGGGATGGCCAAGGAAAATGACCAACTCTGGGAGCGGAATAAGAGACTCAGCGCTGAGGTAGCACATCTTCAAGGCCATGGGCATCTTAAACCCTTGGCAAGGAATGATGACATCTAGGTAATGATGGCATCCAGGTAATTGTTGATGACATCTAGGTAATTGTTGATCATTTGACAAAAGTGAGACATTTTTTTTCTATGTTGAAAGGTGTTTCAACAAGAAAGCTAGTTGACTAGTATATTAACAAAATAGTGGAGTTACGTGGCATCCCAAGGTTGATAATTTGAGATAGAGATGGGAGATTTATGTTTGACATATGAGAATTAGTATACAAAAAGTTGGGAATTAAACTACAATAGATCACAACATTCCACCCGCATATATATGGGCAATTAGAATGTACAATTCAGATGCTAGATGATCTTCTTAGAATGATGGTTTTGAATTTAATAGATCATAGGAGAAGTATTTAGCACTGGTGAAATTGTTATACAATAATAGTTATCAGTCTAGTATTCAAACGACACCATTTGACGCACTTTATTATACACGATGTCGAAACTCCCCTAAGTTGGGCTGAAGATTGTGAAAAGAAGTTATTTCAGAAGAAAGGAATGGATAAAATGTATAACAGATTCAGAGCTGATGTAGCACATATTAAACCCCACTTCCCCTTTAATGGAGGATAGAGAAAGGAAGAGGCCATTCATGGTCAAGGAAGGCCAAGGGCCTCCTCTCTTCAATTCTAATGGCCTGGTACATCTCCCCCCTTATGTTTAGAGGAGTCAAACAGTCATAACCAGCCCCTAGGTGGTTGTATTCAGAGCTCTTCATGATGGCCGAAAATAGCCATTAATGGCCATTGAAGCTTAACCCCTCCCCTCCCCCTTTTGGTTCAATTAAAAGCTTCCCAAGGGAAGAGGTCTCATTTTCACTCTTCCCCTGAAGATTTCGAGACCTCTTTTGTATTAGTTGAGAGCACCTGACACCACCACCTTCGAAAATGGTGTCACAGTGATCGGCAAGGCTTCAACCACCACAGAAGGTCGACTTCTCACCCTCTTCCTCTGTGCTAGCATCTATGCTTGATTTGGATTGATATTTGGCTCAATTGATCCTGATCTAGTAAGAAAATTCAGAGAATTTCCATGAAAAAAATGTGGTTCAGGGATCGCTGGAAACGGCCTCTCCGGTAGCCGTGTCGTCGCTCAGCGGTAGCCCCCACCTCAACGGAGGTGGCAGTGGTGGTGTCCGGCCAAGGAGGTGGTTGGGTGGTCAGGAATTCACGTCAAAAGGTCCTCAAGGACGGAGGTATCCAGACCGTCAGCTCTAGTTTGAAGATGAATAGATTCCGTCCAAGGCGCTTTAAGATTCGTGTTGTGATTTTATATTGATTTCATTTTAATTCTATATATGTCACATATTATGCAGTGCCTTGAGTAATTTATTAAAAATACTTAGATGTTAAATCATAGGAAATGATCTATATGAAAGTTGTAGTACTCTGAGTCTAGTTTATTTTAAAATTAGTCTCAACCAATTTGGTTCACTGGTTTGGCTACAGAATACCAAATGGTGCAAGCTATACCTAGGGTTAACTAGACACAAATTTGTGTGCCCCCACTAATCTACACATCCAAATACTTTGAAATTTGGATCATAAGTTTGTCTAATCTATATCTCAGACATATCCAAAAATGTGAATTTTTGGAATACATTTTTCTATAGTTTTAGAAAACATTTAATAAATCGTTCAAGATTTAATTAAGGGGCCTAATGACCTTAACACAATCCAATATTTTGGTGGTTGTCCATTAGGGTCATGCATGACTCTGGTAAAAATTTCAGCCCATTTGGGGTTGGTTTGAGTAGGTATTAGTGTGAACAAAAATTGGTCCCTTAAGGGTAAATTAGGGCAAAGGTGAAATTGATGGGTTGAGTGGTCAATCCTCATCCAAAAGGGATGAAACTTTGGACACTGCCTCCTAGTCCTCTAAAACACCCCCTCAAGAGATTTTGATTAGTTTGGGGTGGAGATGCCCTAAGACCCTAGCGAGAGCCCTAGGGTTAAGGTTTGGAGCATATTGAAGGACATGGGAACATATGTCCTTGGATGGTCTTAGAACTTTGTCGGTGAGTATCTAGGGTAAAAATAAGCTCTAAAATGTGGTTTTAGGATTTTTAGTAACATATACGCTCTTTTAAATAGTTATGGATAGTTTAGGGCACTTTGATGCAATCAATAATTACATGCTCAAATGAACTTGGATGCTCATGAAACTTAGGAAGTGAACTTATTAAGATGTTATTGTTCCCTAGAAATTTTATTGAGAATTTTGGATTAGTAATCATTGTACTTCAATCATAAACCCTAAGTTTGAGTTAATCACAAGATATTTATTTTGGGGTTAATTACCTACTTAAAAAGGATAAAACTTTGTCAGGAAACATTTTAGGATACAATAATGCTCTGTGAATTTTATAAAAATATTGGAATAATTTTCATATTGGCTCCTTCATAAGTGCCCATTTGTTGAATATTTTAATATAATTCATTTATGTGATCAATTGGAGTTGGAAAATCAAAATTCTTGGTCACTAGCCTTTTCTGGTCATATTTATCATCCAGTAATTTTCTCATAATATTTGGATGGCTGATTCTAATTTTCCTCTAATTAAAGTAATACTGTTCTTGTTCGTTCCATAAATTGTTGAAGATCAAATCCACCTTGGAAAATTAAGATTTTTGGTATATAATGTTATTTTGATTTTATTAGGTTATCATAATTTTGATAAGGCCATATTTTTTAAGGAAAGTGCACTTGGTATTCAAAGGCTCATGAAGCCTGATTTTGTGGAAATTAAAATATATACCAAATTAAGTAGAGAAGTTATAATCTTCAAGATTTGTTCCTAAAATATAATGATAGACACCCAATAATTATCTTATGAAATTTAGATGAATATATGAAGTGGTCACCATTCATACACATTATGTAGGTTAAATGGTCTGCACTTAGTAGAAATTGTAAAGGTAGGGAAGCATGTGGAACTTGTATGGGAAAGGGTAGTTTGTGTAACACCCCCGAAACTCAAAGAGGGACGGGTGACGTTTTAAGCCCAGTCTGGGTTTTGGAGCAGGTGTCACGGGCGTGTCACGGGCGTGACACGGGCGTGTCACGGGCGTGTCACGGGCATGACACGGGCGTGTCACGGGCGTGACACGGGCGTATCACGGGCGTGACACGGGCGTGTCACGGGCATGACACGGGCGTGTCACGGGCATGACACGGGTGTGTTCAGCCACGGGTCATGTGGTCGACATTTTGACGATCGGCGATCGTCAGTTGAGGCACGCGGCCTGGGAGACGGGCGTGTCCCAGGGCGTGTCAAGCTAGGGAGTTTTTTGAGTCATGCACACGGGACATGACACAGTCATAGACACGGGCGCGTCACATGTGACACGGGCGTGACGAGTACCGTGTCGCAGGCCGTGTCCTCCTCGAGAAGCAAGAGTGTGCAGTTGCACACGGGGCGTGACACGGGTCGTGACACGGCCGTGTCGCATGCAACACGGGCGTGTTGGAGGCCGTGTCGAATATCGTGTGCTGGTTTTCGCGTTAGTCGAGACGGCGAAAGGGCAACACGGCCCTTGACACGGGCATGTCGCAGGCCGTGTTCGGCCCAGACTTTGTAAATTTGGGCTGAATCGCAGCCGTTCGATTTCCTTGGCTTAGAATCCGATGGCTGGGGGTGGATGCTGGCGGTTTAAACCCAGAAATAAGGTTTGTAATCCCTCATTTCATCCCCTTGGTTCTCTTTCTAAAGTTTAGAGAGAGGGGAGAGCAAGGAGGAGGAGGAAGGCCAAGATCTGGCCGCCGGTGGAGCTTCGGAGCTCCGAATCGCGATCCGAGTTCAGATCCGCGAAGGCGACGCCGCTGCGATGCTTTCCAACCGCGTAGTTTTTCATGGCGCCGCGGAAGAACGCAAGGGTAACGATTCTCTTCTTGAGCATGTGAAGCTCTTCTTCTTTTGCATGGGAAAACCCTTCTCCCGCGAGTGAGCGGCGAGATTGTGGTATTCCTTGGGGTAGATATGTAAAGTCCCCCTTGTTAGAGTCCGGAATCGTAGTACGGACATAGGCATGATGTGTGAAGCCTACCCGGACATGTTGGTCCAGATCAGTGATGATTTGCTATGCATTGTTGGTCGGAGAAGACTCCGAGCATTGTGATTGTTTTCGGATTACAATGCGGTAGTATGCATTAGGGAATCTGGGGGATTAACCCCGAGGTACACTCGGAAATCTGGACGGAAATGCATTTCTGTCATATCGGTGGCCTGGGAGCAAATCGGGTACATAGCGGGGCTATGTACCATGTTTTATCATTATTTGGGACTGGAGAAGCTTAGTCCGCATCAAAGGCCTAATGGCAATGGCGGAGTGAGCAACGGGCTGGTGTACCCCTAACCGCTCTACTTGCTCGATTAAAGCAACCAAGAGTTTTATGTGGGAATTACCGAGGTTTGGAGATCGAGTCTAGGCTGTGGCTGAGAAGACTAAATGCTCACAAGATTGCCTCCCCGGGGGTGGTGGTAGAGTCGAGGACCAGACGGGGTTCGGACTGGCTTCGCCGAGTAAGTGCCTTGAGAGCACGGGGTGTACGGCCGTGTGAGCATGCACCTGTGATGTGATGCTTATTTTGCTATGTTGCTTATTTTGTTAACAAGTGCAGGGAAGAAGATTTGCCGCCCCGGTTTGGGGGCGGAATCGTTATAATTTGGTCAGCATAGCTGACCGTTGCCTTTATTTACCACCATGTGGTGGATTGTTGCTTGCAGGTGCTGCGGAGCTGAGAGGTAAATAGTGGGCTAAAGCCTGAGTTGCTGTGCCGGCCCTCGAAGGCCAAGTTTTGAGTGTTTTCCTTTTTGTACTCATGTGTGACCGGCCTGCGTGCCGAGGTTTGGAAGACACTTTTTGTTAAGCAAACTCTTGTAAGGCTTTAAGGCCAATATTCGTGTATTAAACATTCCTTGTTTTTAGTTGCGTGGACATTCATGTTAGCAGGGTTCTTAATTGTGCAACTTAATAATAGCTTCCGCTAGGTGCTGTGTAGGATGTTGTGTTTGGTTGAATGGTTTCAATGCGTAACCAACCGGTTTGTACGTAGTATATGACGTCGGGCCCCGGCCGGACCTATTGTTATATACTATGTGACGGATAGGGGTGTTACAAATTGGTATCAGATTACTAGTTCTGGTCAAGCTTAAATGAATTCGTGGACGAATTCACTTTAAGGGGTGGTGAGCACATGTGTGCGCGCCATCGTTATAACATGAAAAGAACCCATGAATGTCAACTTAGGAATGAAAATACACATGTTTGAGGAACCTGCGTGTTCCTATAATTGCTTTTTGCAATTTTGTTCAGTCACTTATGGTGTTTTGAACGGCTATAGGTGTCCGGAAGTGGAGCGTGGCAGCCTGAACACACGTTTACTGAGCAAACTACGACACCAAGTAACATTCCTGAGACCCCTACGTCCTTGGAAACCATAAGAAGGGTGGTTGAAGCGGTATTCGCTGTGACCAACGCACAACATAGGAGTAATGTGCAACCCTTTGTCCCTGAGATGGCCCCAACATCGGGCGGTATGTTGGAGCAAAGGGAATTTGGTGGTCATTTAGAGCAGCAGATGAGCTTGACGGTGGTGCAGGGAGCACATTAAGTTAACGCATATTTGCAGACGTTCCTTATGTTAAGGCGCTACCCAGGCTTTGAATGGGAAACCGAGCAATCTATAGTTGATAGATTTTATAACGGTCTGCACAGCGAGTTGCGTATCCTACTTCTAGGACCCAAGTTATTGGGATTCTGAGCTTTGGTGGAGTCGGCTAGAGCTTTGGAGGTGGAGTTGGGGAAAACTCACCAAGTACCAGTGAATAGGGTACCAAACCCTACAGATCCTTTAAGGGCTGCCTATCGAAAGACGCCGAGAAAAGAGGTTGGGTCATCTACTACCCGAACTACCCTCAATTGTTATTCTTGTAGCAAGAAAGGGCATCTCGCCAGAGAGTGTTGGGAGAGTGCTCAGAAGACAAGGAAAGTTTTGGCAGGAGCAGTCGAAGATGCTATGGCAAAGGATTCGGTTGTCAAGTTGACAACCTCAAAATCTGGGTACCGTAGGTGGTACAAGAAGGCTAGGAGGTCGGGTCTAGTCCCTTCCTCTAGCACATCTGGAGCGACTGCAGTCCAAACCCCGGATGCATGCTTTGTTTGTGGAAAGCTGGGGCACTATGCCCGGGACTGTTGGAGTGGACGCTCAATGTCCAAAAAGAAGTCGGGGCCAATATCTGACGAGAAAGGCAAGGCGGTGGTATCCATCGCATCGCTGTTTACTCCGGCCCAACTGGGAATGGACACCCTTGGCCAGCAGGAGGCCATGTGCCCGACCATCGGGTCGACAGGTATGGTTTAATCGTTAGTAATCTTGCTTCTTATCTTATGCGTGTTAACTTAGAACTGGATGTTCTAGGATTTATTTTGGAATCTTGGTAATCCGGAGAGAGCATAGTTTCGATACGGAACTTCGCATTCCTGTTATTCGAAGAATCTATATCGCGCATCGGAGTTTTCCCTTCGATGGTAAAGTAAGCAATCCGGATGGGTTATTACCCAGTAGTCGTCCAGTGCGCACGGAGATACAGTCTGTGCGGTAAGAGTCTTATTGAAAGTCAAGGATTCGACTTGCTAGCGTCACTGTTGCCGTTAGTAGAGTTCGACGTCATCTTTGTTATGGAATAGCTTTTGGGGCAGAAGGCTTTTATCATTTGTAACCGCAAAGAAACCTAGCTGGGTGTTGGGCAGGAGACAACGTTTACGGAACTGAAGGGATCGAGCAGGACACTGACGTCTGCCCTATCGGTGGTCAAGACAGTTTGTGCTGGCGCAGAGCTGTTCTTCACATTGGTGGAGGCTGTAACGCCTAAGTACACTCTGGGTAGTATCCCAGTGGTTTGTGTGTATCCCAATGTGTTCCCGAATAATCTCCCTGGATCCCCACCGTAGCGAGAGATCGATTTCACGTCTGAGTGGTGCCGGGTGCCAAACTTGTGTCACGCTCTCCTTATAGGTTGATGCCTAAGGTGATAGCGGAGTTAAAGGTTAAATTAGAAAAGTTGGTGGAGCAAGGGTATGTACATCCAAGCTCGTTGCCTTGGAGCGCACCGGTCCTTTTTACCAAGAAGAAGGACGAGAGCTTGAAATTGTGTATCTTTTGCGGAGAGCTGTGTAAGCTTGCAGGAATAGGACAAATACTAGATCCCAATGATCGATGATCTTTTGATCAGTTAGTCGGGTCTTCGGTGGACTCAATAGTGGATCGTAAGTCCGGTTACCCTCAACTGAGAATAAGGGTAAGTGTTATCGCAAATGCGGTATTAAGCACGAGTGATGAGCAATCCGAGCCTACGATCGTGCTGTCTTGGCAGTCAAGTGTGGCATCACTGTTCATAGACCAGATGAGCGGAACATTCTTGGAGTACCTAGTTCAGTTTGTGATTGCCTTCATCGACGACACATTGGGGGAAATTTTAGTGCGAAGGATAACACTTCTGAATACCTACTTTTGGCTCTGGGGACGCTAAGGTGCAACTATTTATACTTCCAGTTCTCCAAGCGCGAGTCTTGGGTTATCCTCGGTAGCGCTCCTCGGTCCTATAGTTGGTATAGTGGGTGAGCGTGGATCTAGCGTTGTTAGTCGCGATGCGAGAGTGGCCTGTGTTATCTCGGTAGTGGAAACCCAGAGTTTTCTGGGGTGGCCGGCTACTACAGGCGCTTCGTAGGGGACTTCCCGCAGATAGAATTACCCCTCACTGCATTGATAAGAAAAAGCTTAAAAGGTTGTTTTGATGCGCGAGTGCGCCCAAACTTTGAAGGGTTAAAGAGTTGGTCAACCACGGCGCCAGTGTTAAGTTCGCCGAGTGGAACCAAAAGCCGTGAGTTCTACGACACTGTCTTGGGCAATGGATTGGACTGCGTGCTGCTGCTGCGTGGTAATGATATGTCTTATGGCTCGCGTTAGCTGTAAAAGCACGAGAGGAATTGACCGGCCCGCCATCTGGAGTTAGCGTCCGTGTGTTTTGCGCTTAAGATGTGGAGGCATTGCTCGTACGCCGCATAAATCGGTGTTTGTACCGATCATAGGAGTCTGATAAAATGGATGGTGTTCCTGGGAGACCATACGTTCGAAAATTGTTTTAGTGCCCGTTGTAAGGCAGTGTAGTTGCGGGTACATTGAGACGAAGGGCTCCCGCCCAAGCCAACTGGTGTAGATTCATGTTGAGAGTTTGCCCTGGGAGTTGGAGATGTTAGCTATCTTATGCATTGACAAGAAGACTAGCGTCGAAGCGTATTTTTAACTGGTCGGAAGTCCAGTATGACCTGGCTGATCGTAGTTGGCAGACTATGGTTTGTGTAGCTGCTTGAAGGAAATCATGGGTGCGGCTCGGTGGGTCAAAATCTCAAATCGACGGTTGCAGGTGGGCTACCAAGGAAAGACAACTGTTTGTGCGACCCAAGCATGGGCAATTGATAAGTGGAGTTGTGGTGTGTTATACCAAGTACTCAACTTACTTAGGAAGCACGAAGTTGTGTCATTATCTGAAGAAATTGTTTTGGTGGTCGAGGCTCAAGAGAGTCGTAGCATTGTTTGTGGCTAAGTGCCCAGCGTGTGGCTTAGTGAATGCGGAGTGCCAGAAGCTGAGAGGATTCTCGAATCCTTGCCGAGTTCGGAATGGAAGTTCGACTGGACTGTGTGAATGGTTTGCAAAAGTCACAATGGGGAAGCGATGCCATGTGGGTGATCGTAGTTGTGTTGACTCTAGGGTCGCACTTCATTCTGCATAGGAAGGATAATTTGGCAGAATAACTGGCAAATGTTGTTGGATATCATTGTTAGACTGCATGGTGTGCCCCGCAACAACGTGAGCAATCGAGGTGGGCGTTCTACGTCAAATGATTGGAGGTGGCTACAGAAAGTGCTGGAAACTAAGTTGTAGTTTAGTCCAGTCTTACATCCGCGGACGAATGAGCAGACCGAGTGGGTCAACAGTACATTGGAGGATGTGCTTCGCATGTGCGTTCTGGACTTCGGGAAGCATTGGGAAGGCCATCTGTTTTGGTAAAGTTTGCGTACAACTTTAGCTACCAAGCGAGCATACAAATGGCACCCTTCGAGGCCCTATGAGGTTGAAATTGTCGCATGCAATTGTCGAGGCTAGAAATGGATGACACGAAGTTGTATTCAAAGCAAGAGATGGTAAACACTACCCCTTTGGTGCGAACCATATGAGAACTATTGCTAATTGCTCAGGGGAGGTAGGCTAAGTACTTTAACGCCATGTATCGGAATGTGGAGTTAACGGATGGAGTATAGGAAGTTATAGTCGTTCAAGAGTGTTTCACGGGAGCGACGCTTGGGGAAAGCTAGGTCCGGTATACCTTGGACCACTTAATATTTCTAGAGCGGTTTGGTGAGGCGGCGAAAGAGCCTTCGAACTTGATCGTGAGTGATCAAGTTTTGGTGGACGAAAGGTTGACGTCAAGGGTCAAACCTTTTCGTTTTGGAGACCGTGAAGTCGAGCGAATTTGTCTCAAGGAATTCAAGATAGTCGTGGTCCGGTGGGTTCAATTGCGATAGCAAGGAGCTCTCTTAGGAATGAGAGCAATCTATGCTGGTTGTGTACCCAGAGCTGATCCGCCTGGGTACCGTTGAGAGTTTCTGTTTTCTCTCCTTTAGTAATTTCGTGGACGAAATTCTTTTAAGGGAGGGAGAGTTGTAACACCCCCGAAACTCAAAGAGGGACGGGTGACGTTTTAAGCCCAGTCTGGGTTTTGGAGCAGGTGTCACGGGCGTGTCACGGGCGTGACATGGGCATGTCACGGGCGTGACACGAGCGTGTTCGGCCACGGGTCATGTTGTCGACGTTTTGACGATCGGCGATCGTCAGTTGAGGCACACGGACTGGGACACGGGCGTGTCCCAGGGCGTGTCAAGCTAGGGAGTTTTCTAACTCATGCACACGGGCCATGACACGGTCATAGACACGGGTGTGTCACATGTGACACGGGCGTGTCGGGTGCCGTGTCGCAGGCCATGTCCTCCTCGGGAAGCAAGTGTTGGCAGTTGCACACGGGGCGTGACACGGGTCATGACACGGCCGTGTCGCATGCGACACGGGCGTGTCGGAGGCTGTGTCGAATGTCGTGTGCTTATTTTCGCGTCGGTCGAGACAGAGAATGGGCGACATGGCCCTGGACACGGGCGTGTCGCAGGCCGTGTTCGGCCCAGATTTTGTAAATTTGGGCTTAATCACAGCCGTTCGATTTCCATGGCTTGGGATCCGACGGTTGGGGTGGATGCTGGCGGTTTAAACCCGAAAATAGGGTTTGCAATCCCTCATTTCATCCCCTTGGTTCTCTTTCTAAAGTTTAGAGAGAGGGGAGAGCAAGGAGGAGGAGGAAGGCCAAGATCCGGCCACCGGTGGAGCTTCGGAGCTCCGAATCGCGATCCGAGTTCAGATACGCGGAGGCGACGCCGCTGCTGTGCTTTCCAACCGTGTTGTTTTTCATGGCGCCGTGGAAGAATGCAAGGGTAACGATTCTCTTCTTGAGCATGTGAAGCTCTTCTTCATTTGCATGGGAAAACCCTTCTCCCGCGAGTGAGCGGCGAGATTGCGGTATTCCTTGGGGTAGATATGTAAAGTCCCCCTTGTTAGAGTCTGGAATCGTAGTACGGGTATAGGCATGATGTGTGAAGCCTACCCGGACATGTTGGTCCGAATCGGTGATGATTTGCTATGCATTGTTGGCCGGAGAAGACTCCGAGCGTTGTGTTTGTTTTCGGTTTGCTATGCGGTAGTATGCATCAGGGAATCTGGGGGATTAACCCCGAGGTACACCCGGAAATCTGGACGGAAATGCATTTCTATCATATCGGTGGCCTGGGAGCCAACCGGGTACATAGCGGGGCTATGTACCATGTTTGATCGTTATTACGGACTGGGGAAGCTTAGTCCGCGTCAAAGGCCAAATGGCTATGGCGGGGTGAGCAACGGGCTGGTGTACCCCTAACCGCTCACCCTGCTCGGTTAAAGCGACCAAAAGTTTTATGTGGGACTTACCGAGGTTTGGAGATCGAGTCTAGGCTGCGGCTGAGAAGACTAAATGCTCACAAGATTGCCTCCCTGGGGGTGGTGGTGGAGTCGAGGACCGGATGGGGTTCGAACTGGCTTCGCCGAGTAAGCGCCCTGAGAGCACGGGGTGTATGGCTGTGTGAGCGTGCACTTGTGATGTGATGCTTATTTTGCTATGTTGCTTGTTTTGCTAACAAGTGCAGGGAAGAAGCTTTACCGCCCCGGTTTGGGGGCGGAATCGTTATAATTTGGTCAGCATAGCTGACCGTTGCCTTTGTTTTCCACCGTGCGGTGGATTGTTGCTTGCAGGTGCTGTGGAGCCGAGAGGTAAATAGCGGGCTAAAGCCCGAGTTGTTGTGCCGGCCCTCGAAGGCCAAGTTTTGAGTGTTTTCCTTTTTGTACTCATGTGTGACCGACCTGCGTGCCGAGGTTTGGAAGACACTTTTTGTTAAGCAAACTCTTGTAAGGCTTTAAGGCCAATATTCGTGTATTAAACATTCCTTGTTTTTAGTTGCGTGGACATTCATGTTAGCAGGGTTCTTAATTGTGCAAATTAATAATTGCTTCCGCTAGGTGTTGTGTAGGACGTTGTGTATGGTTGAATGGTTTCAATGCGTAACCAACCGGTTTGTCCGTAGTATATAGCGTCGGGCCCCGGCCGGACCTTCTGTTATATACTATGTGACGGATAGGGGTGTTATAGTTTGTGTACCTGGTCTGGTTGTAATATATAGGGTCAGTAAAAGAAGGTAGGTTGTGAGAGCCCGGTTGTGCAAGAGCAGAGTTGTGCTCGGGATTGACGGTGGACCGTCCTTCTTTTGAGAGGGAAAGTCTAAGTATGATTAGAGCTAGTTGAAGAGTAATGATAACAAATTGGTACATGGGTAGATACTAACAATACTAAGTACCTTGCAAAAGGGAGCTTTGGGCTTTAGACCATCGTAGTTCCAACTGCCCTCGAGAGCCCTTCACAAGGAATGCCCTGGGCTGTCCAAGATTAACCTTAAACCGTAAGACAAAAATGTTAAAGAGCAATTAGTAAAAACTAGGGCTTCGCCTTCACTCACCCCGATGACTCGGGAGGTTATCTATGTTTGGTTATCCGAGCAGTAGGCTCGGTGGTTATGGAAATTGGCAATTTAGCCCGGCAAGCCGAAGGATCGGAAGTTAGTTGTAATAGATAGGTTAGTCCAAGGAGCCGATGGCACGAGAATTCATTGCTACAAGTGCATAGGTGGTGGGTCTTCGGTATTTGATGGTTGTTCACACCGATGTTGATACGATGACTCGGTGGGTAAGGTTTACACTTAGCCAAGGAAAGACTGGCGGGTTTGTCAGCATACGTGGTGACTCTGGTGTATCCTTCATAGGCGTATGTAAGGGCTAGGCCTGGTAGTATGGATACCATCCTAGGAGTTCGATGGCCCAAACCACTATCTCCACTGGCCACTATGTAGGCTCCTAGGAGTGAAGCTTGCTTCCAAAACCAGGGAAGTAATGGTCTGTGCGCATAGAGTCAGGTGCGTGTGTTGCACTTGTATGAACATAACATTAAATCTGCATAACATAGCATATCATGCCATTATTGTATTTAAACCCCTACCCCTTTTGTATAAATTGGTATGAGACTTTTTATATGATAGGCCCTGTAAAATGACCCCTTAATTTATAAGTTTGTATGAACATTGTTATAAATTAAGGTTACCTTTAAATATATCTTGTTCTTTTTTACTTCTCCTTTATTACTGCTCTACTTGTTATATAACTGCTAGTATAGACTCTTGTATATGGTATACTATATGACTTCCAGATAGTTCCTCCATCACCTATTTTGCTTACTCTCCGCCTTCATAAGCTTCCCTACCTCTCCTCCCGCTCGATGCTTAGGAGTCATGGGGGTGAGGCTGGGATGATTGTTGGCTTAGTCTTAATGACTAACGGTCGGTGGACCAAACAATTCATGGGCTCCGGATGGGAGACAAGGAGCAACAGTAGGAGATGTAGCAGTAGTGGAGTACGGTGCTCATGGTGGTGGGCAAGTCTTGCACAGGATCACCAGCCTCTGGCTCTGTGAGTGTCAATTTTTACTTAGCTTCCACGAGAGTGTTGTACTGAGGTCTTGATGTATCGGGCATGGGCCCGCTTATATTTCTATTTCTACATTTCCGTTCAGTTTTAGTACTTCTATATTGCCATGACCCGTATTTTCTCCCAAAAAAGATTGTATCAGAGCCAGAGAAAATACGTGCCATGATGCCACGTCGTGCAGGGGATAACTTCACACGTTCAGGCAAAACTCAAGACTCTACATCTTTTAAGAAAATCGTAAATTATTATGAGAGAAAATCAGTTAAATTTGACGGCCGTATCCCTCGGCACAGTGGATAAGCTAGTCCACAATTAAAATATATATATACGCATCGGAAAATACTTGGTTTGGTTGATTTGACATCCTAAAATAGCATAAATGTCCCTGAGGGACGACTCATGGTATGCACGACTCTAGAGGTTAGTACAGTATATATAAAAATATAGTCTTTACGCTAATAGGAAAAGTAGTGCTTTAGTTTTATAAATATTATGCGCATGAGATACATAAAGTAATGCTTTAGGGTTTAAAATACCTAACGTGCAACCTAGCATAAAACCTTCCCAGAAATAGTGAACAACCTAAAATAGGCAAAAGTAGATGTTTTAGTTCATACCCAGTAACATAAGTAAGCCACCAGTGGGCATAGACAACCTGACATGAACCCACTGGTGAGTATGCATGTCTATATAGAAAGGAAGAAAAAACAACCTCACCAGATGAGGAACAACAACCTCAGGCACCCAGGAGGCCACAAGTAAACTCCACCAGAGGACTAATCGTCTAACTGGCTATAACCTGAACCTGAAGCATTCAAAGAAAGAACACCTCAGCAATAAAAAAATAATGGAAATGGAGCATTAGATTCATAAACAATGAAAGAAGGGGTACCAACCCTGTAACAAAAGGCAAACAGTAGAAGAAAAGCATTACAGTAAGAGTAAAACAATATCAAAAGAGCAGTAAAAGCCTACCAAGTGTGAGCATACATAGCAACAAGCTCTGCCAAAAAGACTACAGCAGCACCAAGGCAAACATATGCTAAGAGAAATAGCCCTGAGAAAGGAAAGGAACTTATAGTCCTAAACTTAGTGAATTATTGGCCGTGGTGAAAACCTTGGGTCGGAGTGGGCGGCGCAGCCCTTACCAACAACCAGACCCAAAAAAACACTCCACGGAGAAAACAAATGGTGGCAGCTACAGAGTCCACACACCAAACCATACCAGCCCATTACGGCCTAGGTGGTGGTGGCCACAGCTCAGCACACAAAATTCACCCCTTACAGAGCCCACAAAAACACACCACCTGCCATAATCCACGAGTCGACATACAAAAACTAGTCGATCACCCAACCCCCCCTAAAAGAAAACGCCATACTAACAATCCTAAGGAAACACACCAAACCATAGGCAAAAGCGTCGAGTTCACTCGACGCGACGCTGAGTGGGTTCACCACACTCAATGCCAATCAGCTTCGGCATTGAGTGAGGTCCACCAATGATGAGTCCCTATTTTATACTATATTTTGGACTCATCTAGGCCTATTTCCATGTCTTTGCACACCGTTTAGCGCCATTTGCACTCCTTTTGGTTCGCTACGGTTTTCCACGCCCTGTGCACCTTTTTAGCCCATTTCCGTGCTTGTGTGCATTTACTTTCTTGCTATGTTTATCACTGTTCGCTGTGGCTGCCGCGATCGATGCCCCGTGCAGTTTTCCTGCAGGTTTGGGGATCGTGAGGGCATTCGGGATAGGCGTTTCACTATTTTTGGCAAAGGAGTCAGTGGTCGTGCGTTTTTGCCCACGCACGACCATCGACCTCCTGGCGCACGATCACTGATCGTGCGCAGCCCGGTCTCATTTGTGGAACTCTGTCTTGAACCTTCCGCACGATCACTGCCATACCTCGCACGACCATTGCTCGTGCGCCGCCGATCGTGCGCAGTCATATCCATTTTGCAAAAGTCTGTCTGGCTATTTCCGCACGATCATCAGCCTTGCCTCGCACGATCACTGATCGTGCGCTGCTGATCGTGCGCGACTACTGATTTTCTGATGCAGGTCTGCAGGTTGCTCACGCACGGGCGCTGACCTTGGTCGCGCACGATCACTGGTCGTGCGCCAGTGGTCGTGCGCGCTATTTATTCTGCAAGCTATAAATACGCTGTTCCGCGAATTAGGGCAAGACGATCATTACGGAACCTCCGCCAGTCCGCCGTTTCGCCCTCCAGCAAGTCCCATTCACCTCCACCTTCATCCATACCAACGGGAGGACCTTCTCCGGTGATTCCGAAGCATTTCGCATCCTCCGGCGATCCTCCCGGCCATTGAAGCATTCTTCTCCGAGCTTTCCACCAAGGAAGAAGACGAAGCACCCCTAGAGAACGGAGTTACAGGCCCTCGAGGTGACAGCTCGGTGGTACCGGAAGCCCTCCTCGGACTGCGCTTGGAAGCGGATTGACAACCCGCACCTCCGGCCAACAACCGCGGTGGATCTTCAATCTCTTGGTTGTGCATTTTCTCTCTTTCTCTTGTTGTATGAAATGCTTGTGCTTGTAATGGACATCAACTTCTAGCATTTTTGTTATTAGTTGTATTTCATCTTGCTCTTGAGATTTATTCTTCGATGCGCCTCGCTCCATCTCACTCCACTCCACACATTAGTTTCACTCAAGCTTGCTCCGCACTAATCACCTCACTCGCTAGATTTCCGTCCACTCGCCAATCGAAGTACGGCATCGCGGCCGCTACATCCATCTCGCCTTGAGAAGCGGTGATTGCGACCCGCATAGTTTAATTAGTGTAATCGGTCGTAAGACCACCAACCAAAGCCCCTTTCTTTTTCTGTTTATTTCATTTAACTCTCATAACGATAGTTTCAGAGTCTAAATCGTTCGACGCCAATTGCATTCCTCAAGAGACCGACATCCGGGGATTCATTCCCAACTTTATTACTTGAGCGACCGGTACGCTTGCCGTATTTTACGCGCATCAAGTTTTTGGCGCCGTTGCCGGGGAATGTAACTGTTGAACGATCATGATTTCTGAAAATATTGGTATTTGAGTTAATTTGTTTTGCTCTGTTTCATTTCTTTTCTCTTCTGCTGTAGTTCATTGTTGGAATTGTAAGTTTTGCACGATGAATCTTTGCAAAGTAGTTGCTTCCATTTGACTTTGATATTTCCGCAATGTGGGCCAATTTCAATATTCGTTGCCCTCATTGTGGAGATACCTCACATGCAAGTGATCGATGTCCCCAGAAGTATAGTTCCCAGGAAATTCATGACTCTACATTTCGTAGACATAAGCCGGTTATCCACCGACCCGCGGAGCCATTACCGCACTACTTTTTCTCGGCTTCAGCAAACGCTTCACCGCGGAAGCCGGCTAAGCAGTGCATCTTTTGTCGAAGCTGGGATCATGCATTGAAGGACTGCACTGCTTATTTGGCTGAATTGGAAGTGGATAATGAGCCGGACTTCCGGATTATTCCCACTTCCACCGTGAGCAGCACCCCTTCAGCCTCGGGATATGCATCGATGCCGTCTCCATGTTTTGGAGAAAGCACTTCCGGTACATGCCCTGATGCTTATGTTGATCCCCATCCCGGCATGGATACGTATACTTCTGATGAACATGCATCACCTAGCATCGAGTCCGGTTGCGAAGAGACAGTTCTTGACTCCCCGTTGAGTTCTGTACCTCCGCCTTCCGCTTTGCATAGTATTCATTCTTTTTCTGATGTTTCTGTTGAGGCTGATTCGCAGGTGGAAACTAGCACTTTCAGCTTTCTGTTAGATCCAGTCGAGGAGGACATTTCCGTGGTTGAGGTTGCTACCTTCACCCCATGTGAGGATGTCCAATGCGCGGACGAAATGGATGCTACGCTAGGAACTTCTTGTCCCATCCTGAACAGTGATGTTCAGTTTTCTATAATTCCACCAATGGGGGATGATTCCGGGACCATCTCCAAGATTGAGGATCTTTTATGTTATTCTTCTGATTTATTTCTTGACCCTGTTCTTGTTTCCACATCCCTGCAGGACCCCATCGTGGAACCGGTTCGATCAGTACAAGGGCCTGTAATGCGGCCTACGACTGCTAGAAACCATTTGCAGGTGGTGTTGGAAGCGACGAGCTTCACAAGTTATTTCCTGCCCATGCCTGACATTTATGACAGGTATACTTATACAGGTAGTGGGGCATTTGCTCTGTCTCCATACCGGTACCCGCTACCAAAATGCGTGCTTGAGCAATTGCCTGAGCATTTCTATTTTCATACGCCAATCAGCTAATACGTGATTAGAAGTTGAATAAGTCCTGTTGGGAGACAGAAAACCCAATAGTTATCTAGGTAGCTTGTTCTTTTCTTTTCTAGTAGAATTTTAGCAATTTGTTTCTTCTTTTCCAATCTCAATGTTTGTGGTAGCTCCGCCTCATTTCCTTATCTCCCGTGCGCACCCGCAGCGTTATCCGAGCGATCTTGGTATAAAACTTGGTGCCTGTAATTTTAATATATCGCGCACGACCACTGATCGTGCGCGCTATTTGATTTCGCACGATCACTGATCGTGCGGACGGCCCAGTTTTTATAAAAGGACCCCTCGGGCGACGCTGAGCGTGCGCCCTAATCTCTCGCTCCCAAGCTTTCGTCGTGCGTCGGTCTCCTGAGCTTCCGTTTCCCCCTCTTCTTCTCCGGCAAATCTCCGAGAGATTTCTTCCCTCCTCGCTCCACCGGATCTTCCTCTTGCAATGGCCTCTACCTCTAACCGCAGGGCTGTCAACGCCTACCAGCGCTCCACTCCGGCTCAGGTGCTGCAGAGGATGGCGGCATTTCAGAAGGACACCCACCAGCGCCGGTTTACTGATTTGAAGGACAAACCCTTCCTCCCTCAACGTCTTGTGGACTGGGAGGAGTTAAGGTCCATTGGCGACGGCGGTGTTCTTGCGGATTCCATCCTCCACCTCTACTCATTTGACAAATGGAGCCACGTTTTCGAGTGCCGCGAACCCGGCTTCAGAGAGCTCACTTTGGAGTTCCTCTCCACGTTTGAGTGGGAATGCGACACTCGCGGCTATCGCCCTGTTGATTGCTCCTTCCGGATTCGGGGACGGGTCATTTCCATGACCATCCATGAGCTTGGCGTCCAAGCCGGATTCTACTCTGATGCCTCGGAACCTCAAGGTTTAGGCTCCGGCTTCCCTGAAGGGTCCTCCCATGGGTCTGCTTGGCGCGAAATTACCGGTTCCGACGAGGAGTATGTGGCTCGGAAGGCCAAGTCGACCAAGATCATTTCCCCTGCCTTGCGGTATCTTCAGCATCTTCTTAGCCACTCACTCACGGCGCGGTCACTTAGTCAGAATGTGGTTGGGTGGCAGGATCTAGTTTCACTTTATAGCATGCTCCGTCGGGAACCCATCCATCTTGGTTATATGCTGGCGACATTCTTCCATCATGTGGCTACTTATCGCCTTGCCGGCGCGATCGGTGGTGCTTACTACATCACGCGCATCGCCAAGAATTTGGGAGTTTGGGATAGTTTGCCGCCAATGGAGCAGGTTACCACCCCTTCTGTCATCACCCGAGCCAACATGGTCAGTTTTCATCTGCTGCGTGTTATTGGGAGGCGATCCGATCGTCGTTTTGAGATTGTTATGCCCGGTGACGCCCGAGGAGCTTTGCAGGAGGACGAGGATGCAGTTGCTCCCGAATCTTCCGCCATGGGTAGGCGGAGAGCTGCAGGAGGCACTCAGCCACGTCGTTCTCGGCCACCATCTGCTGAGCCGGAGAGGCAGCCCGACCCTCATTTCAGTGCTACGCAGGGTCAGAACATTCCATTCTTGAATGAGCGGCTCGCGGATATTGAGGCCTCCCAGTTGTGGATGCAGAACCTGGTATATCAGCAGGCTTTGCGTGGTGGCCTAAACATCCCTCCGCCGCCGGTTCGTTCCGCTCCCGCTCCCCGCCCGCCGCCCGTTGAGATCGACAGCAGCGACGAGGAATGAGTGCAATTCCTCTCCCCCACTGCTACCTCTGCATTTTATTTTTGGAACATTTTGAGCTTTATTTTATTTTGCTGCATAAACATTATATACAATTGCTAATACAGGTATTTGGTCCACCTTAAGGACGGTAAACAAAAGGGCTATTCGGGAGACAACCCAAGCTTGGACCTTTTGGTCCCCTTGTTTATGTTTGATTTTAGTTTATGCTTTCTATTTTTTGTATTTTCTCTTGTTCGGCCTAATTCGCAGGTTCAGCTTATCCTTTGTGCGATGCAGCACTGCCCGCGAATCATCATGCAATCTTCTGGCATGCTCCCCTCTTTGGAGCATTGGTACTCTCTCTCGCTTCAGATTTCATTTTCTGGTTGAATGTTTATTTTTCTTGCTTATGTTTTCATTCAAGTCTGGGGGGAAAAGCCGCTTGTGCACTCCACGAGCACATTTAATTTCGCATGCCAGTAGTTTTCCTTTTTCGCTTCATTATGTTAGACTCCTGCTGTGCGCACACATTTGCACCCACATGAGCGCGCACTCTTACCACGCGCGCGGCTCGGGTTGAGTACTTATGTTGTGTAAGTTTTAAGATTGTGGTGCTGACGTAGGATTTTGTCGTACAGTAGTTCGAAACTCGTGCAGTGCTCCTAATCGAGTGCTCACGTTGTGTAGGAATTGTATAGAGCTAGTTTCTTCTCATGCTTGCATTTTATATTTTTTTCTATATTCGTAAATACTGTCTGTCCTACTCAACTTCTGAATCCGGAGTGATCTCGCGGTAGTGTAGGCATGTGTGTAAGCGTCGCTGGCTTTGTTTTGCTCGAGTCGGGAGGACGGATCACTTTTCTCGGTGGCTAAGAACTTGCCCCAAGCGACTTTCGAAGCATTGGTGCCCGGTTAGTCGAGCGTGAGCGTGACGTAGGCCATCATTTTGGCCCGGTTGATCCTTGCACCCGTCCTAACATAGCCCTCGCTAGCCCCGTTGAGCCTACCTCCCCTTTTGATCAGCTCCACATGCAAGTCACCAAAGCCTCAAGCCACTCCTAGTCGCACACCCGCATTGAGCTCTTGTTTCGTTAATTTCTCGTTGGGTTGTTGTGATGGGCGGATTTTGTGAACGTGTGGATATGCCGCAAAGTTTATAAATGCTGAATTATTGAGAAAAGAAAAGAGAAAAGAAAAATGTGACCAAGAAAAGAAAAGAGAAAAGAAAAAGTATAAATGAAAAAATCTGAAATTGAGAAATTTGTTTTATGGTAGGCGGTGCACCCACTCATGTTGTAAAAGCTAAGTTTGGGGGTGTGGTGCACTCGCATTCTTGTTGTTAGCGAGAATTCTGATGTGTGCGAGCTCCGTTGGGTTGTGCGTAGCCTTCGTTTTCATCTTGTCCATCCATACCTACATCTACACCCAAGCCCCACTCTTCACCTCAAGTCCTACGGATTTACGCTCGAGTCAAACCCGCATCGTGGAGAAAGTGCGAACGGGCAAGCATATGGCCCCCGACATTGGTGGATTCCTTTGGAGGTGATCATGAGCCCCGGTCTTTGGCAATACCTCGCCATCCGACTTGCCTACTTTCTGCCTTCCCATGACCGTGCGATTCTCCGGAATTCATTCTTTGAGTAGTGACAGTATCTATTTACGTTTTTCGAAAATTATAAATTGCATTGCATGATTAGAAACTCTTTCTATTATATTTTTTACGCATGTGAGCTTCTCGATTTCTCGTCCTACTGTAGGTTGTAATTACTACGTCAGCTAGCCGTTTTAGAGCCCACAACGTGATTATTTGCCCGGGACGTGCAAATGGTTAAGTTTGGGGGTGTGATGAGTCCCTATTTTATACTATATTTTGGACTCATCTAGGCCTATTTCCATGTCTTTGCACACCGTTTAGCGCCATTTGCACTCCTTTTGGTTCGCTACGGTTTTCCACGCCCTGTGCACCTTTTTAGCCCATTTCTGTGCTTGTGTGCATTTACTTTCTTGCTATGTTTATCACTGTTCGCTGTGGCTGCCGCGATCGATGCCCCGTGCAGTTTTCCTGCAGGTTTGGGGATCGTGAGGGCATTCGGGATAGGCGTTTCACTATTTTTGGCAAAGGAGTCAGTGGTCGTGCGTTTTTGCCCACGCACGACCATCGACCTCCTGGCGCACGATCACTGATCGTGCGCAGCCCGGTCTCATTTGTGGAACTCTGTCTTGAACCTTCCGCACGATCACTGCCATACCTCGCACGACCATTGCTCGTGCGCCGCCGATCGTGCGCAGTCATATCCATTTTGCAAAAGTCTGTCTGGCTATTTCCGCACGATCATCAGCCTTGCCTCGCACGATCACTGATCGTGCGCTGCTGATCGTGCGCGACTACTGATTTTCTGATGCAGGTCTGCAGGTTGCTCACGCACGGGCGCTGACCTTGGTCGCGCACGATCACTGGTCGTGCGCCAGTGGTCGTGCGCGCTATTTATTCTGCAAGCTATAAATACGCTGTTCCGCGAATTAGGGCAAGACGATCATTACGGAACCTCCGCCAGTCCGCCGTTTCGCCCTCCAGCAAGTCCCATTCACCTCCACCTTCATCCATACCAACGGGAGGACCTTCTCCGGTGATTCCGAAGCATTTCGCATCCTCCGGCGATCCTCCCGGCCATTGAAGCATTCTTCTCCGAGCTTTCCACCAAGGAAGAAGACGAAGCACCCCTAGAGAACGGAGTTACAGGCCCTCGAGGTGACAGCTCGGTGGTACCGGAAGCCCTCCTCGGACTGCGCTTGGAAGCGGATTGACAACCCGCACCTCCGGCCAACAACCGCGGTGGATCTTCAATCTCTTGGTTGTGCATTTTCTCTCTTTCTCTTGTTGTATGAAATGCTTGTGCTTGTAATGGACATCAACTTCTAGCATTTTTGTTATTAGTTGTATTTCATCTTGCTCTTGAGATTTATTCTTCGATGCGCCTCGCTCCATCTCACTCCACTCCACACATTAGTTTCACTCAAGCTTGCTCCGCACTAATCACCTCACTCGCTAGATTTCCGTCCACTCGCCAATCGAAGTACGGCATCGCGGCCGCTACATCCATCTCGCCTTGAGAAGCGGTGATTGCGACCCGCATAGTTTAATTAGTGTAATCGGTCGTAAGACCACCAACCAAAGCCCCTTTCTTTTTCTGTTTATTTCATTTAACTCTCATAACGATAGTTTCAGAGTCTAAATCGTTCGACGCCAATTGCATTCCTCAAGAGACCGACATCCGGGGATTCATTCCCAACTTTATTACTTGAGCGACCGGTACGCTTGCCGTATTTTACGCGCATCAACCAACTCAACGCCAAGCAACTTAACCGCAACAACAAGCTTTAGCATTGAGTGAGTCCACCACACTCAACGCCAATACAGCCACAGCATTGAGTGAGGTCGTCTCACTCAATGCCAAAAGACTTAACCACAAAAGCAGGCTTTGGCGTTGAGTGAGTCCACCACACTCAACGCCAAAATAGCCACGATATTGAGTTAGGTCGACTCACTCAATGCCAAAATACTTACCGCAAAAACAGGCTATGGAGTTGAGTGAGTCCACCACACTCAATGCCAAAACAGCAAGGCGTTGAGTGAGGTCGACTCACTTAACGCCAAATTACTTACCCGCAAAAACAGGCGCTAGCATTGAGTGAGTCCACCCTACTCAATACCAAATCAGCCATGGCGTTGAGTGAGGTCGACTCACTCAACGCCAAATGACTTAGTCGCTGGGAAAAGCTGCGGCATTGAGTGAGTCCACCACACTCAACGCCAAACAGCCACGACATTGAGTGAGGTCGACTCACTCAACGCCAAAACACTTAGCCGTAAAAATAGCCATGGCGTTGACTGAGGGCACCACACTCAACGCCGGAAGCCTAACACTCTAGGCGTTGAGTGAGGTACACTCACTCAACGCTTTTGTCTTAGCCTAATATCAGCTATCCCAACCCTAGCCCACTCAACGCCACTTATCTAGAGTGTTGGAAAATTAATTCCAACTTCCTCTCTTACCTCTTCTACCCAACAACAACAATCTAAAAACTTAGACTAAACCTAATTAAGGATACATCCTACTTCCTGCTACAATATGGACAAAATCGAGAGTACATGAGGAGAGGAGAATAAATTAAAGCTCGGATAACTTGAGCAAGCTCTAGCTGGAATGAAACCGCAGTACCCTAGCTTCTAGGAAGGGAAGAAAACTATTACAGCAAGTATAGAAAGAGTAAAACCAAGCTTGGAAGGGCAATGAACGCCACTTGCCTCTAACTCCAAGAAAAAAGCAGCTACCTCCAAGGCTTGGCACCGACGGCAAGATCGGCCACCTGGAAGGCCAAAACCAAAGCTTAGAGGAAGAAGAAGAGAATTCTGAAAACCCTAACTCCTAATGATAGCCCTATATCATGAAAAACTTTCCTAGGAAGGAAGATCCCGGCGAGAGTAGCTCAAATCTGTTGTTACCCGAGAGAAACAAGCCCTAAATCTACAGCTATCCGGCGGCCAAAGCTACAGCTCCTCTACCTCACTCTTGCTTCCTTCCGTTGGAAGCTAACAAGCTGTAGCTAGCTCGGGAAATGGGGAGAAATGGGGAGGAGGAGAACAGCTGGAGCTTTTAATGCATACCCTCCCACTAACTCATCCTATAGCTAATAAAATATTAACTTAGCCTAAGCACTAGCTAACATCATATATGAACCTGCTTATATAAAATCAGCAACAAGCTGACACTTATACACACACACACACACACACACACACACACATATATATATATATATATATATATATATATATATATATATATATACAGCTCATAACAATTTATATACATAAAAAAACATAGCTATCTGCACATAGCCATAAAACAGGCAATCAAACAAGCCTCAAGCTCTACAAAGCTCGACCACCTAGCCATGCACAGCAATAGCCAAAATCTTATAACACACTACCAGCTACCTCAACAAACGTCAAAACGACGTAAAAGCAAACAATCTCGGAATTCAACAAAACTGACACTGTAGCTAAACACCCAAGCTACAAAAATAATGGCGTAGTCGAAAATAACATCCGACGATCAAAACTCATGCTATCACTACCTGAAGCCCAGGCACAAGCATTCCCCGAGAGCCTCATCGAGTTACAAAACCAGACCCGGCTTGCTAGGGGATCCTGCCAGCAGGCTACAAACAGGCCACTATAGGAACCTAGAAAGCTAATACCATGCTCTAATAATGGCAGAAGGCCGAAAACGCATCATCGTAATGCCAAACAATGATCAAATGAAACACAGAAAAACCGGGGGCGTTACAGCCACCCCCCTAAAAGAAAGTTTCGCCTCGAAACTTTACACATTGCACTTCTATCAAGAAGGAAAAATAAATAGCTAAGTCAGAGCTATAAAAGAGAGCACAAAACATACCAGGCATAAGGTCAGGGAAACAGATGAGGGTAAGCCTTCCTCATCGCCGATTCTAGCTCCCAAGTCGCGCTTTCCAAATCCTGGTTCCTCCAAAAAATTTTTACCATAGGAATGGTTTTCCTCCGCAACACGCAATCCTGAGCATCCAAAATGCGGACTGGCACCTCCACATAAGAAAGATTTGGCTCCAACTGAGGCACAGAATCCAAAACCTTCCTTCCACTCTGCACACATTTCCGTAACTGACTGACGTGAAAGACATCATGAACGCCAGGAAAATTTGCGGGCAACTCCAACCTTTAAGCTGATACACCCACCCTCTCAAAAATCATAAATGACCCCACGTACCTCGGGTCCAACTTCCTGTTCTTGCAAAACCTCTTGACTCCAATCATCGAGGAAACCATTAAGAACACCAAGTCCCCCATAGTAAATTCCATGCTAGACCTATGCCGGTTGCCGTTCTTCTCATGTCTCTATTGAGCTATTTGAAGCTTCTCCCGAATAAGTTTCACAGCAATTTCCATCTCTTCGAGCGCCTCTGGACCCAACAACGGTCCCTCGCCAACCTCAGCCCAAAACAAGGGAGTCCTGCAGCGCCTCCCATACAATGCTTCAAAAGGAGCCATTTGAAGGCTTTCTTGGTAACAGTTGTTATACGCAAACTCCATAAACTGCAAACGCTCATCCCACACTCCTCCGTGGTCTATAATATAGCATCGGATCATGTCCTCCACTATCTGATTGACTCGCTCTGTCTTGCCATTAGTCTGCGGGTGGTAAGCAGTAGAATATCTCAAATCCGTACCCAAACCCTCTTGCAGGCTCTTCCAGAAGCGAGATGTAAACCAGGAGTCTCGGTCTGAAATAATGCTGACGGGCACACCGTGTAACCAGATGACCTCATTCAAATACAGCTCAGCTATCTTCCTCATCGGATAGTCGATCTTAAACGGTACGAAGTGAGCACACTTTGTCAATCTGTCCACGATCACCCAAACTGAATCATGCCCCCTAGGAGATCTCGGTAAGCCTGTAATGAAATCCATCGAGATGCTCACCCATTTCCAAGTTGGAATCTCCAAGGGAGTCAGCTTGCCACAAGGCCTTCCATGATCGGCTTTCAAACGCTTGCAAGTATGGCACTCAAAAACAAATCTGGCTATGTCTCCCTTCATCCCATACCACCAGGCAATCTTCTTTAAATCATGATACATCTTAGTAGATCCTGGATGGTAGGCAACACTAGATCCATGGGCTTCCCTACACACCATCACACGGATATCTCCAATGGCAGGGATGTAAAGCCTATCGCGGTACATC
Source organism: Platanthera zijinensis (assembly GCA_039513925.1). NCBI lineage: Eukaryota > Viridiplantae > Streptophyta > Magnoliopsida > Asparagales > Orchidaceae > Platanthera > Platanthera zijinensis. The sequence goes on along the minus strand of CM077078.1, from coordinate 2,199,979 downwards.
AAGGTACCCGCATCATCAATAGAAAAATCTGGCAATTTACCTTTCTCATCTCGAAGATACAAATGCAGAAGATCGGGATCATCCTTCTGATGCAGTCTCGTAAGCGCAATCCATGAAGATTCTACCACTGCCAAACTACTCTACCAATCGTAGCTCCCCATAGAAATGCCCATCAAAAGAAACTCCCCTACTAAAAGCTCGGCGAAGAGACCAAAAATCTTCCCTGACTTCCGACTCAGGGCGTCGGCCACCACATTGGCCTTGCCCGGATGATACTGGATCTCATCGTCGTAGTCGGCCACATACTCCAACCATCACCACTGGCGTAGATTCAATTCCTTCTGGGTGAAGAAGTACTTTAAGCTCTTGTGTTCAGTAAAAATCTTGCACTGTGCGCCATAAAGCAGATGTATCCACAACTTCAGCGCATAGATCACGGTAGCAAACTCCAGGTCATGCGTAGGGTAGTTCCTTGCATGAGTCTTCAGCTGTCTCGACCCGTACGCAATCAATTTCCTGCCTTGCATCAACACTCAACCAAGGCCAATATGCAATGCGTCCACATAAACATCATAATCTACACCCTCATTAGGCAGGGTCAAAACAGGGGCACTGCACAATCTGTCCTTGAGCTCCAGGAAGGCTTCCTTGCACTTCTTGCTCTAGATAAAAGCAGCGTTCTTCTGGGTCAATTTAGTCAAAGGTGCAGCCAGGGTGGAAAAACCATCCACGAATCTCCTGTAATAGCCGACTAATCCCATAAAGCTCCTAATATCCTTGGGTGTGCCCGGCCTACTCCAATCCATCACAGTAGCGATCTTTTTTGGGTCAACTGAAATCCCACTCTTATTCACCACGTGGCCCAGAAATAAAACCTGATGGAACCAAAACTCGCACTTGCTCAGCTTGGCGAAAACCTTGTGGTCCCTCAAGGAAGATAAACCAAACGCAGATGCTGTTCGTGCTCCTCTGCACTGCGGGAATAAATTAGAACATCGTCGATAAACACGACCACGAACTTATCCAGGAAATCCTTGAACACTCGGTTCATCAAATCCATAAAAGCTGAGGGCGCATTTGTCAAACCAAATGACATAAGCAAAAACTCAAAATGCCCATGCTTGGATCGAAAAGCAGTCCGCGGAATGTCGGACTCACGGATCCTGAGCTGATGGTAGGCAGATCGAAGATCAATCTTTGACAATACTATGCTACCGCACAACTGATCAAACAAATCTTCAATCTGTGGCAGAGGGTACCTGTTCTTGATAGTAACCTTTTCCAGCTCTCTATAGTCGATGCAAAGCCTCATCGACCCGTCTTTCTTCTTTATAAACAGAACAGGCGCACCCCAAGGCGACGAACTTGGCCTGATATAACCCTTTGCCAACATCTCATCCAGCTGGATACGCAACTACTCTAGCTCTCGCGGGGCCATTCGGTGTGGCGCCTTCACAATTGGATGCGTACCTAGCTCCAAATCCATAACAAATTCAATATCTATATCAGGTGGAAGACCAGGAAGATCGTCTGGGAAAACATCCGAAAACTCGCACACAACACGAATATCCTCCAAACGCGGTACACTAACAACAACCCCCACTATTGAGACAAAACAGGCAAAGCAATAAGAATCAAGCAACCTCTGAACACATACCGCAGAAATAACTTGAGAATCCTGGCGCGAATCAGCATAAACACTCCCAGGCTGACCGTCATCCTTACCGAAGTCCATGCGCTTACCCTTGCACTGGATAACTGTATCATAACTGGACAACCAATCCATTCCTAAGATAACATCGAAGTCTTCTAGGTCGATCACCTTCAAATCTGCCTTTGCTAGAAAATCCCCCAACAAAATCGGACAATCCCGAATGCCCTGATCCGAAACCACAAAATCACCAGAAGGAAACTTAACGCAAAAGGCATCACTAACTTGCTCTAGACCCAAACGATAGCGCTCCACAAAGTCTCTAACCACAAAGGAGTGGGTAGCGCCAGAGTCAAAGAGAACACGCGCCCAGCGGTTCCTCACCTTAAATCTTCCTATAAGAGTGCATACACAACTCAGAAAAACAAAAGTTATAGTTATACTAGAAACAAAACATTCAAGCTAGGGAGAAATCTAACCTGAAATGACCTGAGTCGAAGTCTACGCTCCCTCTGTAGAAATTACATTCAGCCTCCCCTTGCCTTTATCCACACGCTGAGGCGGGGGTCATGCCTGAAGCAGAATTGCTTGGAGAACGGGCTGGACCTGTGGGCACCTTGTCTTGAGATGACCCTTCTGCCCACACTGAAAACAAACTTTATTTTTTGACCAGCAACGGGCAACATCATGCCCCTTCTTCCCACACAAGGTACACACCAAATCCCCCCTGGGAGTACCCTGAATCACATAAACCTGCTCCTTTTGCGCTGCCAACCTCTTGAAACATTTCTCCATGGTATGGCCCGACCGGCCACAGAAGCTGCAAACCTCCTTGGTCTTCTTTCTTTAAGAAGCACCGGGTACCTGGGGGCTCTTTCCTTCAATAGCTTTCCTTTTATCCTTTCTCACCTGCTGCGCTCTTAGCTACACATTATCAATGGCCTCCATATTCAAAGCAGCTTCTACCGTACCAGCATAACTTACTGCTCTATGGGCAACAACTAACTGTTGAACGTCACTTCTCAAGCCACCAAGAAATCGCTTAACTCTATCCGCTTCGGAACTCACCAAGCTGGGAGCAAACAGACTCAGTTTGCTGAATTCTATCTCGTACTCCGCAACCGTAAGGTGTGTCTGCTTCAAATGTAGGAAATCATTCATCAAACAGTCGCGCTCAACCGAAGATAGAATCTTCCTTAGCAACAGTCCCTTGAAGGCCTCCCAAGAGCATCCCTCTTTCAAGCTCTCCTTCTCCCTCAGGCACTAACTCTTCGCCAATCCTTTAGGCGGCAATCATCACCATCTGATCTGGTGTAACTCCAGAATAGGAGAACATCTCCTCGATGGCTATAAGCCAATCATCCAAAACCATAAAGTCTGTCTTCCAACCATAAGTAGGTGGTCCAAGTCGCTGGAAGTGTGATACGCCTACAGAAGGGTCCGACACTCCTATCCGGATGGGCTTTAGACAGTATGCTTATTTCGTACACTACATTTCCAGATCTAAATACAAAAATATATGTGGATTTACCCTTTCAAATCAACCCTTTTTCACCTTTTGGTGAGGGGATTCATGCAAGTATCCATATTATGGACTTCACTTGTCTGGGAGAAACTTGTTACCCATATAGTTCTCTTAGGAGCCATGGTGTTTGAGTTTTATCTGGCTGGAAATGCACATGAAGATTTCCTCTTCACGAATCTAGCTCCAGCTCTTACTTTCTCTTCACCAAATATATTCTAGCAAGCTATCAAAATCTTCAGCCCCGATTCTCACCTCAAGAACACGTATATGAGCAGACAAGATGAAATGAAGAGAGAGAGAGAGAAAAAAGGACATAATACTTTCCTTCTTCCACACTTCTCTGGTTGGTGGTCACGGGTTACACCCCAGCCACACGATCCTTATCAACACAAAGGAACGGCCCAGAAACTGCTGATCACTGGCCACTAACCAGCTATCAGACACGACATTCATAGCTCGGCGACATCACCGAATTTCGTCGAGCTCAGCTGGATTGTCGAGCTCAGCAAAATCTAGTCGAATCTGTCTGATTTCATCGAGTTGACTTTTCGTCGAGCTCACGGGAAATCGTCGAACTCAAATTTTGTCGAGCTCAGCTCCACTCGACGATTTCGTCGAGCTTTGCTCGACATTTTGTCGAGCTCTACTCTACGTTTTGTCAAGCTCAACAAAATCAGTCGAACTGACTGTTCATCGACCTCCGTTCGACGTTCGTTGACCACAGGTAAAATTCGTTGATCTCACTACATTTCGTCGAACTCAATCCACACTCAAATTCAGGCTATCAAAAATAGGGTATTACAACCCTCCACCCCTTATAAGAATTTCGTCCCGAAATTAGCACACAGCTATAAGGAAAACAACAACCATAATGTTGCAACAACTTTTTATTCTTTTAGGAAATCAGCAAGAAACTTGTTGTGACAAACAACTCATTCAGAAAAATAGTAGTTGTAGACAAACAATTCAGGATAGTCCTCACGTATGGTTTGCTCTCGTTCCCATGACAATTCTTCTCGGCCATAGTTGTCCCACTGGACTTTGACTATCCCGATTATCTTGTTTCTCAATTGCTTGATCATCATATCCTCGATCCGAATGGGCCTAACTTTCGTTGTTATTCTGCTATCGATCGGTACTTGATCATTCGTAATCACTTGCGTTTGCTTTTTCACAGCTTTCTGTAGCACCGATATATGAAATACATCGCGCAAACTAATAAATTCTTCAGATAGATTGTGCCGATAAGCAGCTTCTCCAATTCTTTCAACCACTTCAAATGGACCCAAATACCTCGTACTTAACTTTTTCAAGCGCTGAATCCTTGACACACCCTTGAATGGTTTTATTTTTAAGTAAACCCAATCTCCTACAACAAACTCCACGTTTCGGTGTTTGGCATTATAGTACTTTGCCTATCTATCTTGGTCCATTAGTAGCCTATCTCGAATAATGCGTATTGTTGAATTTGCATCTTAAACTTTCTTTTGCTTATATAATTTAGATTCGCCTGTTTTCTCCCATGCTAATGGAGTACGACACTTCCTACCGTATAAAGCTTCAAAGGGCGCCATCTTTATACTAGCCTAATTGCTATTATTATAGGAAAACTCTATCATATAGAGATGGCCTTCTGACCTTTTTATGAAATCCAGGGCGCACATTCAGAGAATTCCTCCATAGTTCCGTTGGTTCTTTCGGTCTGACCATCCGTTTATAGATGAAAGGCCGTGCTAAACTTTAACTTAGTCCCCTAAAACTAATGGATTAGCCTCCAATCATTTGACGTAAATCGCCCATCTCGGTCACTGACGATGCTACGGGGCACACCGTGCAATCATACTATATTGTAAATATATAGTTTTGCTAGCTTTTCTACTGAATCCTCTTTCCTATTCGGAATAAAGTGTGACACTTTTGTTAGCCGATCTACAACCACCCAAATGGAGTTACTTACTTTTTGCGATCTCGGTAAACCATGAACAAAATCCATGGAAATGTCATCAAACTTCCACTCCGGTATAGGCAAAGATTTCAAGAATCCTCCTTGCTTCTTGTACTCGGCTTTTACTAAGGCACAAGTTTGACATTTCGCAACATAATGTGCAATATTTTTCTTCATGCATTGCCACCAAAACAAATTCTTCATATCCTTACATTTTAGTGCTCCCAGGGTGGATTGAGTACTTTGTAAAATGTGCCTCGTACATCAACTCCTCTCATAAAGTTCCAACTTCGGGTACACACAATCGACCGTCTTTTCGTAAAAGACCGTCGTCTATAGAGAACTGGGAATTTGACTCATCCTTTATCTCTTCCATGTAACGCTTCATTCTTTCGTCTAACTCTAAAGCTCGATGAATTCTATCCATAAGGTCGTATTGCACCTCCGTCCAGTAAAAGCATAACTCGTAGCTAATTCCCTTGTCAACACAAGATATATCAAAACTTTCTAACTCACAAATCAGACGCTCATCATGTATCTGTAACTAGTTTGCTCATGTTGGAGTTTTGTGACTCAACAAATCAGCGACGACATTCCCCTTTTTGGGAGTATAATGATTTTCGAAAGTGTAGTCCCCAAGGAACTCCATCCACTTCCATTGACGCATATTAAGATCTTTTTGATTTATGAAATACCTTTGGCTCTAATCGTCCATAAAGATGTCAATCTTCATGCCATTTAAATAGTTTCGCCACAATTTAAGAGAAAATATCATTGCTGCCAATTCAAGATTGTGCACCGGATAATTCCTCTCATGCACTTTATGTTGGCGAGAGCCATAAGGAATCACATGCCCGAATTGCAAAAGAACCCAACCTAAGCCGCTCCCAGATGCATCACTATAAATCTCAAAGCCTTTTGAACCATATGGCGTACATAATACCGGTGTCGTGGTCAGCCAACTCTTTAGCTCATCAAAATCCTTCTCGCACTCTGACGTCCATACAAACTTTTGATTATTTCTTGTCAGTGTCGTGAGAGGTAAAGCAATCTTTGAAAATCCCTCTACGAAGCACCTATAGTAACTAACAAGTCCTAGAAAACTCCTAACTTCTGCTACAGAAGAAAGTATAGGCCACTCTCGTATCGTAGCAACCTTTTTCGGGTCTACAACAATCCCCTCTCCACTTATAACATGACCAAGAAAATCCACTGAAGATAACCAAAACTCGCACTTTGAGAATTTTTCATAGAGGCGATTCCTTCTTAGCGTATGCAAACCATTCTCAAATGTTTCGCATGCTCTCCCTCAGATTAAGAGTATACCAATATATCGTCGATGAAGACGATCACAAACAGGTCAAAATACTCCCTAAGGTTCTGTGCATGAGATCCATAAAGACTGATGGCGCATTCATGAGTCCAAAAGGCATGACTGTAAACTCATAATGCCCATAGCGTGTTCCAAACACAGTCTTCGGGATATTACTCTCGCTGATCCTAAACTGCCAGTAGCTGGAATTTAAATCCAACTTCGAATAAATAGTTGATCCAACCATTCATCAAATAAATCATCGATTCGAGGATAGAAAATTTGTTCTTTTTTGTAAGCTTTTTTAGCTCACGATAATCTATGCATAGACGCAATCTCCTGTCCTTCATTTTCACAAATAGCACTGGTGCACTCCACGGTGACATACTCGGACGAATAAAGCCTTGCTCTTGCAACTCTTGTAACAAAACTTTTAATTTTTCCAACTCCTTTGGCGCTACACGGTACAGTGAGCGGGCCACAGGTTTCGCACCTAGCACCAACTCAATAGAGAAGTCGATCTCATGCTGGGGTGGAAGCCCAGGTAGATCCTTCGAAAAGACATCTGCAAACTCTTATATTACAGGAATGTCTCCAATACTGGGCTTTGGTTCAACAGCCTCTAATAGCGTGAAAAACAATTTTGCGCCCTTCTGAACCGCTATGACTACTTGAATGGCAGACATCAACATCTTGCCCGCTCCTCGCATACCCATGAATTTCGTATCACATTCAGTATTTTGCCCAAGTAAGAGTTCCTTATAACTACAATCGATGTTGGCACGCTGCTCTGAGAGCCAGTCCATACCAAATATAACATCGAACTCTGAAATCGGTAGCACAGACGCATCGAAACTAAAGTCTTGACTTCCTATTCGCACCTCCACCAAATAAGACCTATCTGCATGCATCAAGAATCTATTAGCTAGCAACACCTTCACAGTATCGGTCGCTATACGAGTAGGCACACTGATTCGCAATACGAAGGCCTCAGATAGGAATGAATTTGAAGCACCTGTATTAAACAGAGCTCTCGCCGGACATTCCCGAATAAGGGCAAATCCTATCATAAACAAATCATAAACAAGAAACATATAAGGTATTAAGTATGTAAAAATAGTAAAAATTAAATCTTAACACATACCTGTAACCATGTCGCTTTGTTTTATGGCCTCTTGCTAGCCAAGATTAAAGACTCGGGGATGCACGTGGGATGCAGAGGATTCCACCACTGCCTTTCCTTTTTTTACATAAGTTGCACCCGTCTTCTTTTCCGCTTTTGGAGGGCCACTCCAACAATCCTTTGTTATATGACCCACCTTACCACATGTATAACATGTGCAACGGCCTCTCTCCGTAGTTGCTCCTGAAGTAAACTTAGAAGGAGTCGGTGCAAAAGTTTTTGGCTTCTTGTTCCACCGTTTGTACCCAGATTTTGAAGAACTAGGTGTCTTGAACTCTGGCTTCTTTCCTGCCAAGTCATTCTTATGCTGCACAAGCTTCATATCAAGTTTAAGGGAACGGGACGTATAAACCAAGGTAAGAAAACCCTGAGTCATTGGTCCTGAGAGAAGCAATCACAATTCATCCCATAACGGTTAATAGAACCTGTTTGTTTTCTGTTCCTCATCTGCAAACATAAAGCCTGCATATCTTTCCAATCGCGTAAACTCGTGCAAGTAGTCATCCACCGAGCTCTCGCCTTGAGTTAACCTTTGAAATTGATTTTTCATTGTGATCCACTGTGCCGATGGAACATATCTTGCAAGAAAACATCTTGAGAACTCCTCCATTGAGACCTCGCTAAACGGTCGACCAGCGAACTGCTGCAGCTCGAACACATCCCACCAAAGTCTTGGCTCACCATCCAACAAGAAGGTAGTCACAATGAATTTTTGCCACTCTTCTATTTCAGTTGCCATCAGGATCCTCTTTATTCTTGAGAGCCAATCTTCGACTTGTGTAGGGGTTCCCATACCCATAAACATAGGGGAATTGAAATTAATCACGTGTTTCATTTGCTTCTCCGCTGCTTACCTTGCAGCCACTTGCTCAACAGCCACTTGTCTCACCATCATGCGCTCTACCACGTCAACCGATTCTTGTGCCCTCGCAGGAATAGGAGGTTGTCCCTGACCTCCAGGTTGCGCATTCATCATTGTGAACACGGCCTCAACAACTAATCGTATAGTTTTCGCCAAAGAAGGAGATTTCGACGCCTCATTAGGTGCATTACTTTCCACCGAGCGATGGGGTTCTTGCTGCCCCGCACCACTTCGAGTCGTCTACAATGTGAAACACACAATTAGGCAACTACGAATATCGCCAAAATCAATCACAGGAACATACCAGTTCCACAAACATGTGTATTTGCATTCTAAGTAGACATTCATGGGTTTAATTATGTTATCATGATAGCGCACATACACGTGCTCACCACCCCTTAAAAGAATTCGACCATGAATTCAAATAAGAAAGACCGAGAATAGAATCTTATACCAATTTTGTAATATCCCCATTCGTCGTATAACATATGACAGATGGTCCGGCCGGGGCCCGATGCCATATACTACGGATAGGTAAGGAGTTCACTTGTTGAATTCCAAACCAATGTTCATTACGAACGTATCCTAACTCAGACCATTTTAGCGGAAGTATTAAATTTATGAACCCAAACATAACAGGAATGAGATATACATAACAACATGTGACACTGTTTTGGCCGCAGCCTTATTACAACTGTTTCAATTAACATTAAGTGGCTTCATACTTTGGCACGCAGGCCGTTCACACATGAAAACAGTAATTTTTTGCTTTTGGGCCTTCAAGAGCCAGCCAATCGCAGCACATGGGCTTCAACGCGCTATTTTCCACTTGGCTCTCCAACACCTGCACAAAAGGCCCACCAAAATGTGACAAACAAAGCAACGGTCAGCATTTTGCTGACCCATTTATAACGATCCCACCCCTTACTCGGGGTGGCATTTATCCATCCCTGCAAAAAAGGCATCATACGTATATCGTGGCATTTATAATGAGAACTTTAAGAACCATTCACCACAGACGTAGGACCAATGGCCACACGCCCCGTGCACTCGGGGCACCTTTTTGGTATACACGACTCCCCGTGTATCACCACCGTTCATGGGTCAAAGGCTTAACGGTTAACTTTGTCGTTCAGAGGTCCTTATCTTAACAACCATGTTGTTCAAAGGTAATTAACCTAACGACTGACTTACTCGTTCAGAGGTACTTAACTTGACGAGTGACTGCCCATTCAGAGGTACTTAACATAACGACAATGTCATTTAGAGTTCATTAACATGATGGCACAGTAAAGTCATACACCTCTCAACATACACATTTTCTCAAACATTGGCCCCCATGTCTCATAGAGACAGGACAAACATTGACCCCGAGGTCTCAAGAGACAGGTCAAACAACAATTCTCAAAATTGTTCATTAATTTGGGTAATTTCCTGGAATTGCTTCCAATACTAAAATACAATAACCTGCACACCCACTTTCACATTTTCCACATGTACATCTACACATATTCACAGAGTCTTCTCCGGCATGCAAAACATAAAACATCACCAATCCAGACCAACCTATATGGATGGGTTTCACACAGTATGCCTATTCCTCACTCTACATTTTTGATTCTAAATACGGAAATATATGGGGATTTACCCTTTCGAATCCAACCTTTTTCCACCTTTTGGTGAGGGGATTGAAGCAAGTATGCATATTAAGGACTTCACTTGTTCGGGAGATACTCTTTACCCTTATAGTTCTCTTCAGAGCCATGGTGTTTGAGTTTTTCCCGACTAGAAATGCACAGGAAGATTTCCTCTTCACGAATCTAGCTCAAACTCTTATTTCTCTTCACCAAATATATTCCAGTAAGCTATCAAAAGCTTTAGCCCGGATTCTCTCCTCAAGAACACGCACAGGAGCAGACAAGACGAAATGAAGAGAGAGTAAAAAGGACATAATACTTTCCTTCTTCCACACTTCTTTGGTTAGGTGGTCACGAGTTACCCCTCAGCCACACGATCCTTATCAACACAAAGGAACGACCCAGAAATCGCCGCTCGCTGGCCGCTTACCAGCTATCAGACACGACATTCATGGATCAGAGACATTGCCGAATTTCATCGAGCTCAGCTAAATCTATTTGAATCTGTCTGATTTCGTCGAGCTGACTTTTCGTCGAGCTCACGGGAAAACATCAAACTCAACTTTTGTCGAGCTCAGCTCCACTCGACAATTTTGTCGAGCTCTGCTCGATGATTTTCGTCGAGCTCTGCTCGACTTTTCATTGAGCTCAACACAATCGGTCGAACTAACTGTTCATCGACCTCCGTTCTATGTTCGTCGACTGCAGGTAAAATTCGCCGATCTAGCTGCATTTCGTCGAACTCAATCCATAGTCAAATTCAGGCTGTCAAAAATAGAGTGTTACAACCCTCCCCTCCTTACAAGAATTTCGTCCCGAAATTTCCACACAGCTATAAGGAAAACAGCAACCATAATGTTGCAACAACTTTTTATTCCTTTAGGAAAATAGCAAGAAACTTGTTGTGACAAATAACTCATTCAGGAAAACAATAGGAAAATTATTGTCATAATTTTAGACAAATAATTCTGGATAGTCCTCACGCATGGTTTTCTCTCGTTCCCATGACAATTCTTCTCGGCCATAGTTGTCCCACCGGACTTGGACCATCCAGATTGTCTTGTTTCTCAATTGCTTGATCATCGTATCCTCGATCCGAATGGGCCAAACTTTCTTTCTTTGTCTGCTATCTATTGGTACTTGATCATTCACAATCACTTGCGTTGTCTCCTTCACATTATTCCGCAGCACCGATATATGAAATACATCGGGCAAACCAATCAATTCTGCTGATATATTGAGTTGATAAGCAGCTTCTCCAATTCTTTCAACCACTTCAAATGGACCGAAATACGTCGGACTTAACTTTTTCAAGCGCCGGATCCTGGACACTCCCTTGAATGGTTTTATTTTTAAGTACACCCAATCTCCTACCACAAACTCCACATTCCGATGTTTGTCATTATAGTACTTTGCACGTCTATATTGGGCTATTAGTAGCCTATCTCGAATAATGCGTATTGTTGAATTTGCATCTTCAACTTCCTTACGCTTATACAATTTAGATTCGCCTGTTTCTGCCCAAGCTAATGGAGTACGACACTTCCTACCGTATAAATCTTCAAAGGGCGCCGTATTTATACTAGCCTGATTGCTATTGTTATAGGCAAACTCAATCATATAGAGATGGTCTTCCCACCTTTTTCTGAAATCCAGGGCACAAATTCAGAGCATGTCCTCCATAGTTCTGTTGGTTCTTTCTGTCTGACCATCCGTTTGTGGATGAAAGTCTGTGTTAAACTTTAACTTAGTCCCCAATAACTGATGGATTAGCCTCCAATCATTTGACGTAAATCTCCCATCTCGGTCACTAACGATGCTACGGGGCACACCGTGCAATCGTATTATATTGTCAACATATAGTTTTGCTAGCTTTTCTACAGAATCCTCTTTCCTATTCAGAATAAAGTGTGACGCCTTTGTTAGCAAATCTACAACCACCCAAATGGACTTTTACTAAATCAGGCTAGTATAAATACGGCGCCCTATTACAAAATCCATGGAAATGTAACCAAACTTCCACTTCAGTATAGGCAATGATTTCAAGAATCCTCCTGGCTTCTAACATTTGACTTTTACTAAGGCGCAAGTTTGACATTTTGCCGCATGATGTGCAATATTTTTCTTCATGTCTGGCCACCAGAACAACTTCTTCATATCCTTGAACATTTTAGTGCTCCCTGGGTTGATTGAGTACTTTGTAAAATGTGCCTCGTACATAAACTCCTCCCGTAAAGTTCCAACTTCGGGAACACACAATCGACCGTCTTTTCGCAAAATACCGTCGTCTATAGAGAACTAGGAATTTGACTCATCCTTTATCTCTTCCATGAAATGCTTCATGCTTTCGTCTAACTCTAAAGCTTGACGAATTCTGTCCGCAAGGTCGTATTGCACCTCCGTCCAGTTCAAGCATACCTCGTCACTCATTCCCTTATCAACACAAGATATATCCAAACTTTCAAACTCACGTATCAGACGCTCATTATGCATCTGTAACCAGTTTGCTCGTGTTGGAGTTTTGCGACTCAAGGCATCAACGACAGCATTCCCCTTTCCGGGAGTATAATGAATCTCGAAACTGTAGTCCCCAAGGAACTCCATACACCTCCGTTGACGCATATTAAGATCTTTCTGATCTATGAAATACCTTAGGCTCTGATGGTCCGTAAATATGTCAATCTTCATGCCATATAAATAGTGTCGCTACAATTTAAGAGCAAATATCACAGCTGCCAATTCAAGATCATGCACCGGATAATTCCTCTCATGCACTTTATGTTGGCAAGAGCCATAAGCAATCACATGCCCTAATTGCAAAAGAACGCAGCCTAAGCCGCTCCCAGATGCATCACTATATATATCAAAGCCTTCTGAACCACATGGTGTACATAATCCTTGTGTCATGATCCACCAACTCTTTAACTCATCAAAAGCCTTCTCGCACTCCGACATCCATACAAACTTTTTATTATTTATTGTCAGTGTCGTGAGAGGTAAAGCAATCTTTGAAAATCCCTCTACGAAGCGCCTATAGTAACTAGCAAGTCCTAGAAAACTCCTGACTTCTGCTACTGAAGAAAGTATAGGCCACTCTTGTATCGCAACAACCTTTATCGGGTCAACAGTAATCCCCTCTCCACTTACGACATGACCAAGAAAAGCCACTGAAGATAACCAAAACTCGCACTTTGAGAATTTTGCATAGAGGCGATTCCTTCTTAGCGTGTGCAAAACCATTCTCAAATGTTTCGCATGCTCACCCTCAGATTGAGAGTATACAAATATGTCATGGATGAAGATAATCACAAATAGGTCTAAATACACCCTAAAGGTTCTATGCATGAGATTCATAAAGACTGATGGCGCATTCATGAGTCCAAAATTCATGACTGTAAACTCATAATTCCTATAGCGTGTTCCAAACGCAGTCTTGGGGATATCACTCTCCCTGATCCTCAACTTCCAGTAGCCGGACTTTAAATCCAACTTCGAATAAACGGTTGATCCAACCAATTGATCAAATAAATAATCGATTCGTGGAATTAGATATTTATTCTTTTTTGTAAGTTTGTTTAGCGCACAATAATCTTTGCATAGACGCAAGCTCCCGTCCTTATTTTTCGCAAATAGCACCGGTGCACTCCACAGTGAAATACTCGGACAAATAAAGCCTTGCTATAGTAACTCTTATAACTGAACTTTTAATTTTGCCATCTCCTTTGGTGCCACACAGTACGGTGAGCGGGCCACAGGTTTCGCACCAAGCACCAACTCAATAGAGAAGTCGATCTCACGTCGTGGTGGAAGCCAAGGTAGATCCTTCTGAAAGAGACTTTCCCAGCACAACAGGAAGTACCAGGGGAGCAGGAGGAACAGGAGGTACAAGGGGAGTAGGAGGAACAGGAATAGTTATGCCTATAGCAGGGTCCGGCACTCTCAGAGGCTGTCCCGCCACAACTGCTATCACAGACTGGATCTGAGTCTGCATATCCACCACTTGCCTAGATAAGGCTTCATTACTCTGCCGTAGACTTTCAATCAATGCCTCGCTTTGCACTCCGGAAGACTCACCCTCAGATTGGGGAGTCGATCTCGTCGAAGGATGCCTCGCCATCCTATAATCGTAACTGCATGACTTAGAACCTACCCCAACTGCTAGAACAAAACTACCCGGTACAGACCAACATACTTAAATTTGAACTTCAACTACTAAACTTGCTCTGGGATTTGTTTTTACAATGATGATGTTATGCTTTACTTAAGATGGTTCACCATCATCATACTAAATCATGTGCTTAGACCATGAATATATGTATTTGTATTCTTTTTTACTCAAAATCATGTGTGTACATATGTCATCATGCAAATATTTAGCTTGGCACGTTGTGCTGATGATATGTTTTTCTATGCATATTGTGTTATGCATTCTAAAAAAAAGCCTAAATGCATGCCATGGGCAGCGTACACATGAAAATGTTATGCATCCCATACAACATAAAATTTCCATGCAATGAAAAAAAAGAAAACGTGTTAGCCGCATTTATATGGTGAGATATGCATCCCATACTACATAACCCTCACATGTTGCCTCCTATGGTGGATCCATATACAAACACATATTATGCATCACATACTACATAATATGCCCCGTATACTTCTATTCATGCTTATGGGTGTAGTGTTCGTGCTTTAGCCAAGATGTGCTGATGATATATCGGTGTGTGTATGATATGATGTTAAACTAACAATGCAAACAAGGGAAAGGTTGCCCGATCAATTATCAAGCAACCTCCCTCTGATACCAACTGTCACGACCCACATTTTCTCACAAATAAGATTGTATCAGAGCAAGAGAAAATACGTGCCATGATGCCACCTCATGCAGAGGATAACTGCACACATTCAGGAAAAACTCCAGAATCTACATCTTTAAAGAAAATCGTAAATTATTATGAGAGGAAATCAGTTAAATTTGACAGTCGTATCCCTCGGCACAGTGGATCAACTAGTCCACAATTAAAATATATATATATATACACAACGGAAAATACTTTGGTTAGGTTGATTTGACATCCTAAAAGAGCATAAGTGTCCTCGAGGGACGAATCATGGTATGCACGACTCTAGAGGTTAGTACAGTATATAAAAAAATATAGTCTTTACGCTAATAGGAAAAGTAGTGCCTTAGTTTTATAAATATGATGCGCATGAGATACATAAAGTAATGTTTTAGGGTTTATAATACCTAACGTGCAACCTAACATAAAACCTTCCCAGAAATAAGTGAACAACCTCAAATAGGCAAAAGTAGCAGTTTTAGTTCATACCCAGCAACATAAGTAAGCCACCAGTGGGCATCAACAACCTAACACGAACCCACTGGTGAGTATGCATGTCTATATAGAAAGTAAGAAAAAACTACCTCACTAGATGAGGAACAACAACCTCAGCCACCCAGGAGGCCACAAGAAAACTCCACCAGAGGACTAGTCGTCTAACTGGCTACAACCTAAACCTGAAGCATTCAAAGAAAGAACACCTCAGCAAAAAAAACAAAGGAAGTGGAGCATTAGATTCATAAGCAATGAAAGAAGGGGTACCAACCCTACAACAAAAAGCTAACAGTAGAAGAAAAATATAACAGTAAGAGTAAAACACTGTAAAAAGAGCAGTAAAAGCACACCAAGTGTGAACATACATAGCAACAAGCTCTGCCAAAAAGACTGCAGCAGCACCAAGGCAAACATATGCCAAGAGAAATAGCCATGAGAAAGCAAAGGAACTAACAGTCCTAAACTTGGTGAATTATTGGTCGTGGTGAAAACCTTGGGTCAGAGTGGGCGGCACAGCCCTCACCAACAACCAGACCCAAAAAAACACTCCAGGGCAAAAATAAACGGTGGCAGCTATAGAGACCACACACCAAACCATACCAGCCCATCACGGCCTAGGTGGTGGTGGCCATAGCTCAGCACACACAATTACCCCCTTATAGAGCCCACAAAAACACACCACCTGTCATAATCCATGAGTCGGCATGCAAAAACTAGCTGATTACCCAACTCCCCCCTAAAAGAAAAAGCCATATTAACAATCCTAAGGAAACATACAAACCCAAGGCAAAAGCGTCGAGTTCACTCGACACTGCACTGAGTGGGTTCACCACACTCAACGCCAAACAGCTTCGGCGTTGAGTGAGGTCCACCCACTATATGCCAAGCAACTTAACCGCAGCAATAAGATTTGGCATTGAGTTAGTCCACCACACTCAATGCCAAAATAGCCACGGTATTGAGTGAGGTCGTATCACTCAACGCCAAAAGACTTAACCGCAAAAGCAGGCTTTGGCGTAGAGTGAGTCCACCAAACTCAATGCCAAAACAGCCACGGCATTGAGTGAGGTTGACTTACCCAACGCCAAAAGACTTACCGCAAAAACACGCTATGGCGTTGAGTGAGTCCACCACACTAAACGCCAAAACAGTCATGGTGTTGAGTGGGTCGACTCACTCAACACGAAATTACTTAGCTGCAAAAAAAAGGCGCTGGTGTTGAGTGAGTCCACCCTACTCAACGCCAAATCAGCCATGGCATTGAGTGAGGTCGACTCACTCAATGCCAAATGTATTAGCCTCTGGGAAAAGTTATGGCATTGAGTGAGTCCACCACACTCAATGCCAAACAGCCACAGCGTTGAGTGAGGTCGACTCACTCAACGCAAAACCACTTAGCCGTAATAACAGCCATGGCGTTGAGTGAGGGCACCACACTCAACGCCGGAAGCCTAACAGTCTAGGCATTGAGTGAGGTACACTCACTTAACTCTTTTGACTTAGCTTAATAATCAACTATCCCAACCCCAACCCACTCAACGCCACTTATCAAGAGAGTTGAAGAGTTAATTCCAACTCCCTCTCCTACCTCTTCTACCCAACCACAGCAATCTAAAAACATAGACTAAAACTAATTAAGTCCACATCCTACTTCCTTCTACCATCTGGACAAAACCGAGTGTACATGAGGAGAGGAGAATAAATTAAATCTCGGACAACTTGAGCAAGCTCTAGCTGGAATGAAACAGCAGTACCCTAGCTTCTAGGAAGGGAAGAAAACTATTACAGCAAATATAAAAAGAGTAAAACCAAGCTCGGCAAGGGCAAAGAACGCCACTTGCCTCTACCTCCAAGAAAATAGCAGCTACCTCCAAGGCTTGGCACCGGCGACAAGATCGGCCACCTGGAAGGCCAAAACTGAAGCTTAGAGGAAGAAGAAGAGAATTCTGAAAACTCTAACTCCTAATGATAGCCCTATATCAAGAAAAACATACCTAGGAAGGAAGATCCCGGTGAGAGCAGCTCAAATTTGTTGTTACCCGAGCGAAACAAGCCCAAATCTACAGCTATCTGGCGGCCAAAGCTACAGCTCCTCCGCCTCCCGCTTGCTTCCTTCCGCTGGAAGCTAACAAGCTGCAGCTAGCTCGGTAAATGGGGAGAAATTGGGAGGAGGAGAACAGCTAGAGCTTTTAATGCATACCCTCCCACTAACTCATCCTATAGCTAATAAAATATTAACTTAGCCTAAGCACTAGCTGACATCATATATGAACCTGTTTATATAAAATCAGCCACTAGATGACACTTATACACACACACACACACACACACATATATATATATATATATATATATATATATAGCTCATAACAATTTATATACAAAAAAAAAACTTAGCTATCTGCACATAGCCATAAAATAGCCAATCAAACAAGCCTCAAGCTCTACAAAGCTCGACCACCTTGCCATGCACAGCAATCGCAAAAATATGGTAACATACTACCAGCTACCTCAACAAACGTCGAAACGACGCAAAAGAAAACGATCTCGGAATACGACGAAACTCGCACCGTAGCTAAACACAAAAGATACGAAAACAATAACGAAGTCGAAAACAACATCCGATGATCACAACTCGGGTTATCACTACCCGAAGCCCAGGCGCAAGCATTCCCCGAGATCCTTACCGAGTCACAAAACCAGACCTGGCTTGCTAGGGAATCCTGCCAGCAGGCTACAAACAGGCCACTATAGGTGTAACATCCCATTTCCAACTAGACCCCTAAGAGTGGTTTTGTCATGACAAAACCCTAGGAAGCCCAAGAAAGAGTCAAGTGGACCTGGTGGTAAATTGATAGGACCACTATGGTCTACACTTAGCAGATTTCTAAACCTTGGTTAAAGGTGATCATGGGGCTTCACCAAGACTCCAAGACCCCACCCATACCCTTATAACCCTAGAAGGGGGTCAATGGGTCACTAAGGACCCATGGAGAGCAATCAAAGGACCTAAGTTGACCAAAGTCAACTATAACCCTAGCTAGGTCAAATTGACCTACACAAGGGTCAATTGCAGTCCCTTAGCCAAAAGGACCCCACCCCTACCCTCATAAGCCTAGTGAGAGGCCAATAGGTCACTAAGGACTCATTGGGACCAATCATAAAGACTAGGTTGACCAAAGTCAACTCTTGACCTAAAATGGTCAAAGTGCCCTAGTTAAGGGCCAAGTGACCTCCAAGGCCCAATCCAACCCCACCTTCACCCTAGGGGAGGCTAATGGGTCACCAAGGACCCTTTAAAGAAATTTCAAGGACCAAATTGACCTAGGTGGGCCCTAGTCCAACTTTGGGTCAAGTTAGCCCAAATGGGCTAACTCAAGCTCAAGCCCATTTCAATTGGGCTAACCATGACTTAAGTGACCAAATGGACTTGTGGGCTACCATGGGACATGTAGGAGCCAAAAATTCAGGCCTGGTGACTAGGAGAGAGAAAGTCACCCATGGAGGAGAGAGAAAGAGAAGAAAGAAGAAGGAAGGAGGACTTTGTGCTCCTCCTTCCCCCTCCCCAACCTCCCCATTCATTTCAAAAGGACAAGGGAGAGTGCAGCAGCCATTGTGGACTGGTTAGAGCAAGCTCCACCCCCCCTACCAACCTAGCCGCCAAGATTGACCATGGCCAAAAATGGCACATGGCAATTCAGCCACCTAACCCCCTCCTCTCCCTCTTTAAAAGCTTCAGTGAGGTCCAAGGAGTATTTCCCACTCTTTTCCTAAAGAATCCAAGCCCTTTCCTCAATTTTTGAACAATCCGACCACCACCGGCACCACCATGCCAATCCGGCGATCAGCACGGCTACAGCCGCCAGTACAGGTCCTCCTCCACTCCTTCTTCCATGGATAAATCATAGCAATCCTTAGGTCCAAGGTTCGGGCTCAATTGAGCCCGATCCATTACAAAAAATTCCTAGTTTTTCCATGGATTTGAGCTTGTCGGGATTGCTGGAATAGGGCTTCCCGGCGGTCTAGCCGCCGTCTGGAGATAGCCCCGACCACCACGAAGGTGTCGGCGGCGGTGGCAGGCCGGGGAGGTGGCCGGAGCGACGGCAGCAGCCGCTGGAAGTTGGCCCAGGCGGGATAAATCCAGGCCGTCAGTGGAAGGAAGACGATGACGGGATTCTGTCCATCTTGCGCCAAGATTCAGGCGGTTGATGATATGAAACTATGGATTAAAGGATTTGATTTATTTCATTTTGTCATAGATTTTGTATTTATTAGTTTTAATTATTAAAAATAGTTAGAGCCTTTTTTAGAGAATATGGTCAACACAAGAAATGTAGCCCTATGGGTCTACTGTCAAACAAAATTGGTGTGAACCAATTTGGGTGACTGGTGTGACCAAGGAACTCATTTTGGTGGGGTCTATACAAATGGCTAGGCAGTAATTAAACTAAGTGCCCACACTTCATCCTTGGTCCACATGAGCTGAAATTTTGGCAGGGAGTCACCCTACCTGATAGCTAGACCCTGCCCAAAAATGGGAATTTTTGGGAATAATTTTCCTATAGTTTTGTCAATAATTTAATTATGCTAGGGTAAATTAATTTGTGGGTCAAATAAACCCCAAATTCATCCAAATTTTGGGGGAAGGTATATGAGGTTATTATAGACCTCTGGTTTAAATTTCATTAAGTTTTGAGGAGATTTGAATGGGAATCAAGCAAACCCTAACCTTGCCCTAAGAAGGGCATTTTGGTCCAAAATGTAATTTTGGCTTATAGTGTCCAATTCACCACAACAGAGGTTCAAATTTTGTACACTGGTTTGTCATGTCATTATACACCTTTCAAAGAAAAATTGGGGGTATTGGAGTTGGTTTGGCCCAAGATCCTAGGTCAAACCCTAAGGAAGGGCTTTTGTACCTTGTGAAGGACATATGGCCATAACACCTTGTATGACTATGAAACTTTGTAGGGATGGTTTTAGAGTAACTATAACCCTCTGGTAAAAATCTTAGGGTGTTTTGAAAATTTTGGGACCCACAAAACCCTCACCCTAGTTTAGGGCACAAACTTTGTAGGGTTGGAATAGGCTAGTTAAACTCCTCCAAATAAGGTAAAATTTTAGTATAATGGTCATAAGGATATTATTAGTCTCTAGTAATTTAATTGGGACTTTTGGGATAATATTTATGGCACTTCATTTGTAACACAAGGGATGCCTTATTTTAATAAACTAATTATTATGGTCCCTCTGACCCTTGGGAGGTCATGAAAATTTGGCAGAGGATGTTTTGATCCATTATAAGCTTATATAAAATTTATGAAAATATTTGGATATATATTTGAGATACTTACTTCACAAGCTTGTTAAATGATGAAATTATTCAATAATTTAAATTAGTCCATATACTGATAAATAAATTATGAAATTTGGCCCAAACCATTTAAATGTCATTAGATTCATACTTGAATTTTCTCTGAATTTTTGGAAGCCATATATTATTTTATATTTCTTTAAATGAATTTTTAAAGATTAAAATAAAATAATGATTTGGGGATAAAACCTTACTGAAAAATTTAGATATTTTGGAAGATGAGTTATATCCTTATTTTGAATAACATATAAAAATTGTCGAATGATATCTTGACTGAAAATGGTACTACATGTTCATTATTGGGAATTCTAGTCAATAGAATAATTAAATAAATTATTAAATAAATAAGGAAAATTTTGGATCTCTGGATTTAGGGCTTAATGGTCATAATGAACCTCCATTAATTATTATAAGAGTATTGGATAATTATTTGATGTACCTCCTATTTTACATGAAGTTTGACATGGTGGTCTCCATTTAGCAATTTTCGAAAACTGTATATTAATTTGTTTGAAGCTTATCACTCCTTAATCACTGATGATATTTGACTCAGAGCATTTATGGGCCCTGGTAATCATGTTAGAGTTATCCTTGAATTTTCAGAATTAATATTGCTCTGTTTATTATTTTTATGAATTATTGCAATATACCATTTAAATAAAAATCAGTGGCCTGAACCTTGCTGAAAAACTAAGAGATTTTGTATCTTAGGTTAAATGATTATATTAAGTATAACATAAATCTGGGGAGATTTTATCTTGTCAAAATTTGGTACCTTCAGCTCAATCTTGGAGACTTTGGCCACTATAAATATTTAATAAATTCATAGATAAATAGGAAAAATTATAAAACTCTGGATTTGGGCAATAAAGGTCATATTGGACCTCCATTAATTATTATAGGAGTATTGGATGATTACTTGATATACTTCCCATTTTACATAACATTAAACCTTGGTGGTCTGCATATAATAAATCTACAGAAATAATCTGGAGTACAAGTTAGGCACATAAGTCAAAAATTAGTGGTTATAGGAATGAGTTCATCACTCAGGGTTGGATGAGCTACGGAGGGGTTTGACTAAAAGTTAGGTGGTGTTTGGGATCGACGAAAGATCATCTTCCCCGTAGAGTAGAAGGTCAAAATGACCTTAGGTATAGTTTACTGTAATATGAAAATGAAATGGGTAAAACCTAAGTCGTAGGCATAAAGTGAATTGAGGAGTTGGTAGTAAACTTAGGATTACACACTCTCACACCCCTGTGTCCCGAGAGATAGTTTGGGTTACTCGGGCAATAAGTTCAGTGGTTAAGGTAATGGTAGCCCGACGAGCTTCGGCTCGGTTGTAGATTATGACGGACGGGTTAGTCCGGTGAGTTTTGGCTCGGTTGTTGGTTATGACGGACGGGTTAGTCCGGGGAGCTTCGGCTCGGTTGTAGATTATGACAGACGGGTTAGTCCGGGGAGTTTCGGCTCGGTGGTTGATTATGACGGACGGGATAGTCCGGGAAGATTCGGCTCTGTTATTTGTTGGACTCATAACTATTGCATGTGTATAAAAGGTATAAGGTGGTGAGTCTTCGATATTGGGGAGTTCGTTGCACCGACACTAATATCGTTGACTCGGCAAGTGTGGTTTTACACTTCGCCAACAGAAGTCCGGTGCGCCAGCCGGCAAGAGTACGCAGGCGTCCGCTTAGTGCACCAAGCGTTGAGGCGTACGATAGGTCAGACCGGTAGTGCAAATACTGGTTTTGAGGTGGGCGAGGCCCAACCCACCGCTTCCGTCTGCCACTACGGAGGTATCCTGGGAGGTAACGGCTCCGAAAGGGGGAACTAAAGGTCTGTGTACACAGAGTCGAGTGGGTGAGTTACACTTGCATGTTCACATCATAGCATATTTGCATTTCACAGCATAACCATTGCATATAACCTGACACCTAATGTATAAGCGGTATGGGACGCTCTATACATTAGGCCTTGTAAAACGACCCCTTGGCCTATAAGTTCGTGCGAGCGTGCTTATAAGTCAAGGTTCTCTTTCAGTATTATTTATATGTTATGCCTGTTAGTAAAACCGACACCCTATCGTATAAATCGGTATGGGACTTTTTATACGATAGGAGCCCTGCAAGAGATCCCTTAGCTTATGTGTTTTCACAAAAGTTAAGGTTACTTATTTAGATTTTGTATAATTATTATCACACTTAACACTGTTAGTTTAGTTTCGCTGCCATCTGCAATTTGACCTTCTCCACCTTCATGTCCTTTCCATTCCTTCTCCCCGCTCGGTGCTTAGGAGCCATGGGGGAAGGGGTGGGGGATGATAGGACTTAGTCTTTTAGACTAACGGTTTTCGAACCACATCATTTAGGGGACCACGGAGCCCAGCATGGAGGGGCAGCCCCGGAGGTCGGCACGCTTGGAGATCGGACAGTCTAGCACTGGAGTCCAGACAGTAGGGACTGTGAGTCCCGAACACCAGTAGTTGTATTAGTTTGCTTCCGCGATGAGTGATTTGTAGTGAGGACTTGATGTACCGGGCATAAGCCCGAGATTTTCATTATATGTACTATCTGTGGACACTCCCTTCGTGGAGTTTATTTTTCTATGTATCTGATTTCTGTGGACTTGCTTTTATACTTATGCTACAGTATAGATCGATTTGGCCGGTAGAATCGGCGTCTTGTAGTGACGACCTTCCCGGGTGAGAAGGTATCACCGCAAGGCGGGGGTTCTGGGCCTAAGACCCCGGTGTCGAAAAAGAAAAAAAAATGGGGGTCTTACAAGTGGTATCAGAGGAAACCTCGATCAGAAAGGTACCAGTCCACTAACCATGGGACACCCCCGCTCGAGTTTAGTTTGGGGACAAACTAAGCAGCGGAAGCAGTGGTGGGGCCATATGGAAAATCACATGAAAATTGTCCACTTTTAGTTAAATCTGTGAGACTTCTTATATTTGACTTCTATTACGCAGCCCCCAGCGCAGCTAACACAACAAGGCAGAGTTTAGCAGACTCCGACTGTTACACCACCTTCCCCGGTCCCTACTCCATTCCTACACTCGGAGATGGGACAAACGTTGACGGCCATTCTAGATGCTTTCAAGGCTCAGCAGGTTCCGGCTCCGCAGCCAAACCCGGGGGCCAATTGGCTAAGCATCTTTCGAGGACTCTCTCCTCCATCCTACCTGGGGACAGAATCCACCGTACGGACAAAAGAATGGCTAGATATTATGTACAAAATGCTGACTGGGATACAGTGTCCCTGGGAGGAGAGGGTGGCCTTGGTTGTCTCCTTCCTGGAGTCCCATGCCAAGAGGTGGTGGAAGACGCTGCTGGACACAAGGTTTGCTGATAGGGAGGTTGCGGAAGTTACCTGGGAAGAGTTCAGGACCGCACTGCTGGAGCATTTTATTCCACAGTCGGCTAGGGATGAGTTGGAGGAGCGGTTCTTACAGCTGAAGCAGGGCTCCCGGACAGTGGTAGAGTACCATCGGGAGTTCGACCATTTGGCTTGATATGCAGATTCTTACCAGCTGGACGAAGTGGGATACTTCAAGAGATTCTATAAGGGTCTGCGGGAGGACTTGAGGGAGGCTTTGTTGTTTGTATCCGACGGGCCTATCTCCCGGATTTTGGAGATGGCAAAGAGGATCGAGGCCGATTGGCACACCACTCGGGGCCGGAAGCGGCAAGCGGAGGATCAGGGCCGGAGAGCCCGAAATGATTAGTAGTAAGGTGCTATACCAGGTGGAAGAAGGACAGAGGACCAGCCTCGTCAGGAAGTGAGGCAGGAGCCGAGGGAGCCAGTGGTAATGGCTCCTCAACCTCTTCAGATGAGGGAGGCACCAAGACCCGGGGGCATGAATTTTCCCCCACCAGAATGCTACAACTGTCATCAGATAGGACACATTCAGAGAAACTGCCCCATGAGGGGAGCACCTTTACCAGCACCCCAGGATGCCCCGCATGCCCAACAGTTTGGAGGACGAGGATGTGGTCGAGGACGTGGTTTCCTGGGTGCAGATCGCAGGCAGTAGGGGGAGAAAATTTATGCACTGTATCTGGCTCAGCCCCGAAACCCGGAGCAAGTAATCACTGGAATAGTTTTCATCAGCGGCAAACCCGCTTATACGCTATTTGATACGGGTGCTTCGCACTCATTTGTATCGGAGGCCTTCATAGAAGGGTTGGAAGGCGTGGAACGATTCACGGGTTTGGTGATGAGGATACGATTACCCGACGGATCAGAGTTGTTCACCTCTGCCCACTGCAATATGGAGGCGAAGATCGGCGGAAGGATATTTGAAGCTCCAGCGACGATCATAAAGATGCCAATCTTTGATTTGATCCTAGGAATGACATGGTTGAACTGGAATCATGCTCAAATTGACTGCACGTCCAAGAGAGTTACCGTGAGACATGGAGATTCCTACCTCGTCATTGAAGGTACTAGATCTATTACCCCCCTCATGTTGTCATCTGTACAGGCCGTCAAGGCTCACTTACAGGGGGAAGAAGTGTATGAGGTAATATTTGAAAAAACTGAGGCCAAGGTCTCCACCTCGGATATTCCGGTGGTACGAGATTTTGCCAACGTATTCCCAGAGAAACTGCCTGGGCTACCCCCACACCGGGAGCAGGATTTCCGGATACAGCTGGTGCCGGGGGCTAAGCCGGTAGCTAGAGCCCCTTACCGGATGGCCCCAAAAGAGCTGACAGAATGTCGAAGCCAACTCCAGGAACTGGTGGAAGCCGGATTTGTTAGACCGAGTTCCTCGCCATGGGGAGCCCCGGTCTTATTTGTGAAGAAGAAGGATGGGACACTTCGCCTGTGCATCGATTATCGAGCACTAAACAGGCTGACCGTCCGGAATACCTATCCGCTCCCACGGATAGACGAATTATTCGACTAGCTGGAGGGAGCCCATTATTTCTTGAAGCTGGATTTAAGGTCGGGTTACTGCCAACTACGGATCCAGGAGGAGGACATTCCAAAGACTGCTTTCAGTAGCAGATATGGGCTATATGAGTTTACAGTGATGCCCTTCGGGCTCACAAATGCTCTGTCGGGATTCATGAGCCTCATGAACCGGGTTTTTGAGGCCTACTTGGATGTGTTCGTCATTGTATTCATAGACGACATCCTGATCTACTCTAGGACGGAAGAGGAGCACACTCGGCATCTGACGCTGACTCTAGAGAAACTACGGGAGCACAAGCTCTATGCGAAGATCAACAAATGCCAGTTTTGGTTGAAGGAGGTGGCCTTCCTAGGCCATGTCATTAGTGGTGCTGGGTTGGTAGTGGACCCGGCCAAGATCCAAGCAGTTCGGGACTGGCCACAGTTGAAGACGGCCATAGATGTACGAAGTTTCCTAGGACTCGCCGGTTACTACCGGAAGTTCGTAGAGGGATTCTCTCGTATCGCCCTTCCACTCACATCTCTGACAAGGAAGGAGGTGCCCTTTATCTAGACCCCACAGTGTGAGGCGGCCTTTCAAGAGCTAAAGGGGCGACTCACTTCGGCTCCTATACTTGCTCTCCCTTCAGGGAAAGAAGGATTCCAGGTCTACACCAATGCCTCCTACCAGGGCATGGGTGCAGTGCTTATGCAGAATGGCCATGTGATAGCTTACGCTTCTCGGCAGCTGAAGAAGCACGAGTAAAACTACCCAGTCCATGACTTAGAGATGGGAGCTGTCATCATTGAACTAAAAGTCTGGCGTCACTATCTGTACAGTGTCCACTGCGACATTATTGGGTACTGTATCCACAATTACCTGGATTTGAGGAAGCCACCTGTCAAGCTAAGATGAATCCACAATGTATTTGATGAATTATTCTCTAGTTGTACTTGCAGTTATTCCACGCTAAGTACACACCAATGTCAGGGTGCAGTGGGTCAATATACATGGATCTGTGCAACATAATCCCTCGTTGAGCAGATCAGTGTGTTGGTCTACGTGTACTCTCTCTATTGGGGTGTGCTTAATTTCAAGTACAGGGCTATGATAAAGCAAGAGCAGACAAGGAGCAAGGATGGGGCAAAGACCAGCTCAAGGAAAGAAAGAGGAGAAATAGCCCAAGTAAAAACCGACGAGAATCACTAATGATTCTCGCCGAGTCGTCGAGAATCACTAGCTGATTCTCGCCGGTTGAAGCCGGCAGCTTCGACACAGACAGGGAAATTTTCTAAGGCAGAATCGTCGAGAATCACTTATGATTCTCGCCGATTCGTCGAGAATGACCTTGCATTCTCGACGATTCGGGGAGAATCAAAAGTGATTTCCGCCGATTCTCCCCGGCTTCTGTATCAGTTCAGCCAGATTTCGGCTAAGTAGAAGTCGGCGAGAATCGTAAGTGATTCTCGCCGATTCGGCGAGAATCACCTACGATTCTCGCCGAATTTGACTTAGGCAGTTTCCTGTTGTTCTCTGGACCGGTTCAAACTATCTGAACTGTTTCGAACCGGGCTCAAGCCTTCTTATTGGTGGGACCCACAACAGTCATATACTTGACCTAATGTATATATACTCCGTATGTATGAACAGTAAAGAGTAGAGACGAGATTTCAAAAAAGCACGAGCCGCCGACAAGCCCTAACGCTCCGCCGATCGTCTCCGCCGCTCGTGCACTTGTCGCCGCTGCTGATCTCAGGTTCTTCCAAATCTCCGGCGATCGAAGCTTAGGCTAGCATAGCGTCTCACGCGTCTAACCAGAGATCCCTTGTCTCTTGATTCGTTGATCGGGAAAATCCTTTCCCTTCCGAATCGATCGAGACGATCGATCCTAGTGTGACCGTTGGAAGACCTTGCTTCCTTCGCTATGAAGTTTGAATCAAGTTGGCACTACTGCTGCTCTCCGTCGCCGCCGCCGATTCCGAGAACCTTGCCGTCGCTTTAAGCCGCCGCCGGTTTCGGGAAGATTCTTTCCAAGAGAGATCTAGGGTTGTGGACTCTTCGTTGACTTCAAGAACACGTCGTCGAACGAAGAGGGACACCTTACTCTCCAAACGTAGTTTGTATTTCTTACAAGCATTTTCAATTTCTTTGTAACGGACCGATTGGTCTTTAGTTGTAAGGGTTGGGTGCAACCCGGGTTGTGGGAGTGTGGACTCCTACGTGTGGAAGGGTTCCTTCCGTTAGTACAAGGATTGGATTTCAATCCTGTTGGTGAAGTGACCGAGTCGTCCCGTGTTGGGAGATAGGTCGAAGGGGGAAAGTGGACGTACCCAAATCGGGGAACCACTATAATTTGCCTGCGTATTTTCTGTGCTTGTTTGTTTTGTTTTCTTGTGCAGGCAAAATCTTAATTCCGCAAATACGCTGCAGAGACACCTATTCCCCCCCCATAGGTGAAGATAGTTGACACTAGGTGGACTTTCAAGTGGTATCAGAGGCAGGTTACTCATCAAAAAGGTTCACACCTTGAGTAGAATCCTGCCACCGGTGTCAACAAGGAGATCAGAATTAAACATGGAGTTGGGTTATGATGTCCCTCCTCTAAGACTCCCCTCATGTACAAAGGAGTACTACCCTGTATGGAAGATGAGGGTGTTGCTTCATCTGGAGGCCATTGACCCTCGAGCGTCACTCATTTTGGAAGAGGGTCCCTTCATTCCCATGAAGGCTTCCAGCTCTGGGAAGGATCACCAAGTCCCCAAAAATCCCAAAGAAATGTCTGAGACCGAACTCTCTCTGTTCAACCTGGACCAGGTGATTCGTCAGATCATCATCAATGTCTGGTCTGGACCATCTCACTCAAAAGTGGGCAAGTGTAGGACTGCAATGTCCATGTGGCAAACCATCTCAGACCTCATGGAGGGATCAGAGAAAACAGGGACCAGTTGTCAACTAGAGGATGAAGCCTATGTAGGGGTCATCACTTCTGAAGATGAAGGGCTTGATCAATCTGTCAGTATCAGGGCTCCTGTGTCCCTATCAGAGACTGAAGAAGAAGTTGATGAATGTTGTTCTGATGAAGGTGACTCAGCAGCATCTGCCGATATCAACGGTAACCCTGAACAGCAAAGCCAGGAACAAGTAACTTCTTCCTCATGCCCCTCTCCTGTTGAAGTTCCTGAAGACAGGAACAATTCAGAGGGTACTCCTTCCAGAGATGCAAGGGATAGGGATAGCTTCCATCAAAAGATTGAAAATCCTGATTCCCTTGAGAGTGCTCTTCAGAAGAGCAACTTACTTGTGGAGGAGCAAGCTAAGGAGATTGCTCAGCTGAAGACCCTGATGAGTCACCAATTGGAATCCATCAAGGTTAAGGACTCAAAGATCTCGGATCTAGAGAGTCGTCTAGAGACTGAGAAGAGGATTGTTTCCAATTTTTCCAAGATAGATGCTATCAAAAGAAAAGCAGAAAATGGGTGGATCTCCCAAATCGTCAAATCATGGAGAAATGGGGAAACTGTGTTCAGACCCCCCACCCCGAGTAGGAAGGGCACTCATCATGCCTTCAGGTATGACCACAGGAATAATTGTGGTCACTGCAAGGTTAATGTGCCCTCATGTGGAGGCACCCAAAATGCACGGGCTATCATGGCCACCCAGAAGAAAATACCTCAGGCTTCCACCAAGCCCTTTGTATTCTCGGCAACAGCACCAACTCCTCATGAATCTACCAGCATCAGCTCACATTGCGCCTCTCACCTCCCTAGGACTCTGGAAAGGGGGGATAGAAACAATGTTGTCAGGACTCATGGGGTCCTCGGGAGGGGGCTGACTGAAAAGAAGGCACCTCCTCCCAGGCTTCATGACGCCTGCCATATGCATTCTTTCCGCCCTTCCAATAGTCACGGTGGAAGAGACCATTCTGTAAGCATGTCTGGCTCTATTCCATTTAGACCTAGAACTATGACTACCTCTGTCATCTGTTCAGGTCACAAACGGCGATACAACATTCATGAGTCTTGGTGTTGTGGCAAAGTGGGTCATTTTGCCATAGACTGTTGGCACAACCAATCTGCATCAATGGCAAGGGGACTTCCACATCCTCGAGGCAATGTTAGTCTTCCCACCAGGATTCCTGAGGGGAGGCACTCAAATTATTATGCTGACAGGAACCTAGGACCCAATACATATTGGGCTCCTAAGGTAAGGTAATATTCTTTGGTGCAGGGTAGTCTAGACTTTCGAGTCATGATGGGAGTTAGACAGAAGATGTTCTGAGAATAATCTGGAACAAGCATCTGGAACGCAAGAAGTACTATCCTCAAATTGAACACCTGGTATGCTCTTCAAAGGGGCTAAATGATGAATCTTACAATCCCAGGTATCATTGATCAGCCTAAATAATTGAGTCATATTATGTCGACATCTACATATATATATATTTATATATATATATATATATATATATATATGCATATATACATTTACACATCTATGTGTGTTCTTCTAAGGACAGATCAAAGCTGTAAAATTAACCATTAAATATATTACTAACGATGTGTCAGTAAATCTCTGAAAGATTCGAGAAGGCACATCAATTAGCATATATTATAAGTTGAAAATTAAAGTCGACACGTCATTAGGAGTCACTGAGAATGACAACTAACTTCATGAATATCGCATTTTTCGATTTCGACATAATTTATGAAGTCTGCTAGCCCATGTTAGTAAGTTAGTAATCTCAGAGTTGCTGTGCCTCCTAAGCTGTGTGGTATGTTAAACCACACTTGGATTAAGAAATGATCTTTTCGACTCTTTACAATATTTGACAAAAACGTTATGGTGGAATATAGGTGATACTCGTCATATCAAATCACATACTCACCTAATTACAAGTCTCGCCGAATTGTCCAATCTCGCTGAGATATTTAAACCAGGGAAGCCATTTGGCGGGAATAGGCTAGTCGCCCAATATCCGGATACTTAAACCCAAAATCATCTCAAACCTATTCTTCCCGACGATACCCTCCGACCCTTCATATTCCACAGTTCGCCATTTCGCCGAGACCCCGCGCTGGAATCCCCATCTCTCTCACCTCTCGACGACCTTTTCCTGCGTAGCTCCGTGGTGAATTTACGACCTACGCCTTCTACCGCGCCCTCTCGCCGCAGGTTCGCATCTTCGGCATCCTCCGGTGCTCCGTCGTGAAGAATCCAGAACTTCCACTGCATCTCCCCTCTAGGTAATCTCCATATTGCCCCTTTCCGTAACTTGAGCTTGGCTAGATTTCGCTCTCTCTCTCTCGGTATCGGAGATCCTATCGGTATTCTCCTTTGTCCTAGGTTTTCCATGGCCCCTCGGACTACTGCTGGCCTAGTCACTGGCTGTGAACTAGTGACAACCAGGTTCTCCCAGGCCTCAGATGAGTTCCGGAATATAATCATCATGCTTGAAGAAGCGGGACTGAAGTTCGTACTGGAACACCCATGCAAGATCTTGGACAAGGAAGTTTTGGAGTTCTTTGCAACTGCGAAGCTATATCATGATGACACCTCCATCAAGAGCAAAGTGGCCGGGAAGAAAATCAAGGTATCCGCCAGGAAATTGACCCAGTGCCTGCGGTTATCACGTGTTGAAGAAGAAGAGTACCTGGAGGAAGAGGATAGAGCAAGGACCCTATCCTTCTGTGGGTTGGCCAGGTGGACCAGGTCAATCAAAAGGAAAGATATGAACGAGGAAGGAAAGTTGCTGTCTGACATTATTGGGAAAGTTCTAATCTGCAAACCTGGATCCCATGACCATATCTCTAGGGAAATGTTCAAAACTCTGGTGGCCATCGTATGCCGGAAGTGATTCAACTGGGGAGCCATGCTTTTTGACAGGATTAAAGACACACTCCGAACCCCCAGCTTTGGCAGAATCATTAGTCTATATCTGAATCAACTGGACGGAGACACCTTCGACATGAGCAAGGGAGTGCCTCTGCACTACTTGAAAAGGATGGATGCTAGCATATTTGACCGATGGGAACGTCGAATAGGGCAGGCCACCAGGGAAATAGACCATGAGGCAGCATCCCCAGTCGTGGACACCAGTGCTCCTGCTCATTCTGTGGCAGTACCCAGTGAAGTTCCTGACGCCCTGATTACAGGAACTGAGGGGGAGCCTGTAACCGATTCTGCAAACATCTTGTCTGATATTTCTCTGATCGCTCAAGATGCTGTGAAGCTGGTGGCAGAAGAAGTAGCAGATGATGAGGAGGCTGAGAATGATGAGGCAGCTCTTATCGATGCTGATCTGGGAGATGAGGTGGGTGATGAGGAGGAAGAGGAAGAAGTAGAAAAAGATGTGCACACCTCTGATGATAAGCATGATCACCTGGAGACAGAGATAGAGGCAGAAGTACCAGAGAATGAGAAAGCAGCAGCTTCTCAGGAGGATGCTGAGGTTCCATCTGAGGAACAAGCTCCTAAGCGATCAGATGCAAGGATGGAGGGGGAGCAATCCTTTGTTCCCCCTGTGGAGTCCATACTACTATCCAGCTCTCCCTGTGCTTCTGAGGGGGAGCCTGACCAGGGTTTGCCTGCAGCTCCTCCACTTCGAGAAAACTTAGCAAATCACACTGTAAATATCGTCCAAGGAATGCTGGATGAGCTCAAGAGATCGTTTAAGCAGTCCTACAAATCGGTGCTAAAGAGACTGAAGGAATCTGAGGATCTCATGCTCAAGAACATTGTTCAGATCAACCATAAATTAGATGTGATGAAGAAGACATTTGATGACAAGTATACAGAGGCAGGCACAGCGGTCACTCTTCTCATGAAAGGACTGAAAAAGAATACTGATGACCTGGGCGTGGTAAATCATAATGCACATGTTGTGGCGACTAACATACAGCAATTCGATGCCAACATGGTGCTCCTTAATAAAAATCAACAAGACCTGCTGACTGAGTTTTCTAAATCTCTAAAGCATATAGATGAGTCCCTGCACTCATATGCAAACTCCATTGCCCTCGAAGCCAAAAAGGGGGAGAAAGAATATACTGATAAGATGGCAGGGCTTCAGCACATCATCATTGAAAACTTCGATCAGTCTAATGTTTATGTATATGACAGTTGCCAGTGGTTGCTCAATCAAGCATTAGGCAATAATCCTGAGGTTAATCCTGTACATGAAACCACTGAGCACAATACTGTGGATAACGAAGGGGCAAGTGCAGAGGCTGTTCTGTTAAGCGAAGCTGAGATGAAGAAAGCTGCTGAAAGGGCTGAACGATGAACTTGGTTTGATCAAGATGCCTTAGCTAAAGCCAAAGGAAAAAGGCAAATCCAAGAGGGAACCTCAAGGGAAACACCAGCTGAAAAGAGGATCCTATTGACGGAGGAGGATGTGAGAAATGAAAAATGGAGTCCTGTATCAAAAAGTATCATCTTGGACACATTCTTGTTACAGCAGAAGGGGCACATAAAACGAAGTGAGGTATACTGTCAATACGAATGGGAGAGGCACATCATCATAGAAAACTTCGATCAGTCTAATGTTTATGTATATGACAGTTGCCAGTGGTTGCTCAATCAAGCATTAGGCAATAATCCTGAGGTTAATCCTGTACATGAAACCACTGAGCACAATACTGTGGATAACGAAGGGGCAAGTGCAGAGGCTGTTCTGTTAAGTGAAGCTGAGATGAAGAAAGCTGCTGAAAGGGCTGAACGACGAACTTGGTTTGATCAAGATGCCTTAGCTAAAGCCAAAGGAAAAAGGCAAATCCAAGAGGGAACCTCAAGGGAAACACCAGCTGAAAAGAGGATCCGATTGACGGAGGAGGATGTGAGAAATGAAAAATGGAGTCCTGTATCAAAAAGTATCATCTTGGACACATTCTTGTTACAGCAGAAGGGGCACATAAAACGAAGTGAGGTATACAGTCAATACGAATGGGAGAGGCACAAAGAATTTGAAGCCAAACGCAACATATTTTTCAGAAATAATACAATGACAGATAAAGTTCCTCCTCCCAGATATCATCCTAAGACAAAGGAATATTTTGAAAGACAGAGCAAGAAATTCCTGGCTCAGAAGCTCAAGGATGATCTTGCTAAGGAAAAATAGGCTTAGGACCTTTTTGTCCCTCACTGCACATCTATGTTTTCATATTATCTTACGAACAAGTATTATGGTTTTATATATATATATATATATATATATATATATATATATATATATATGTGATGACATGTTTTGACTCAAGTATTATTTTGTCTGTTCTTATTTTCTTAAAGTTTTAATTATTCTTTGGGTGGTGGTATTCATCTTAGCTAGTAGGATTTTGGCTTCGTCAAATAGGTGGAGATTGTTGGGTACTGTATCCACAATTACCTGGATTTGAGGAAGCCACCTGTCAAGCTAAGATGAATCCACAATGTATTTGATGAATTATTCTCTACTTGTACTTGCAGTTATTCCACGCTAAGTACACACCAATGTCAGGGTGCAGTGGGTCAATATACACGGGTCTGTGCAACGTAATCCCTCGTTGAGCAGATCAGTGTGTTGGTCTACGTGTACTCTCTCTATTGGGGTGTACTTAATTTCAAGTACAGGGCTATGATAAAGCAAGAGCAGACAAGGAGCAAGGATGGGGCAAAGACCAGCTCAAGGAAAGAAAGAGGAGAAATAGCCCAAGTAAAAACCGACGAGAATCACTAATGATTCTCGCCGAGTCGTCGAGAATCACTAGCTGATTCTCGCCGGTTGAAGCCAGCAGCTTCGACACAGATAGGGAAATTTTCTATGGCAGAATCGTCGAGAATCACTTATGATTCTCGCCGATTCGTCGAGAATGACCTTGCATTCTCGACGATTCGGTGAGAATCAAAAGTGATTCCCGCCGATTCTCCCCGGCTTCTGTATCAGTTCAGCCAGATTTCGGCTAAGTAGAAGTCGGCGAGAATCGTAAGTGATTCTCGCCGATTCGGCGAGAATCACCTACGATTCTCGCCGAATTTGACTTAGGCAGTTTCCTGTTGTTCTCTGGACCGGTTCAAACTATCTGAACTGTTTCGAACCGGGCTCAAGCCTTCTTATTGGTGGGACCCACAACGGTCATATACTTGACCTAATGTATATATACTCCGTATGTATGAACAGTAAAGAGTAGAGACGAGATTTCAAAAAAGCACGAGCCGCCGACAAGCCCTAACGCTCCGCCGATCGTCTCCGCCGCTCGTGCACTTGTCGCCGCTGCTGATCTCAGGTTCTTCCAGATCTCCGGCGACCGAAGCTTAGGCTAGCATAGCGTCTCACGCGTCTAACCAGAGATCCCTTGTCTCTTGATTCGTTGATCGGGAAAATCCTTTCCCTTCCGAATCGATCGAGACGATCGATCCTAGTGTGACCGTTGGAAGACCTTGCTTCCTTCGCTACGAAGTTTGAATCAAGTTGGCACTACTGCTGCTCTCCGTCGCCGCCGCCGATTCCGAGAACCTTGCCGTCGCTTTAAGTCGCCGCCGGTTTCGGGAAGATTCTTTCCAAGAGAGATCTAGGGTTGTGGACTCTTCGTTGACTTCAAGAACACGTCGTCGAACGAAGAGGGACACCTTACTCTCCAAACGTAGTTTGTATTTCTTACAAGCATTTTCAATTTCTTTGTAACGGACCGATTGGTCTTTAGTTGTAAGGGTTGGGTGCAACCCGGGTTGTGGGAGTGTGGACTCCTACGTGTGGAAGAGTTCCTTCCGTTAGTACAAGGATTGGATTTCAATCCTGTTGGTGAAGTGACCGAGTCGTCCCGTGTTGGGAGATAGGTCGAAGGGGGAAAGTGGACGTACCCAAATCGGGGAACCACTATAATTTGCCTGCGTATTTTCTGTGCTTGGTTGTTTTGTTTTCTTGTGCAGGCAAAATCTTAATTCCGCAAATACGCTGTAGAGACACCTATTCCCCCCCCCCCATAGGTGAAGATAGTTGACACTAGGTGGACTTTCAGACATATACTCCGACCATAAAAATTTGAGGTATGTTGACACGCAAAAAGAGCTGAACATCAGACAGAGACGATGGGTGGAATTTTTGGCAGACTACCAGTATGAGATGCACTACCACCCGGGAAAGGCGAATGTGGTAGCAGATGCACTGAGTCGAAAGACCGCAAATGCCGGAGTAGGAACGCAATTGATGGCTTTGGAGTTATTTAAGATGTTAGATAAGATGCAAATATCCCTGGTGTCCGAGGATCACCCTGAGTTATACCAAGAGTATCTTTCATCATTAATCACCACTGATGACATTCGAGAAAGGGTCAAGGATGGACAGAGGCAGGATACCCAGCTAGAGCCGATATTCCGGACCTTAGAAGCAGGCATTGCGGGAGATTACACACTGAGGGATGACTTAGTATGCTTTAGAGGACGGGCCTACATACCAGAGGGAGGCCAGGTCCGGGAGGATATCATGATGGAGGCTCATTGCAGTCGATATTCGGTACACCCGGGGATTACGAAGATGACTGCAGATCTGAGGAAGACTATGTTCTGGCCCGACATGAAGAAGGATATCACCTACTTCGTGACCCATTGCAAGGCATGCCAGTTAGTGAAGGCAAAATACAGAAACCCCGCAGGATTATTACAGCTACTCCCAGTACTAGAGTGGAAGTTCGATGATATCGCCATGGACTTTATACACGTACTTCCTCGATCAAGGATAGGGAATGATTCGATCTGGGTGATCGTCGACCGGCTGACAAAGGTAGCAAGGTTTATTCCAATCAGGAAGGATGACTCGGTGAGCGTGTTAGTCCGAAAGTTTGTGGAGCAATTCGTCTGCTATCATGGTATACCTAAGTCGATTGTCAGACCGAGATGGACGATTTACATCCAGGGAGTGGAGGTCAGTGCAGACTTACTTAGGCACTCGACTAACATTCAGTACGGCTTTCCACCCCCAGACGGATGGACAGACTGAACGAACCAATCGGACTCTGGAGGATTTACTATGACTCTGCATATAAGATCGCGGTGAACCTTGGGAGAAGTTGTTACCGCTGATCGAGTTCTCGTATAATAACAGCTACCAGTCTAGTATAAAGATGGCTCCTTATGAGGCGTTGTACGGACGGAAGTGCAGGACTCCGCTGTCATGGATACAGGACGAGGACCCTAAGGGATTGGATTCGGAGTTTGTCGAGGACACCGAGGCTCAGGTGAGATTGATACGGGATAGGATGCTAGAAGCACATAGCCGGCAGGCTAAGTATTACGATGCTCGGCACCGTCGGGTGGAATTCCAGGTGGGAGATCAGGTGTTCTTGAAGATCTGACCAATGCATGGAGTTACTCGGGTACGCGGACAGAAGAAGAAGCTTAGTCCAAGATACATGGGGCCTTATAGGATCCAGGAGCGGATCGGTCCCTTGGCATACAGGCTGGAGCTGCCACCGGAGCTGGCGAGTCTACATGACGTATTCCATATATCCTCTCTTAGGAGAGCTCTACTATGCCCAGAGCAGCAAGTTACGACCACAGATGGACCGATAGCATCTGATCGGTCAGTTCACCTAGATACATTCAGGATTGACGACAAGGGGGTACGAGTTTTACGCCACAAGAAGGTTCCGTTAGTCAAGGTACTGTGGAGAAATCACGGAAGAGAGGAGCACACATGGGAGCCCCAGGACTTGATGCGACAAAGATACCCGAAACTCTTCAGTCAGGTATTCCTCACAACCACTCAAGATGTTCAATTTACCTTCCTATTTTAAACTATTAGGACTGAAATTTCAAGATATGGGCTAAACTTTTGTTTATTGGGGTCTAGACTTTGCCAATTGGGAGATTTGGTCTTAAATTTGACTATCACCTTTAAACCTCATATAATCAAACATGGTGTCGTGACGTAAACCTTTCAACTCTCATGGGATGTTACAAGTTTCTTCCTTCCCGATAGGAGTCCCCGTAGGCTTAACCTTGATTTTGGGGACGAAATCTTTGTTTTGTTTATTGGGATTTGTAACATCCCATTTCCAACTAGACCCCTAAGAGTGGTTTTATCATGACAAAACCCTAGGCAGCCCAAGAAAGACTCAAGTGGACCTGGTGGTAAATTGATAGGGCCACTATGGTCTGCACTTAGCAGATTTCTAAACCTTGGTTAAAGGTGATCATGGGGCTTCACCAAGACTCCAAGACCCCACCCATACCCTTATAAACCTAGAAGGGGGTCAATGGGTCACTAAGGACCCATGGAGAGCAATCAAAGGACCTAAGTGGACCAAAGTCAACTATAACCCTAGCTAGGTCAAATTGACCTACACAAGGGTCAATTGCAGTCCCTTAGCCAAAAGGACCCCACCCCTACCATCATAGGCCTAGTGAGAGGCCAATAGGTCACCAAGGACTCATTGGGACCAATCATAAAGACTAGGTTGACCAAAGTCAACTCTTGACCTAAAATGGTCAAAGTGCCCTAATTAAGGGCCAAGTGACCTCCAAGGACCAATCCAACCCCACCTTGACCCTAGGGGAGGCTAATGGGTCACCAAGGACCCATTAAAGAAATCTCAAGGACCAAATTGACCTAGGTGGGCCCTAGTCCAACTTTGGGTCAAGTTAGCCCAAATGGGCTAACTCACGCTCAAGCCCATTTCAATTGGGCTAACCATGACTTAAGTGACCAAATGGACTTGTGGGCTGCCATGGGACATGTAGGAGCCAAAAATTCAGGCCTGGTGACTAGGAGAGAGAAAGTCACCCATGGAGGAGAGAGAAAGAGAAGAAAGAAGAAGGAAGGAGGACTTTGTGCTCCTCCTTCCCCCTCCCCAACCTCCCCATTCATTTCAAAAGGACAAGGGGGAGTGCAGTAACCATTGTGGACTGGTTAGAGCAAGCTCCACCCCCCCTACCAACCTAGCCGCCAAGATTGACCATGGCCAAAAATGGCACATGGCAATTCAGCCACCTAACCCCATCCTCTCCCTCTTTAAAAGCTTCAGTGAGGTCCAAGGAGTATTTCCCACTCTTTTCCTGAAGAATCCAAGCCCTTTCCTCCATTTTGAACAATCCGACCACCACCGCCCACCACCATGCCAATCCAGCGATCAGCACGGCTACAGCCGCCACCACAGGTCCTCCTCCACTCCTTCTTCCATGGATAAATCATAACAATCCTTAGGTCCAAGGTTCGGGCTCAATTGAGCCCGATCCATTTCAAAAAAATCCTGGTTTTTCCATGGATTTGAGCTTGTCGGGATCGCCGGAATAGGGCTTCCCGGCGGCCTAGCCGCCGTCTGGAGATAGCCCCGACCACCACGAAGGTGTCGGCGGCGGTGGCAGGCCGGGGAGGTGGCCGGAGCGACGGCAGCAGCCGCTGGAAGTTGGCCCAGGCAGGATGAATCCAAGCCGTCAGCGGGAGGAAGACGATGATGGGATTCCGTCCATCTTGCGCCAAGATTCGTGCGGTTGATGATATGAAACTATGGATTAAAGGATTTGATTTATTTCATTTTGTCACAGATTTTGTATTTATTGGTTTTAATTATTAAAAATAGTTAGAGCCTTTTTCAGAGAATATGGTCAACACAAGAAATGTAGCCCTATGGGTCTACTGTCAAACAAAATTGGTGTGAACCAATTTGGGTGACTGGTGTGACCAGTGAACTCATTTTGGTGGGGTCTATACAAATGGCTAGGCAGTAATTAAACTAAGTGCCCACACTTCATCCTTGGTCCACATGAGCTGAAATTTTGGCAGGGAGTCACCCTAACCGATAGCTAGACCCTGCCCAAAAATGGGAATTTTTGGGAATAATTTTCCTATAGTTTTGTAAATAATTTAATTATGCTAGGGTAAATTAATTTGTGGGTAAAATGAACCCCAAATTCATCCCAATTTTGGGGGGAGGTATATGAGATTATTATAGACCTCTGGTTAAAATTTCATTAAGTTTGGAGGAGATTTGAATGGGAATCAAGCAAACCCTAACCTTGCCCTAAGAAGGGCATTTTGGTCCAAAATGTAATTTTGGCTTATAGTGTCCAATTCACCACAACAGAGGTTCAAATTTGGTACACTAGTTTTGCATGACATTATACACCTTCCAAAGAAAAATTGGGGTCATTGGAGTTGGTTTGGCCCAAGATCCTAGGTCAAACCCTAAGGAAGGGCTTTTGTACCTTGTGAAGGACATATGGCCATAACACCTTGTATGACTATTAACCTTTGTAGGGATGGTTTTAGGGTAACTATAACCCTCTGGTAAAAATCTTAGGGTGTTCTGAAAAGTTTGGGACCCACAAAACCCTCACCCTAGTTTATGACACAAACTTTGTAGGGTTGGAATAGGCTAGTTAAACTCCTCCAAATAAGGTAAAATTTTAGTATAATGGTCATAAGGATATTATTAGTCTCTAGTAATTTAATTGGGACTTTTGGGATAATATTTATGGCACTTCATTTGTAATACAAGGGATGCCTCATTTTAATAAACTAATTATTATGGTCCCTCTGACACTTGGGAGGTCATGAAAATTTGGCAGAGGATGTTTTGAACCATTATAAGCTTATAAAAAATTTATGAAAATATTTGGATATATATTTGAGATACTTACTTCACAAGCTTGTTAAATGATGAAATTATTCAATAATTTAAAATAGTCCATATACTGATAAATAAATTATGAAATTTGTCCCAAACCATTTAAATACCATTAGATTCATACTTGAATTTTCTCTGAATTTTTGGAAGCCATATAGTATTTTATATTTCTTTAAATGAATTTTTAAGGATTAAAATAAAATAATGATTTGGGAATAAAACCTTACTGAAAAATTTAGATATTTTGGAAGATGAGTTATATCCTTATTTTGAATAACATATAAAAATTGTAGAATGATTTCTTGACTGAAAATGGTACTACATGTTCATTATTGGAAATTCTAGTCAATAGAATAATTAAATAAATTATTAAATAAATAAGGAAAATTTTGGATCTCTGGATTTAGGGCTTAAAGGTCATAATGGACCTCCATTAATTATTATAAGAGTATTGGATAATTATTTGATGTACCTCCTATTTTACATGAAGTTTGACATGGTGGTCTGCATTTAGCAATTTTGGAAAACTGTATATTAATTTGTTTGAAGCTTATCACTCCTTAATCACTGATGATATTTGACTCAGAGCATTTATGGGCTCTTGCAATCATGTTAGAGTTATCCTTGAATTTTCAGAAATAATATTGCCCTGTTTATTATTTTTATGAATTATTGCAATATACCATTTAAATAAAAATCAGTGGCCTGAACCTTGCTGAAAAACTAAGAGATTTTGTATCTTAGGTTAAATGATTATATTAAGTATAACATAAATCTGGGGAGATTTTATCTTGCCAAAATTTGATACCTTCAGCTCAATCTTGGAGACTTTGGCCACTATAAATATTTAATAAATTCCTAAATAAATAGGAAAAATTGTAAAACTCTGGATTTGGGCAATAAAGGTCATATTGGACCTCCATTAATTATTATAGGAGTATTGGATGATTACTTGATATACTTCCCATTTTACATAACATTAAACCTTGGTGGTCTGCATATAATAAATCTATAGAAATAATCTGGAGTACAAGTTAGGCACATAAGTCAAAAATTAGTGGTTATAGGAATGAGTTCATCACTCAGGGTTGGATGAGCTAGGGAGGGGTTTGACTAAAAGTTAGGTGGTGTTTGGGATCGACGAAAGATCGTCTTCCCCGTAGAGTAGAAGGTCAAAATCACCTTAGGTATAGTTTACTGTAATATGAAAATGAAATTGGTAAAACCTAATTCGTAGGCATAAAGTGAATTGAGGAGTAGGTAGTAAACTTAGGATTTCACACTCTCACACCCCTGTGTCCCGAGAGATAGTTTGGGTTACTCGGGCAATAAGCCTAGTGGTTAAGGTAATGGTAGCCCGGCGATCTTCGGCTCGGTTGTAGATTATGACGGACGGGTTAGTCCGATGAGCTTTGGCTCGGTTGTTGGTTATGATGGACGGGTTAGTCCGGGGAGCTTCGGCTCGGTTGTAGATTATGACGGACGGGTTAGTCTGGGGAGTTTCGGCTCGGTGGTTGATTATGACAGACGGGATAGTCCGGGAAGATTTGGCTCTATTATTTGTTGGACTCATAACTATTGCATGTGCATAAAAGGTATAAGGTGGTGAGTCTTCGATATTGGGGAGTTCGTTGCACTGACACCAATATCGTTGACTCGGCAAGTGTGGTTTTACACTTCGCCAACAGAAGTCCGGTGCGCCAGCCGGCAAGAGTACGCAGGCGTCCGCTTAGTGCACCAAGCATTGAAGCGTATGATAGGTCAGACCGGGAGTGCAAATTCTGGTTTTGAGGTGGGCGAGGCCTAACCCACCGCTTCCGTCTCCCACTACAGAGGTATCCTGGGAGGTAACGGCTCCGAAAGGGGGAACTAAAGGTCTGTGTACACAGAGTCGAGTGGGTGAGTTACACTTGCATGTTCACATCATAGCATATTTGCATTTCATAGCATAACCATTGCATATAACCTGACACCTAATGTATAAGCGGTATGGGACGCTCTATACATTAGGCCTTGCAAAACGACCCCTTGGCCTATAAGTTCGTGCGAGCGTGCTTATAAGTCAAGGTTCTCTTTCAGTATTATTTATATGTTATGCCTGTTAGTAAAACCGACACCCTATCGTATAAATCGGAATGAGACTTTTTATACGATAGGAGCCCTGCAAGAGATCCCTTAGCTTATGTGTTTTCACATAAGTTAAGGTTACTTATTTAGATTTTGTATAATTATTATCACACTTAACACTGTTAGTTTAGTTCTGCTGCCATCTGCAATTTGACATTCTCCACCTTCATGTCCTTTCCATTCCTTCTCCCCGCTCGGTGCTTAGGAGCCATGGGGGAAGGGGTGGGGGATGATAGGACTTAGTCTTTTAGACTAACGGTTTTCGAACCACATCATTTAGGGGACCACGGAGCCCAGCATGGAGGGGCAGCCCCGGAGGTCGGCACGCTTGGAGATCAGACAGTCTAGCACTGGAGTCCAGACAGCAGGGACTGTGAGTCCCGAACACCAGTATTTGTATTAGTTTGCTTCCGCGATGAGTGATTTGTAGTGAGGACTTGATGTACCGGGCATAAGCCCTAGATTTTCATTATATGTACTATCTGTGGACACTCCCTTCGTGGAGTTTATTTTTCTATATAGGTGATTTCTGTGGACTTGCTTTTATACTTATGCTATAGTAGAGATTGATTTGGCTGGCAGAATCGGCATCTTGTAGTGACGACCTTCCCGGGTGGGAAGGTATCACCGCAAGGCGGCGGTTCTGGGCCTAAGACCCCGGTGTCGAAAAAGAAAAAAAAATGGGGGTCTTACAATAGGTACCTAAAGAGCTAAGATCACGCTCTAACAATGGCAGAAGGCCGGAAACGCGTCATCGTAATGCCAAACAATGATAAAACTGTAGGATCTTGTGGCGCACTTAGAGGGGGGGTGAATAAGGGCTCTTTAAAATTTTAACAAACTATTTATAAAATACGAAATTAGATGTAAAGTTTGAGACACACCAATGAAATGAAAATCAAGATTTTATTTCTCCAAAATATATA
This sequence comes from Platanthera zijinensis, assembly GCA_039513925.1. Lineage (NCBI taxonomy): Eukaryota > Viridiplantae > Streptophyta > Magnoliopsida > Asparagales > Orchidaceae > Platanthera > Platanthera zijinensis. The sequence goes on along the minus strand of CM077078.1, from coordinate 2,156,598 downwards.
TGTAAAATGATTCCAATAAAGCTTGAAATCAAGGCTTGCAACGATAATAGTTTTTAGCTTTTTCACCGGTCCTTCTCCCAAGGACCGGTAGGCTATAGTCAATATCTCCCTAGATATGACTACTAGCCTCCCCCTTAATCAAACCTATGATCTAGACGTTGCTCACAGGGCGGCGATTTACTCCTAAGCCTCACAAGGACCTAGACACCACACACAAGCCGGTGATTTGCCCCTAAGCCACACACGGACTTAGACACCACACACAAGGTGGTGATTTTCCCTTCCCAATTACAGAGATAAAAAGTGAATATGAAAGTATAATAGTAAAACTTAAAAACTCCCTCAAAATAATGAGCTTTGAAGATGATGGTGGACCGATGAGAAGATCTCCAATCTTGAACGCACGGTCGTATCTTCTTCGCTCTTGAGATTTCAACGGACCAAGGGAGTTCGTTTGGAAACGGAGATGAAGGCTCTGAAAATTCTCTGGAAAAACTAATCTCTGCACTCTCAATCAATTCCCTGAAATTTGGTCGTACATATATCTTTATGCTATCGCCGGCGTTAGCGTTAATGCCCCGCGATAGTGATAACTCTCCGTTGCTTGACACGTGGCACACGTCGCGCGGACTTTCAGATCTGAGGGTGAACGTGATGATCGTGGGATATCGCTCGGCGATATCGGTATCGCCTCGCGATATCGTTCAACCGTGACATCGTGTGCGGTATCATGTGGTTCAAGGCTGACGTCAGCAGTATTTGTCCATGTTATCGCCCGCGGTAGCATTATCGCCAGCGATAGTGTGACTTTCCATTTCTTCAATACTATGCTCAGCCATTCCTTAGTACTTAAAAACCTATTATCCCTGCACATTTAAAACACATACCAAGATCAAATACATCCGGGATTTGTTATTCTCAAACTAAGAAGTGCGGAACGCATGCTCCAACAATCTCCCCCTTTTGATAATAACAAATCCCCTGAGAAAGAAATTGTGTGAGACCAGTAGAATGTGAAACAATTTAGATAATCATTATGAATCAAAGTGCACAAATAGTTATAATAAACTCCCCCTATAATACACACGAGTTTCTCCCCCTATAATCTCCCCCTATTTAAAAGATCTCCTCCTAAATGTTTTACTCAATTTATTTCGTACTTAATCTCCCCCTTTTGGTATTAGCAAAAGTCGGTGGAGACAAACAAAAAAAATAGCGAGGTGCAAAATGCGGAAGCTTAAAGAAATGAGAGTAGAATTTGGTTATATGAGGAGTATGAGAACAACATTAACATCAATGGAATAGAATTACCATAAAATTTGGAATTTTTTCAGAAAAATTGTTTGTTGTGTAGAAAATTAATTTAAGAGTTGAATTTAAACATTGAAAATTTGTCAGGCCAAGATAGCAAAAGCATTAGAAACGATGAAATAGAAGAGAAAGACTATGTCCGGTCCAATTCTCATGAGAAGAAATTTTATAAATGATAATGATGTGTACATGTGAAGAGTGATTTAGTATACATATTCCTTAAGAAATAATGTTACATGAAGGTTTGCAATATACTAATACATGAAGCTAATATCTTTACATAAATAACTTCATATCATAAAGATTTAAAAAATTGGCCAAGTTTGTTTGCACAAGACACTTTACAATCCTTTTCAAGGTGCTCAACCTCACAATGCTCATTAAGACTTATCAGGAGAGTGAGTAGAGCTTGATTGGAGTATCCTAGTCAGTTTTATTTTTTTTTCATTCTTTTTTGTTTGTTTAGAAACTTTGACTTAGGACTCCGAATTTACTTGTATTGCAAACATAAAAAATGTTTTTCTCAGAATGGCCATCAGTTTTGAAAACCAATATGAATGAAGCATAAATTAATGTTGTAGCGTTGTATTCGAATCGTTGAAACAAACCAAGAACATGTAATAAGAAACTTAAGTATGTGTACCTATCACCCCGTGTCAGTGGAAGCACATTATCAAACATAAAATGTTACTCATACTTAGAGGCATGCGGAAACAAGTCTATGCAAGTTCTAGTCATCAAAGGTATAGAAAGATATCGAGTGCAAGACATATTTAAAAAATGTTTAAAGTACTGATAAATTAAATATAACACATGTATTAGTTTTTGTATCCTGATAATCATCCAAAAATTTTCAGTAACACTAGAAGAAAGGGTGTTTCAAAGGTGTCAGAATATTAGGGAAATGGGGCTTAAAAATGCACTATCGCCAGCGGTAGCGATAACGCGCGGCGATAGCGTTTTTTGTTATAAAAGTCGTAAAATCGGATAGGACCGACACCTTTATTCATTTGACCGAGCCTGGACCCTTTTTGCTTCGTCTTCCTCAGCGGAAACCCTCAAAAACTTCAAAAAGGAAGGTGAGATCATATATACGTTATGACATCTAGGTGCGGTAAAAACTATTTCATTTGTTTTTGAATCAAGAATTTTGCACAAATTTGTAGAAGATTCAAACAAACTATTTTAACCCTCATCACACAATTCGCTAATAGAAATCAAATTATGTTTTAAGCCTTCTACAAACAAAACATTTTAAATTGAAAAATTTTTGTTACCCACAACACCGATGCCGATGATCTTTTTTTTTTATTATCTCCAAATGTTACAACTTCTCCTTTCTTCATCTCCAGGCTAAGGAACTTCTCTTTATTACCTGTCATGTGCTTTGAACAACCCGAGTCCAAGTACCACATGTCTTCTTTGTCCTTCGCCTGCCAATCACACCTAGAAAGAGGATGTGAGTAAAGATCTGGCTACCCAAGTGGTTCCACCCATAGTATAGGTAGAAGCCTTAGGCATCCAGATTTGCTTAATTTTACTTTTTCCTTTCTTCCAGCACGAGTCCGTGGTGTGACCAAATCTATTGCATTTGGCACATGTAACGTAATGAGAAGAATATAACTTCTCTGGACTTTTACTGTAAGAAAATGTAGTATCAGTTAATTTATTATTATGATGATTTTTAAAATTCGATTTTCTGGATTTATCACTATCGCCGGCAGTAGTGGTTATCGCCGGGCGATAGTTTCTAGTCATGTATCCGAGTCCAAATCTTCCAGATCCGTGACATTGGTAACCTAAGATCATATCTAGTGATCTTTGGCCCATTCCAAACTTTTTCATGGCTAGTGTTAAGTCATGAATCTGGTTCCTCATTTCAGTATTCTCGGAAACTATATTTACACATCTACGTTCAAAAGCTTTCTTTCCTTCATGGACTTTGGAAATAGAAGTTTTCAGATCTCTCTCTAAAATCTCATTCTTTTTTGTGAGAATTTTTATTTTTGAATGAGATTTGGAAAGAGATTCTTCAAGCTCTTTTATTCTTCCCATAGAGTGATCACACTCTTGGCAAGAGACTTTTTCTTTTCCAATAGTCTTAATTTCATTTAACAATTTTTTATTTTCTTTAACTAAAACTTTATTTTCAGTTTTAAGAAGATCATTCTCTTTTAAACTTTTTTCAAAACATTTGCAAGACTTTAAAAATTCAGAAAATAATTCATTATAAGTTGGAGGAGTTACCTCAATGTCTCTTTGGACACTGCACTCGTCATCAGATATGACGCTTTTTCCCATTAGGCACATATTGGCCTCCTCCTCCGCGCTTGAGCTTGTACTGCTTGCATCCTCAGAAGTAGTATCATCCCATGTTTCAGCTTTCAAGACCTTCTTCTTCCCTTTGTGCTTCTTTTCTTTAAGTTCTTTCAAGTACTTTGGACACTTGCTTCGAATGTGTCCTAACTTCCTGCAGTGATAGCACTCCGGTGGGGGCCTTTCTTCCTCCTCATCGTCATCCTTTTGTTTTTTCTTTCTAAGCGTCTCCTTCTTAAGATACTTTTTAAAAGTATTTCTTCTCTCCGGATTTCTCATAAATTTTTTAAATTTTCTATCGAAAAGACTTTCCTCATCTTCCTCTTCATACTCAGAATTACTACCTTCTTCTTTATTAGATCTTAGAGCCAACTCCTTCTTCTTTGGCTCCATATACTCTTGTTGTTGAATTTTCAATTCAACTTCATGAGTTTTCAAGTTCCCAATCAGGCTTTCAATATTAAGAGATTTAAGATCATGAGATTCAGAAATTGCCGTCACTTTGGGATTAAATTTAGGGGCTAGAGATCTAAGAAGTTTTCTCACCAAATCACCATTTGAAAAAATTTTACCAAGTACTTTTGAGTCATTCACTATCTTGGTGAATCTTGTGTACATTGAGTCTACGTCCTCATCCACTTCCATCCTAAACTTTTCAAATTCCGATTCCAGTTGAAACAGCTTCGAGTCCTTCACCTGCGAGGTACCTTCATGAGTTACTTCAAGTAAATTCCAAATCTCATAAGCATTATTGCAAGCACAAGTTCTATTAAATTCAGTTCTATCTAATGCACAAAATAACGCATTCATGGCTTTAGCATTATTTTTGCACCTTAGCTTATCCTGATCATCCCATTTATCTTTTGGTTTTTCCATTTCTACATCTCCTACTGTATAAGTGGGATGAACATAATTAGTCTCTACCATATTCCAAACTTCAATGTCAAGAGAAATAATAAAACATTTCATCCTAGTTTTCCAGTAATTATAGTCAGATCCAGTAAATAGCGGAGGTCTACTAATTCCTTGCCCCTCAGAGAAAGCATGGTCATGCTGCGCCATAATCCCTGGTGGTGAAACCGTATTAGGAATAACCTGCTCTGATACCACTTGTAGGATCTTGTGGTGCCCTTAGAGGGGGGGGGGGGGGGGGTGAATAAGGGCTCTTTAAAATTTTAAAAAACTATTTATAAAATACGAAATTAGATGTAAAGTTTGAGACACACCAATGAAATGAAAATCAAGATTTTATTTCTCCAAAATATATATGTAAAATGATTCCAATAAAGCTTGAAATCAAGGCTTACAACGATAATAGTTTTTAGCTTTTTCACCGGTCCTTCTCCCAAGGACCGGTAGGCTATAGTCAATATCTCCCTAGATATGACTACTAGCCTCCCCCTAAATCAAACCTATGATCTAGACGCTGCTCACAAGGCGGCGATTTACTCCTAAGTCTCACAAGGACCTAGACACCACTCACAAGGCGGTGATTTGCCCCTAAGCCACACACGGACTTAGACACCACACACAAGGTGGTGATTTTCCCTTCCCAATTACAGAGATAAAAAGTGAATATGAAATTATAATAGTAAAACATAAAAACTCCCTCAAAATAATGAGCTTTGAAGATGATGGTGGACCGATGAGAAGATCTCCAATCTTGAACGCACGGTCGTATATTCTTCGCTCTTGAGATTTCAACGGACCAAGGGAGTTCGTCTGGAAACGGAGATGAAGGCTCTGAAAATTCTCTGGGAAAACTAAGCTCTGCACTCTCAATCAATTCCCTGAAATTTGGCCGTATATATATCTTTATGCTATCGCCGGCGTTAGCGTTAACGCCCCGCGATAGTGATAACTCTCCGTTGCTTGACACGTGGCACACGTCGCGCGGACTTTCAGATATGAGTGGTGAATGTGACAATCGTGGGATATCGCTCGGCGATATCGGTATCGCCTCGCGATATCGTTCAACCGTGACATCGTGTGCGACATCATGTGGTTCAAGGCTGACGTCAGCAATAACTGTCCATGTTATCGCCCGGGGTAGCGTTATCGCCAGCGATAGTGTGACTTTCCATTTCTTCAATGCTATGCTCAGCCATTCCTTAGTACTTAAAAACCTGTTATCCCTGCACATTTAAAACACATACCAAGATCAAATACATCCGGGATTTGTTATTCTCAAACTAAGAAGTGCGGAACGCATGCTCCAACAAAAACGAAACACAGAAAAACTGGGGGCGTTACATATATCTGTGGACTTGCTGATATTCACGCTCATTTATATATATGTTGGGATTATGGTTACGTCCACTTTCCCTCCCACCTTTCTAATAGCTTATTGGACAAGGCGCTTATCCAATCTCAGCTCCTAAGAGCTTACAACACGATCCCGCAGGACCACTCCGTCTCCTCTAAGACTTACATTTCGGGCAAACAGCCCTACAACTAAGTGATCAAAAGATCACCTACCTCAGGCCCAAAGGCCTTATAACTCAAGCCCGGAGGATAACCCTACCTCAAAGAGAATGACTCTCCTACACCTCAGGCATAAAGGTCGTACCATTAGATCCAAATGAGCCTATAACTCAGGATCAAGTGCCCTACATCTCAGAGAGAATGACTCTCCTACCTTAGGCTCAAAAGCCCTACCTCAGATCCAAACTGGATCCTACTCTCAGGCCAAAGCCCTACCTCTGGCACACATGCCCTACACTCAGATCTACAACAAGATCCTACACTCGGACTTATATATTCAGGCCTATAGCTCAGATCCAAAAGCATCCTACAGGTTGAGAAAGAGTTTGTTGTAGATTTGACTCCAGAGAAATATTCCCCGAGTCTAGCTTCTTGAGCTGAGATAAACTCAGCCCTATCTTCTTTACAGCACCAAGAATATATCTTCATGGTTATTCTGCTTGTGCTGAGATGTATCTTACAAAGCAGCAACTTTGAACTTGCTTTGCTTCTTATTCCCTTTCTGGACTGAATAGATTCAACCCAGTCTTCTTCTTCTTCACAGCTTCGAAAAAATGTTCTTCAGAAATGTTTAGCTAAAACTATGAAGTGGCTGCAACTAGGGTTAGCCATTGCTGCACCTTCTTTCTCAGAGATTCACTCTGAACTTGTTGTCGACGGTAAATAAGACAACTGCTAACTTTTATTTACTTCCAGTTACCGCAGCTAGGGTAAAACCTTGTTGCTTCTTCTTTTACCTCAGAAAATTTCTACTGAACTTGCTGTAGCAGGTGAAGATAGATACAACTAACTTGTATCATCTTTCAAATTAGCTGCAGCTTGCGTTTTGCCTTGGATGCTTATTTTAACTCAGAGTAATCTCTGATCTTGATGTTACAGGTGAAACTTGAACCAACTACCTCTTTGAATTTTCGGGTCAGTTTATTGAACTTGTTCTTCAAGCTCTATAACACTGGCCAGAGGAAGAAGTTGAAGTCCAGTGCTGTTTTAAAATAATCCCAAAAAGTTATAATCTTCTAGCCGATCTAATTTCTTTTATTCCCTATGTCCAATGGCTATTATAGTAGTGGGACCCACAATAGTTGACAGCTGCAACCTTACTTTAACAACAAAAGTCGTATAGTAGGCCTACAGGGCCGTTTGTCGCATACTGTAGCCATTCTATAATATTTTGAATTTTTCTGACGTCAGCATTTGCGTACATACTCAAATTCAAACTCTTTAGTATAGGCATTTGTACAACCCGTATTTGTCGAGGATGGGTCCCACCACAGCCAGTTCAGCAAAAGTCAAGGTCAACAAGTCAAGATAGAAGTCAAAGTCAGTGCGCAAGACCATAGAAGGCCTGGGCGAGTATGGCGAGCTCCACTTATATACTCTCCCGGTAGGTGACTAGGCGAGATACTCGCCCAGCCCGTGCGAGTTCTTTTGGAAGTCGCCTAGTCTCCAGGGGGTGGGGTATAAATATGACCCTCCTCTTTGGTTTTCCCTATAAATACGACCCCAGGGGTACGAGGGGAGGCACTTAAAAATCCTTCGCATGATACTCGCGAGTTTCTCTTTTAAGATACTAGCCGAATCTTTGGATTCTATTTCCTTAGAATACTAGGCCGCGACCTCGCGACTTATTCGTCAGCTAGTCTCCCTCGTACCTAGTACGACCATTCTTAGTTGAGAAGGGGCTTCTCCTTTCGAGCATCCGGGTACGTGGTGGGACCTTCCTTCCATAGCATCTGGGGTCCTGTTTGCCCTAATTATTCATCCTAATCATCCTAGCCGTATGACCTTACCTATGAACTGGTAACCTTAGGCGGCCTTGATCCGAATTTCTAGGTTTGAATTTTCTTGGCTTCAACACTTGGTGTGGTGAGCGTGGATCGCGACCAAGGAGGAATGTTTTGTGGTTTAGTAAGATGGTCGATGATGGCGAGCATGGAGAGTTGGTCGGCAACTCAGAAGGATTTGGTGATCTCGCGCGAGGTGGTAAGTTTGTGATAGTTGCTGTGTAAGAGGAGTTTGCGAAGAAGATTGAGAAGACTACCCTCGCCGGGTTTTCTCATCGCCCCGACGTCATGACGACCTATCCATCGTGTGACACGACTGGATGAGGAAGCGCCGCCGAGGAGAGCTAGGACGGAGCCCGCTTGTGTAAGAGAGGAGCGACCGATGCAGTCGCGACATCATCTGACGGGCAGCCAAGGGGTCCGCTTTCGTGATCTAATGACGCCGACGAGATACCGTGATACTCTCCATTGGAGCGAGTATGAGGTTTCCAGCGAGGATGAAACTCGCCACCGCCAGGGAGGGAGGAGCCCCTTATATGACGAGATCCTTGTCGCCCCCATCCCCGAGAGGTTCAGAGAGCTCATTCTCACCTACTATTCCGGCAGAGATGACCCGGTCAGACATATTCAGTGGTTTGAAGGCGTCGCCTCCATCCGCAACATGTCCGACACATTCAAGTGCCAGTTCTTCTCCATCACCCTCAAAGGAAATGCAAGGGACTGGTTTCTCCAACTGCCAGTAGGTTCCATCTACTGTTTCTCCGACCTCCATTGGGGACACATGGCGAGGTTCGCGACATCAAAGAAGAGGAAGAAGGAGGCCATGACCCTCTTCAAAATTATTCAAGGACAGCATGAGAGTTTGGGTTGCTACATCGACCGCTTCTAGGAAGAGATATTGGAGGTAGAGGAGGTAGATAACTTCACCCTACTGGTAGCCCTAAAGTTTGGTCTGAAGCAGGGCCTCTTCAACATAGATATCGGGTCAAAGCCCCCGAGATCCTTCGAGGAGATGGTGGAGAGGGCAAATACTTTCGTCCAAGGAGAGGAGAAAAACAAAGAATTCTTGGCGCGGCTGGATGGAGAGGAATCGTGGAGAAGGGGGAGAGCGGGACCTTCACAAGCGAAGGCTAGGAGGTCCTTGGAGAGGCATGTCAAAAGGAAGAAGGAGGAGCCGAGAAGAAGAGAAGATAAGAGGAAGTTAAAATAGCTCAGGAGGGTGGAAGAAAGGAGGCAGGAGAGACCTTAGAGGCAGGAAGAGAGGAGGCCCGCAGAGGCTCCGACAAGGAGAGGGGAAGAGAGACGATTCCAGTACCCCGAGAATCGCCCCCAGTGGAGGCCACCAGTGAGATCATGTTTCCAAAAGGAGAGGAGCAATGACAACCGGCAGGAGGAAGGCCGAAGAGGAGGAAGAAGGGAGGTGATGTCTATTGCTCGTCAAGGAAACAAGCGTCGCAGGCTGGAGCAGCGGGCATGGCGTCAGGAGGCGGAGATTCCCCTTTACTGTGACATCCGTTTAGTAAAGGGGCATGGGACGTTGGCTTGCCCGGAGTTCTGGGAAGCAAGGAGGATATTGGACGTAGGGGTTGCGGAGAGGGAGCAGCCGAGGATGGAGGCCCCGGTGGGGCAGGTAGCATTCCAAGCTCCAGCAAGGAGGAGGAATGAGGACCATACCGACCTGGGAATTTGCGGAGAGGTGATCCATGGCCCAGCAGGTGGGCACGTTGGGGTGATCAATGGAGGAGCCAGGCTTGGTGCTTCCCGCAAAGGAAGTCTCCATCAAATCTATAGGAAGAGTGTCGCCTCGACTTCGCAGAACCCACCGTCGCTGGAGGAGATTACTTTCTCAGAGGAAGACATGCTAGGAAATGAATACCCCTTCCATAATGCCCTGGTTATTCAAGCTACCATCGAAGACTTCACGGTCGACCGAATCCTCGCAGATAATGAGAGTTCGGTGAATGTCATCTTCAAGAGAACCTTTATAGAGCTGCAGGTGGAAGAATCTCGGGTCCAGGCTGCAGATGGACCACTCTTTGGCTTCTCAGGTGAGAAGAAAGAGGTGGAGGGGGGCAGTGGAGCTTTTAGTTACTCTTAGTAGGACTTCGATCTGATATTGCTTTGTCATCGTCGATGCGCCGAGCGAATACAACGCTATCTTTAGACGACCCCTCATCAACTATTTCAAGGCCATTCCATCATCTTATCACCAGTGCCTGAAGTACTGCCGGAAGATGTCCAGATCTGGATCAGGGGAGATCCCAAGGCCTCTAGGGAGTGCTACCTAAATGCTGACAGTACCATCAACTAGATGGGTGAAGCAAAGAGGTTTTAGGAGCTGCTGGAGAAGGGGAAGGGGTTTTGCGCTGCTGAAGAGATAGAGGAGGTGGAAGTGATCTCTTGAGGAGGGGAGTCTGGTCTGCTGAAGGTTGGAGGATCCTTGCCATTGGAGGGGAATATAGAGATGGCCGCTTGCTTACAGGACAACGTCAACATTTTTGCTTGGAGCGCCGCCGAGATGCCAGGGATTGACGTTGATGTTGCCTTCCATCACCTCAACCTTGATCCTGCAGTGGCTCCAGTTCATCAAAAGCAAAGGAAGAGCTCTGACATACTTGCTGGTATAATTAGGGAGGAATTAAAGAAGTTACTGAAGGCAGGTTTTGTTTCGGAGATCAAGTATCCAGGCTGGGTATCCAATGTTGTAATGGTGAAAAAGCCCGGAGGGGCTGATGTCTTTGTATTGAATTTTAAATGTTGAAAAAAGTTTGCCCGAAAGGTTTGGTACCCTTTGCCTCAAATCAACGCGCTGGTTGATTTCGCCGTCGGGTTTCCTGTGATGAGTTCTCTTGATGCTTTTTAAGGGTATCACAAGATCCGGATGCATCCCCCCGACTGCCGCGACGTCTCCTTCATCACCGGCGATGGCTGCTATAGCTATAAGATGATGCCCTTCGGGCTCAAGAATGAGGGCGCAACTTATAAGAGAATGATGGATCATATCTTCAAAGATAAGGAGGGGCGAAACTTGGAAGTCTATATGGACGATCTCCTTATAAAAAGCAAAAGCATCACGGAGCACATAGCGGATCTGGTGGAGACCTTTGCCACCCTGAGGAAGTACAAGATGCAACTCAACCCGTCCAAGTGTGTCTTTGGAGCAGGAAGAGGAAATTTTTTAGGTCACCTCCTCACTACCAGGGAGGTGGATCCTAATCAAAACAAAGTTAAGGCCATTTTGGAGATGGCGTCTCCAAGAGATCCCAAGGAAGTCCAAAGGTTGACAGGTAAACTTACAGGCCTTAGTCATTTTCTATCTAAGGAAGGAGAGAAGTGATCTCCATTCTTTAAAACTCTTCGACGGAATCAGAAGTTTGACTGGACTTTGGAATGTGAGGAGGGCTTCGGGAAGCTCAAATAATAACTAACCCAGGCCCCTCTCCTACAAAGCCCGAAAGGAGATAAAGACTTGTTACTCTATCTGGGAGTGGGAGCGGAAGCGGTTAGCTCGGTGTTGGTCCGAGAAGAGGGCAAGAAGCAGCTCCCCATCTACTACGTGAGTAGAATGTTACGATAGGTGGAAACTATATATCCTATTCTAAAAAAGTTGGTGTTCGCTCTAGTAGTTTCGACTCAAAGGCTTCGTCCTTATTTTCAAGCTAACTTTATCAGGGTCATCTCCGATCACCCCCTCCGTAGTATCCTGGATGGAGTGGAGCATTCAGGTAGGTTGGCGAAAAGGGTAGTGGATCATAGCGAGTTCGACATTTCTTACTCTCTGAGGGTAGCGATCAAGGCACAGGCAATGGCAGATTTCCTGGCCGACTTCTCAGCCAAGGAGAAAGGAGACGAAGGCTCTTCTCGCCCAGTCTCTTGGAAGATATTCATGGATGGGGCTTCGGGAAGATATTTTATGGGAGCCGGAGTCGTTCTAGTAAGTCCGCAGGGGACCAGGATTGAACGAGCAGTCGAGATCCTCTTCCCTGTCACGAACCATCAGGCGGAGTACGAAGCCATGATGGACGGCTTGCGTCTCGCCAAGGAGCTAGCAATTCGAGACATCATGGACTTCACCGATTCAATGGTGGTTGTGTCACAGATCAAAGGAGAGTTTGAAGTAAATGACCCAATCCTGCATAAGTACTTAGCCAAAGTGAAGGGTCTGATCGGAGGATTTCAATCTTTCTTCGTCGAGCATGTACCCCGAGAGGAAAATTCAGAAGCTGATTACCTCGCCAAACATGGTCCTCGGGCTGGGGAACCGTGACCGAGCTATTTTGACCATTATTCGAGGATTAGGAGATGATGGGGATCGAGCAAAGAATCTCATGGAATGATCCATTCATTATGTTCCAAACGATGGGACAGTTGTCCACCAGCGATTGGGATCAGAGAAAGTTCCGTTACAAAGCTGCTTATTACTTACTATAGGAGGGGGACCTCTACCGCAAAACCATCTCGGGGCTGTTAGCCAGATGTTTGTCAGAGATCGAAATCCCTCGTGTTCTAGAAGAGATCCATTCAGGAGAATGCGGCAGCCACTCAGGAACTCATACACTGGAGAAGATAATTCTGAGACACGGATACTTCTGGCCAACCATTCGGAAGGATGCAAAAGCTTTCTCAAGGAAGTGTCACCAGTATCAGCTCTTCACACCCCTTCAGCTGCAACCAGCCCAACACCTTCGCTCGATCACTACTCTATGGCCCCTTATTATTTGGAGAACGGACTTGATCGACCCTTTCCCTCAAGCCAGCGGACAGAGGAAGTTTGTCCTCGTCATGATCGATTACTTATCCAAATGGATCGAGGCGAAAGCTCAGGCCAAAACAACTTCTCATATTGTAAAAAATTTCATCTGGGGAGAGATTGCATGCAGGTTCGGGATTCCTCTCGCCATCATCACCGACAATGGTCCATAGTTCGCCAGCTTGGAGTTAGGGGATTTCTACAAGCAGCTAGGGACGGATCTTCAATTTGCCTCTGTACATCATCGCCGCCGCAACAGACAAGTGGAAGCTATTAACAAGTTGATCATCAACCTCTTAAAGAACAAAGTCACCAACCTATAGGGTAATTGTGCAGAACAGCTCCCCTCAGTCCTTTGGGCTCTGAGAACGACCCCGAACTCAGCTATGGGAGAAACTCAGTTCAGAGCCCGAGAGTCAGAGCAGCGGGAGACGACAACAAAGAATAGCCCTTAGAAAACGAAGACGCTCAGAAACTCTCACTAGATTACATTAAAGAACCTTGAAACTTTGCCTCCATCTGCCAAGATGGAATCAAAAGGCGCATGGCAAAGCACTTCAACAAAAACATCCGCCTCAAGAATTTTAGTGCAGGATATCTAGTCATGAAGAAGGTGGATGCCGCAGTGAGGGGAGCAACTGTTGGCAAGCTATGTCCAAATTGGGAAGTTCCCTTAATCGTCACGGAATCCCTAGCCACTGGAGGCTATTATCTGTAAGATCAAGTAGGAGAGCAGCTGGGTGGTACCTGGAGCGGGGATGACCTGAAAAGGTTCCATCCCTAGCAGTAACATATGTCTTCTCTGTAATCATGTTGATATGAATATAAAAGTTGCGGCAAGCTTGTTTCTCTTTGTGTGCTAATCTATTTCAAGGCTTCTGAAGGTTTCAAGGAACAGCCCCGTGATCAACTCCGGAAACAAGCAGTTGATCTGTTCCTCCTAACTAGCCCAGTGTGGAAGATGGGATGATGCCTCGGGACTTAAGATCTCTTGTAAGACCAAGCCTTTGCATTGATGGCCGAGATCAGCTCCCCACTTGCATGTCGGCCTATGTCTCCCCGATTGCATCTCTCCTCCGACTGGAGGAACTATCAGGAATAGGCCTAGACGCTAACCCCCTGGAATTGATAAGGGGTCGATCTCGCCAACCAATCGCTAATCTAAGCATCACAGCTATTGGAAAAGAAGGATAACCTGCCAAAAAAGGGGAAAGAACAAGCCTGTAACGCCCCGTTTTTTCAGCGATTATTTTTATTCTCGTTTGGCGTTACGATGACGCGTTTCCGTGGCTTGTGCCTTTTGTGGAGTGTGGTTTAGCTCCTTAGAACTGAGTGCCCTATTCTGTAGCCTGTTGGCAAGATCTCCCTAGCAAGCCGAGTCGTTTTGGGTGACCCGGTGTGGCCTCTCAGAGGGATGTTGGTGTTTGTCTTTATTTGGGTATAACTCGAGTTCTGTTCGTTGAAAAGTAATTTCGACTTCGCCGTTGTGTTCGTAGCGTGGGTATTTAGCTACGGTGCGAATTTCGTCGAATTCCGAGGTTGTTCGGTTTTCGCGTCGTTTAGGTGCTTTATATAATTTTGTAATTAATTATATAATTATATAATTATATATATATATATATAGAATGAAAAGCACGGCAATCATCTTCTTCCCCGCTTGAAACCGCCAGTCCTGTACGAGAGAAACGGAGAAACCGCCTACCCTTCCCTTCGGACGCCGATTCCCGGAGCGTTTGTGGACGGAATTCGATTCCGAGAGTGGATTCGGATTGCTCTCGTCAAGACCTTCATTCCTACGGTAAGAAATTCGATTTTCGTGGAGTTTTGGGAGGATTGGAATTTTCGGTTTTTGAGTTTTCCGCCATTAATGGCCGAGTGTTTGTTCTAGGTGTTGCGGCCGTTTTGATCCGTGCGAAGAGGAGGAAAGCAGTCCAAAGCTTCGCTGTGAATTGAGGCAAGTGGTATTCTTGCCCTTGCCAAGGTTTTTTTTTGATTTTTCTTGCTGAAATTGAAATCCCGGTTAGCCCAGGTTAGAGGCCTTGTTGTTCTCATTTCTTGCTAACTATAGGGCTTAGTTCTTCCTACTGAAACCCCCCTATTTTGTGATGATTGGAATCCAAATTGTCGGCGTGGAGCCGTTGTTTTCCTTTACTCTGATTGTTGCTCTAGTTCGGGTGTAGCCAAGAGGGAGAGTTAGGAGGGGGTGTAGTTGCCGATTTTCGTTAAGGTATTACTCGAATGATTAGGCATAGTTTGTATAGTAGTGGTGCGCGACGTTGGTAGTTTCCTGCTGCTTCTACAGTTGCATGAGTCGTGTGTGCGTTCCGGTGTCGTTCGGGAAATTCCAAACGGTACAGGTTGACCGCGCACGGTCGTTAACCGTTAGGGCGCACGACCACTGATCGTGTGCCTCTGTTCGTGCGCGTATAACTTTCAGTTTCCAAAGTTCTGTCTCGGAGAATCGCACGAGCGCTGGCAAGCAGTGCGCACGACCACTGATCGTGCGTCACTGATCGTGCGCTGATGCTAAGTTTTCTGTCAGGTTTTCCTGGTTCGCTTCGCACGATCATCAGCCGATGAGTGCGCACAACCACTGATCGTGCGTCACTGATCGTGCGCTTTGTATATTTTCTTTTGCTAGGCGAGTTTAGCTGGTTTCGAGTGCGGGAGTTTAGATACTCAAGTGGCAGGCAACTACTTGAGTTCTGGATCTTCTTCCTTGGTCGTTCGACTGTCGTCGAGCTCCGTATTCTTTAGTGGGTTTGTGGGTAGTGGCATTATTTTGGCGGCGAGTGAGGCTAGCTCAGTCAACGCCAAAGTTTAGGTAGGCACTGAGTGGGTTTCACTCAATGCCTAGTCGTGTTGGTTTATTTCAACACTCTTCCTTTACCTTGTCTTTCGTTTCCGAGTGGATTTCCAGTTGTATTTCTGGGTTTTCCTTGTCGGCCGTTTTCCTTATTTTCCTAAAGGCCGAATCGTGGGTCGTGGTTAGTAGTGGTGGTTGTAGCTCTTTATGGGGGTGGAGTTGTGTGATATAGCCAAGGCCACCCATGTTTTTTTCTTGCTCCAGGTATGGGCTGGGCATGTCGGGTGGAAGATCCCTTGTGTTTTCATGTGTTGACCCTCGAGCTTTTGACTTGGACATGGTGGATTGGGGGACTGCGTTTGCCTTCGATCCGGTTCCTCGTTGTTGTTTTTGCTACTATCACTTCCCACAGTTTAGGGTCTTAGAAGTTTCTTCTTTGGTAGTTTGCAGCATTCTGGCTCTTGGCAGCCTAGTAGGCCCTGCAGGATGTGGTTCATGGGCTGGGTCGTTGCTGTTTCTTTGCACGTTGTGCATTTCTTGTTGTCCTATTTTGGATAGTTGTGACTCTTTCTACTGCATGTTTTTCAGTTACTTTGTCCCTTTGGTTGACTCTTTCATGCAGTTTTACTTTGTTTAGCTTGCTGAGGTATTCTGTTTCTTTTGGAATACCCCAGGTTCTGAGCCGTAGCCAGTTGGGTGGCTAGTTTGCAGTGGTGGTGTTGGTGGTCTCTTGGACCTTGGAGTTCCGTTTGCCGTGTTGGTGAGGTAGTTTTTTTCAGTACTTTCTTACAGACATATATTTATGTCAGTGGGTTCGTGTCAGGTTGTTGGCGCCCACTGGTAGTTTTTACCTTGTACTAGATATATACTATTGCTGCTACCATTTTTCTGGAGATAGTCTAGTTGCTTTGAGAAGGTTTATGCTAGGTTGCTAGGTATTTTCAAACCATAAAAACTATTATAAATGAAGCTCATGATCAGCATGTTTTTATAAACTTAATCACTATTTTCCAATCACGTACGAAAACCATTTCCTTATATATTACATAAATTTAAGGTAGAGTCTTGCATAGCATTAGTAGTTCTCTGGGGTCCCTGATGCGCTCTTTAGGGGTGTCAAATCTAAATAAAGTATTTTTCCGCAGCGTATAAATATAGTTTTCTTTGGTGGACTAGATGATCCACTGAGCCGAGAGATACGGACTCTAATCATAACTGATTTTCTATTCATTAAGCACATGATTTTCTTGCATAAAGATTGTAGTTGGTTTTGCCTGAGCGTCAGCAGTTATCCCCTGCTTGACGTGGCATCATGACGCGTGTTTTCTCTTACTCTGATAATTCTTAATTCGGAGAAAATTCGGGTTGTGACAAAGCCCAAGGGAATATGTTGGCCTCGAGTGCATCCTGAAGGACCCTCAGAGGAACATTACCCTTTGTCCGTGCACTTGCACTCGCAGTTAGGGGGAATGGCTGAAAGCTATCTCCACTATTTGATCGGGATACGAGCCTTCGACCCGTTCCTCCTAAATAGCCTAGTGAGGATGATAGGATAATACCTCGAGACTTAAGCGCTCTTGTAAGACTGAGCCTCTGTATTGATGGTCGAGATCAGCTCCCCCCTTGTAAGTCGGCCTAAGTCTCCTCGATTGCATCTCTCCTCCGACTGGAGGAATTTTTAGGAACAGGTCTAGACGCCAACTTCCCGATTTGATAGTTTAAGGGTCATCTCTTTTAAATACTATCAGTCATTTACAAAACATCGATGTAATTAACTCATCTGTATTCTCTCGAGAAAACAGGAGGAAATCACCTCAACTCCAAAAAGAATCTTCAAGTGGCAGTGTCATCATAAGTCTGAGTCCCTGAACGAGATCCTCTCCTTCACATCGGCCAACAACCTCCTCGAGAGAGACCAAGTTCCTCGTTTAGAGTGTTGTCGTAGTTTGTCAACTCTATATGAGCTTCACTCCTACAGACCGACTACTTGCCTCCACGAGTCAACTCACACCACTCTTGTTGAGCAAGGCTCATGAGAGCTGTCGACTCTAACAATGGTTAGTCCTTGAGTGGAAGTGTCATCGTAAGTCCGAGTCCCTGCACGAGCTCCTCTCCTGCACATCGGCCAGTGACCTCCCCGAGTGAGACCAAGTTCCTCGTTAGAGTGATGCCATAGTCCGTGAACCCTGTACGGGCTTCTCCCCTACAGACCGACTATTATGCTCCCGAGTCGACTGATTCCCACCCCGAGTTGAGCTTGGCTCCTGCTAGTTGTCGACTGATTCCCACCCCCAGTTGAGCTTTGCCCCTGCTGGGTGTCGACTAATTCCCACCCCTAGTTGAGCTTGGCTCCTGCTTGGTGTCGACTACTTCCCACCCCTAGTTGAGCTTGGCTCCTACTGGGTGTCGATTGATTCCCACCCATAGTTGTGTCTGGCTCCTGCTGGGTGTCGACTACTTCCCACCCCCACTTTAGCTTGGCTCCTGCTAGGTGTCGACTGATTCCCACTCCCATTTGTGCTTGGCTCCTACTAGGTGTCAAATACTTCCTACACCCAGTTGAGCTTGGCTCCTGCTAGGTGTCCACTGATTCAAACCCCCAGTTGAGCTTGGCTCCTGCTGGGTGTCGACTACTTCCCACCTCTAGTTGAGCTTGACTCCTGCTGGGTGTCAACTGATTCCCACCCCCTGTTGAGCTTGGATCCTGCTGGGTGTCGACTGATTCCCACACCTAATTGAGCTTGGCTCATGCTGGGTATCGACTACTTCCCACCCCCAGTTGAGCTTGGCTCTTGCTAGATGTCGACTGATTCCCACCCCCAGTTGAGATTGGCTCTTGCTGGGTGTTGACTACTTCCCACCCCCAGTTGAGCTTGGCTCCTACTGAGTGTCGACTACTTCCCACCACCAGTTGAGCTGGGCTCCTAATGGATGTCGGCCCCGATCTTCGAGCCGTTCATGTTTATCCCCGACGATAGAAGCGATTATGTCTTGGTGAGTATGCGAGTATGTCGTGATGAGCAGGAGAATATACTATGACGAGTATTCCTTAAAGAGTAGGCGAGTATACTATGACAAGTATGCGCATATGAATGGATGCGAGCACCAGGATGCGAGTTGCGGTCAACCCGCGAGTAAGCGTCCTGAGCACTCATCCTCCCCAAGCCTATGAACCCAATGAGTGCCATCAACCAGCAAGCATGCGAGTAAAGAATGACAAAATGGGATAACTTGTATAAATATATGTCAAAAGATTACAAGTTACAAAATTTTTTAATCTGTTACGTGCGAGCATGAAAAAGATCGGCGAGCAACTAGAACTCGTCATCACTAGTGTCAAGCTGATATTCGTCATATCCAATGTTAGCATCCTCCTTACCGCTCTCATCGTTCCCCTCTACATCAGTGCTTTCTCCGCTGCTACTATCGCTGCTACTGCCGCTGTCGCTGCTGCCGTAGCCGAATTTCGAGGAAGAGACGCGATCGGGCAAGGTAGAATCCTCGGCGAGCAGCTCGAGAATGAGCTCGTCGACATTGAGCTTCTTCTCCCCCTCGACGAGCTGGCAGTTGATCCTCCGGCGGGTGAGCATGATGTTCCCCGCCGCTCGCGCAATCTCACGGCGGACTCGTGACCTCTCCTCCCATAGAAGGCGAGACCGCTTGATGGCCCATTGTGGATCGTGCTCCTGCCGCAACGCGTGTGGCAAGGGAGCAGAAGAGCTCGTGCGTCCGTCAATAGCGACCAGCCGAGCTTCCATCTCGGTGACGCAAATATTTGCCGCCTCCAGCTCCGCCTGAGAGTGGGCGAGATTCTCCTCGCACTCAAAAAGTTTCTTCGCTGCCTTGATCTTAGCAGCCTGCGATAAACAGACGTTAGAAAAAATAAATCCGTCCAAAATCATCAATTTCGCATGCGGGGCGCGACTTACCTCATAATCCTTCCAGCAGACCGACTGCATGCCAAGATCTATGGCCTTCTTGGTAACAACCTTCAAGGCCTCCGTCGTCTCCAACAACTTCCTTGTCAAGTAATGCCCTAGCTCAGCGGTCCATGCGAGCGAGTATGCAGTTTGTTGAGGGAGCTCCGCCAGGCTTAGATCCAGCATGGACTCGGCATCAACCCGCCCGTATAGACCATGGAGGATGGCAGAGGCCTCCCCCTTGTCCTCCCAATCCGCCGACCAGGATGGAAGGTTGGTGCTCAACGTCTCCAAATGGTCATCTGCCGACCAAGTCACCAGCGGGCGACCGTGAGCATCCACCACTCCTCGCCCAAGGTTGAAATTCGGGTGGAAGTGGGGGGCCCGAGGACCTAGCGGCGACTCTCGATCGCCAGGTTTACGTGACGATACCTTTTCCCTCTTACTCGCAAGGCCCGATGACTTGACCTTCACCTTCCCTTTGGCTAGTTTATTCTTCTCACCGATGTCAGGTGAGGGCTGATATTCCGAGAAGGTTGTGGCAATCTCCCTCGTCGGAGGAAGCGACTTCTCTGGAAGCTCGTTATCTACTACAAACATCACGCAATACGTTAGTATCGATCTCCAATTAGTAGGAGCGAGCGTGCAAGCAGGCATGAGTCTCGCTCAAATATTACCCTCGTTTGGATGGATCTCTTCGAGCGTGTTGACATTGAGTCGCCAATAGATGACATCGAACCGGCGACCTCAGAAAGACTCAAATAGCTGATCGCGAGCAACTTCCAAGATCAGCGGAAGGGGACATCGGTGGGGTTGTGCGGCCTTCCCAAAGTGCCCGCAAAGTCGCCATGGATGACGACCAGTTGCTCGCTCCATCGGTGGACTTTGTTCTCCGTCCCTACCAAAGTACAGACGTGGATGCTAAAATAGAAGACCCCTTAGCAGTCGCGACAAAGGCGAATATTTTACGTAAAACGGAGAGGTCGAAGGTGACCTACTCTTCTCGCAGGTAGCAAAGGAACCCCACAATGATCGCCACTCCATTGGGGTAGATTTGTGCGGGGACAATCCCGAAGTATCGTAGCATCTTGCAATACTACGGCCAGAAGGGAAACGGCAGGCCGGCGTCAAAGTAGCGGAGCGACAAGAACATCGCGCCATCGATATGGGTGTTGATTTGCTCGCCGCGAGTAGAGAGCCTAGCCGAGTAGCAATCCGGCAGAAGTCATTCCCTGAACGCCTCTAGATCTCGCTCTGTGGTTATTGATTTCTTGAAGGCCATGTTTGCAAAGTTGACGGCGTGGAATTGTCGGCGAGCACTAGCATCATCCCCAACCATTTTAGCGGGCTAGTATGATGAAGAGAGAAGAAAGATGAGAAGAAAAGGAAGACTGAAACATGCGAGCAAGAAAAGATACTCGAGAGGTTGGGTTAGGAAAATCGCAGCAGCGTACTTATGTCCAACCTACCCCCTCTATTTATAGGCAAAGTCAAAGGGGAAGTGGGGTATATATCTGTTTTGGCGAGTATCGGCCCAAGTCGCGGTTTAGGCGAGTAAACAGATCCCCGACACCAGTACAATCTCGCACAACACAGCAAAAAATCCCGTAACTCCATCAAAACTTGCAAAACAAGCTCAGGACATCGCAGAAGGAAAGCGAGTAAACAACAAACATCAAAAAAACGGGAGACAAATAACAAGAGAGAGATAAAATCGCGCTAATTACAAATATAATATTGTTTATTACAACAGTCGCCTGAGGCAAGTTCAGATAAAGAAAAAAAAATCCAAGTTCTAGGTGGCCGCTCTGGAGGATGATGATGTCGCCCGATCCAGCCCATCTCGCGCGCTCGCCGGTAATCTTCATCAACATCGACATCGCATCATCGCCAAGTCGTAGCATCTCCTCTATCCTCGTCAGTCGCCCTATGGAGCCCATACTCACCCGAATGCCAGCCAACTCGTCGAGAACGAGCTGCAAGCGATGGTTTTTTATCGCTAGCTGGCGAGCGTTCTCCTTCACCATGTGGAAGCGGGCTTCGTAGCTCTCCAAGGTTGTCCAGAGTTCTTCTCTCTTCGCCACCCACACCTCTAGAGCTGAGATCCAGTAATGAGGCTCGCAGATCGCGAGCTGATCGAACTTGCTCTCCAGCTCCATATAGGCACGAGAAGAAGCGTGACAATACTCGCTCCCGGATAACCCAATGGCATCGATGAAGGCCGACCCTGGAGTCGCCGGGTGATCTGTCAAAACTGATAGAAAGTCATCAGACCAGAAATGAACACCTAATTCATCAAACAAAGCAACAGCGACGAAGATTACCCCGATGAGGAGACCGTGATCGATGAGGAGAAGTGTCGCGACTAGGGACATCTCACCGACTTGAAGAGGGACTGTCCACATGATCGGCTTATCTACCTTGCCCGCGACCTCCATGGTATGAGTCCCCACCTCTCGGGGGGAAATAGCTCGTTCGCGGCTTGCCCTATTTCTGGGCCAAAGTATTTGGCGGCGGCGGAGGCTGCAACAAACTCGCCCGAGGATGCGAGGTCTTCAGCAAAGGAGGCAGGGGAGGTCGCGTCATTTCAACTTATTGCTTAGCAGTAAGAGGCGGTGGAGGAAAATAAGCATTCGCAGCCTGGAGAGATACAACATTCCGAGGAGGCGGCGGCGACAGTTGGGAACTCTCCACAAGCAGCGCAGAATCGTGCACAGGAGCGAGTGGGACCTTGCTCGCCGGAAGGTCCTTGCCAGCTGGAGCTGCCTCCTTTACCGGAAGCTCCTTCACTGGCAGTTCCTTTCTCACCGGGGGATTATCCTTCGATGGAGTTGAGGCTTCTAACGCTTTCTTGGCGCCAAGGTTGATCCGGACTGTGTGCGCGACACGGAGTGTTTTATCGGCGCTGAGGGCGAGCATTGGTGCGGAGTTCAGGGGGTGACATCCAGAGCTGCGTCAGTGACCTCTAAGGGAGAGTCTGCGTGCAAAAGGAGCGAAGCAGAGGAAAAATAAGCGGCAACCCACTACTTCACAAAAACAGTTCGACAAAAGGATGACCTGGATAGGAGACGACGTCAATTCCCAGTGGCACAAGCGATTTGGCGACTTTTTGAGGTGGGGTTATCAACGGGCTGAGAAGACTAGACTCAGGAGCAGATACGTACGGAATGTCATCAAAACCATGGTCACTGAGAAGCTTTAGGGTATTAGGGGAGCGTGCGGGAGGCTGGTCGAAGCCGCGACTTGTTCAGATGGTGGAGGCGGGTCGACCACCTTAAAGGCAGATATCTTCTTTGATTTCTTTGTTTTCTTATTTTTCTGGGGGGGGGAAGGGCAAGTCGGCTGCGACATCGTCCTCCCGCGGCCTTTTAGATTTAGCAATGCCGAGGAAGCCGGACAGAGCGGCAAGGTTGTCTTTAAGAAGTTTCTCATTGGCATTAGACAAAGTTCGTCAGCTCAAGAGGACCGCCTCAAAAACCAGGCCACCCTATTTATAGAGTTCAAACAAAAACGTTGAGGGCGAGAAACTCTGATACTCGGCATAGCACCTCGCCGAATAAGTGTTGGATGTTTCTTTCCAAACTCCTACGTCGCTCGAAAAGAGCGTTTATTGTGTACAACCCATATTCGTCGAGGATGGGTCCCACCACAGCTAGGTCAGCAGAAGTCATGGTCAACAAGTCAAGACAGAATTCAAAGTCAGCGTGCAAGACCGTAGAAGGCATGGGCGAGTATGACGAGCTCTGCTCGCATACTCGCCCGGTAGGAGACTAGGTGAGATACTCGCCCAGCCCGTACCAGTTCTTTTGAAGTCCCCTAGTCGCCAGGGGGTGGGGTATAAATATTACCCCCACCCCTCACCCCTCTCTGTTTTACTTATAAATAGGACCCTACGGGTATGAGGGGAGGCACTTAAAAATCCTCTGCAGGATACTCGCAAGTTTCTCTTTTCAGATACTAGCCGAATCTTTGGATTCTATTTCCTTAGAAGACCAGGTCGCGACCTCGCGAAGTAGTCGTCAGCTAGTCTCCCTCGTACCTAATTCGACCATTCTTGGTTGAGAAGGCTTTACTCCTTCGAGCATCCAGGTGCGTGGTGGGACCTTCCTATCGCAGCATGTGGGGTCATATTTTCCCTAATTATTCATCCTAATCATCCTAGCCGGCTGTCCTTACCTCTGAACCAGTAAGCTTAGACGGCCTTGATCCGAATTCTGAGGTTGGGATTTTCCCGGCTTAAACAGCGTTGAGTGAACAAGGTTCACTCAATGCCAAAGCACTTAGATAGATTTTTGTCTTACTCAGGCGTTGAGAGCGTTGAGTGAACAAGCTTCTCCCAACGCATTTCGCCTTAGCCAATCTTTCTGCATCTTAGGCATTGAGTGCGTTGAGTGATGAAGCTTCACTCAATTCTTTTGTCCTTAGCCAATCTTTCTGCATCTCTAGCGTTGAGAGCGTTGAGTGAGCCTTAATCACTCAACGCTTTTTCCCTTAGCCAATCTTTGTGTACCAGTAGGCATTGAGTGAGCCTTCATCAATCAACGCCAAAGTACTTAGATAGTTTTCTACCAGCTTAGGAATTGAGTTTGTTGAGTAAGCCTTCATCACTCAATACCATCTAGACTTTTGTAGTCTTTACTACATAGGAGTCGAGTGAGCCTTCAACACTAGACGCTTCTGGAATTAACCAGATTTCTTTACTGTCAAATATAAAGCTTTGAGTATTTGAGCTTTACTTAACCCTTCTTTCTGTATGGCATTGAGTGAACTAGCTTCACTCAATGCCTTTAGACTTAACCACTTTCCTGCCTTGCTAATGTTGATGGGCTTTGACTGTCCTGTCTTCTCTCAATGCTTTTTGGCATCTGGCATTGGGTGAGCTTGCTTCACTCAACACCTGTGGACTTTACCTTATTTCTTTGCATTTGGCAATGAGTGAGCTGTCCTCACTCAATGCCTGTGGACTTAGACATATTTTCTGTCTCTCCACCTACCTATCTTGTTACCACCTATCACCATCACTTAGACAACCAGTCTAACCTTATTCCAAGGCACATCCTTCTCATAATGAGCTTAACCAACGCCAAATATAACTATGCTCTTAGTGTTGATTGTTTGCCTCTTCGAATCAAATCTAGGGAACATTGAGGGCAATATTCCCAACAATATCCCACAATTTGAAGAAAGCAGAATACCCATCAATACTAAGAAGCATTTATACATAAGGCATATAAATTGAGAGGCAACTGTAATCTTTCTTATACCACTTTCAAATTTGAAACAACTTTCAGCACACCTCAATGTTTAACACTCAAGTGGAGGACTGTCCTCAACCCACTTGAGGGTGGAGACATAACATGCAATGACTCAACATTTCCCTCTTCATGTTACTTGAATGTTTACAAGTAACATGCACTGATTTAACATGACCTAGTCATTGTCAAGTACTGCTTAATGGCTCAACATTGCCCTCTTCATGTTATTTGAATGTTTCCAAGTAACATGCACTAACTTAACATGACTTAGTCATTGTCAAGTACTGCTTCCACATTGCCCTCTGGGTATGTAATGTCCACAATCTCCCCTTTTGTTATGTCACTTGAATTTCTCAGTATTGCAATTGCTCTACTCAGTATTGCTCTACACCTCCCTTTAGGGTAGAGGGTATAGCTTACCTCTCCCTATAGGATCTTAACAGATCTTCTACTCCTTCTCCTTTAGGGTTTAAGGTATTGCCTACCTCTCGCCCTTTCTAGCTTCTTCAAAAATATAAATTTCCTAATAAGGGAGGTGATAGCATCAAGGGAGAGATTAACTCTTGATTTTATACCACTTGATAAAATCCAGTGTTGATGCCACTAATAAATTATCCTATTGAACAAACTATTTGACTAGGAGTAATACCTTTTGTGTTGATGCATTGATATAACATATCACTGCAGCCACTTGATTTAGCTTTTAACGTTATTCCACTTGAGCCAATGCCACTCCTATACCACTTATGGCTTCATGTAGTTGTAGTAAGGGTGGTGCTGGCTATTCCTGTTATCCTACAGTAGCATGTCTTTACAACAACAACAATGACTATATAGCAGCAACCATCCACTAGGGTTGATCTCCCCCTCAGACAATGTATAGTCTTGAGAACCTATTGATCAGCTGTGATGATCTTTGATCCACTGCAGCTGTTAGCTTCTACTTAACTTTGATTAGTTTTTATAGCATAATTAAAATAAGTGATATTAAAGTATATAAAGAGAAGTAAAAAAATTATCACAGTACAGCACAACAAGAAATAGAACAACCAGACGACACAAAGAAATTATAGTGGTTCCCCAAAACTGGGTACATCCACTCTTCTACCAACTTGGTAGGAATCCACTAACATGTTTTTGATTAGGTGCCCTGCCACCACGGGTTTTTGCTCAGGTGCCCTGTCACCACAAGATCTATTTCAAGGGAATTCTCACAATCCTTTGAGCTTTTGATCTGGTGCCCAAAAACCAATCCAAGTCTTTTGATAAGGAGACTTGACAACCAAATGATAACTTTTGAAGGGAGTTAAATCCCCTTTTTATAGTAGGAAAGGAAAATGATGTTGTCTTCTCTTTCTTAAACAATTGGGAAGACTTAGTGGATGATGTTGTCAAAGCTCCTCCTGAGATGAAGAAAGGTTCAGGAAGATGAGAGCTTTGTACATGGTGTAGGCCTTGAAGTTGGCTTGCTGATCTTTAGGGACTTTTAGACGGATGTTGACTATTGTCCCTAGAAAAATCCTGAAGCAGAAACTGAAGAAGACTAGTTATCTGTGTGTTGATGTTCTTCTTCAATTTTCTTTAAGAATAATAGCAATGCTTTTCTCTGTAAAGATGTGTATCAGTTATTATTTATTATGTAATGGTTGTTGTTTCTTGTGTAATGGTTGTTGTTTCTTCTATTGAAGAG
Organism: Platanthera zijinensis; assembly: GCA_039513925.1. Taxonomy (NCBI): domain Eukaryota; kingdom Viridiplantae; phylum Streptophyta; class Magnoliopsida; order Asparagales; family Orchidaceae; genus Platanthera; species Platanthera zijinensis. Next base: position 2,130,282 of record CM077078.1, on the reverse strand, counting down.
AGAAATTTCTTTCATATTCTGAGATATATCAGCCTTTTAAAATTTTAATAATATCTTGAATTTACTGCTGAGATTCTGGGAGTGGAACGACTGGAATTTGTCTTTAATGTGTTTCCTCAACTGTCCCAGTAAATAAGTCAAGTAATTAACTCTATGAAAACCATAATTAATGCTGCCAATAAACGACTATATTCTTGAGAATATGAACATTAATTATTAGAGATTTACTGCCTTAGAACAATACAAACTGAAGTCAAAATAAGAGAGAATATGAAAAGCTGATACTGAAAGAAATTAGTCGATCTCAGGATAGATTTCGTCGTCCTGAACTCTCAGTTCGTCGAGCTGAGAAATCTCCTTTGTCGAGCTGAGCTCATAGATAATTGATCTGGAAACTATCTGTCAATGCTGAGCTCCATGTTCTTCGACCTGAGATAGACTTTTGTCGACTAGAGAATCTGAGTAGAAGAAGAAAAAATCATCGATCTAAGCTCGGATATCATCGAGCTTAGCTCAAAGTTTAAACTGTGAGTTTGTCGATCTGTGATCGACGATCGTCGAGCTGAGTTCGAAGAACTTCGAACTGATTCTCTGAATTCTCTAAAACTGCATTTCTTCTAAGTTTGAATTTCTGAATTCTTCTGAGGGATGGATCAAAGAAGTCTAACCTAGTCAGAGTGTCCTAGACCTTAGAACTAATAGATTGACCCTGGGCTATACTTGGTTGGTAAATAACCTAATAGTGAACCTAGCCCAAATCCAAACTAGGGATCCAACAATCTCCCTCTATTTGGGTGAGGTCACTAAACAAAATAGAAAAACATAAAAAACACAGAGCAATATAAATATCTGACAGAATTTAAACTATTCAACAGATATGATATGGCTAAGTTCATTACACATATAAATCACAAAAAATAGCAAAACAGAAAAAAAAACTTAAGAGCTATCGGAGGGAGGAGCAGAAGATGACTTAGCAAAAGCAATTGTCTTGTTTGGATTTTCTGCTTCCTTTTGAGACATCTTCAGGTCTTGAACCCCAAGAACTATCACAAATGTAGCTCTGGGCACTATAGCTTCTGGATGGATCTTCATGTATTCATTAGGATCAAATGAATTTCTATTTACCTGAAATGGATCAAACTCCTTTTGTCTATAGATAGACATGGTAGAGAATTTAGATGGATCTTCTCCTTCTACTCTGGCTTTGTTAATTTGAGATAAACCAATAAGCTCTTGGAGTTTGTCCATCCTGAAATTAGGATCTAATTCAGGTTCATAGGTTGGAGAGAGAGAGGTCTCTCTAGATTAGATTTAGGAGCATCCTGAGAAGACTTTTGCTGAGGATTTATGAATAGAATGGATTACTGTTGAAAGTTGGATTGAGGGAAAGACTGCTAAGGTTGGCCTGAATAATAAGACCTTGGAGGTCTGCACTGACTATACTTCCCAGCTGGTCTGGAAGATTGATGGGAGGCTGGCCTTCAAGACTGAGAGCTACTTGAGGCTGGTTTCTGAGTCTTGAAAACATTTCCTGATGCACCTGTAGCAGGAGGAGGAGGAGGAGGTCCTCTCCTGGTCTGCCTAGGTGGGGAACTGTATCTTTTCTTTTTGTTCCTTTCCTTTAACTCTTTTTTAGAATATCTAACCTAGTAAGGAGAATCTGAAGTGAGCTTTATATTATGTAGAATATAATATGGTGTGTCAGTAGAAGGATTTGGCTTAGGAACAGCCTTAGGAGGGGCCCTTTTCATGGCTTTTCTCTTTTTAGAGCTTGTAACTTGAGAATCATCAGAATCTTCACTATCATCATCATCATCAGAAGTGTTTGCTGGATGATCATAAAGATAATGAATCCTTTGCAGCATGTCATCAAATTGAGAGGGATGAGCGTGAGATTATACAACTTCAGCCTGAGGCTATTCTTGAATAGGGTGCTCTGTAGAAATTTCAGTAACAACCTGGTTACTTTCTTCTTCCATGTCTTCAAACATAAAACCATCAAGATTTGGCATGGGGGACTTAGCATACTTAAAAGTTGGAGGGGAGAAATCCTTTGGCTCCGAGTCAAATGCAGACTCTATAACATTATTATAAGCTGATAAGCTTATCCTGATTTGGTCCAAAATTTCAGGATTTATTGGGGAGGAGTAACAAACTATGGCTTTAGATATTTCTAGAACGGGAAGCCTACTGTTATATAAAGAATCAAAAGAGTGCAGTAAAAAAAACCAAAATAAAATGTGGGAATTATAATGAAATCACCAACAGTGTTTATTTCATCTATATCACAAACCATATCAGAATCTGAATCAACAATAATATCAATTTTCTCTACTGCTAGAATATCAGCCTCTGGAGGAACTGCTACTGCTAGTGCTGGAGGATGAGCTAGAACTTCTTCATTTAACATCTCCCCTTGCCTGGTTTTAGAAGGCCCTGAAGCCAGGCCCCCATAAGAAGGGATAGAAGTGAGAGCAGCAACTTGAGTAGAGAGAGGGGAGATGGAGGCAGAAAGAGGAGCAATAACATTAGCTATTAACTGCTCTAGAGTTGGAGAGATGAATTTTAGAAGGTCTTTTGCAATATCAGAGAAGTTTAATTACAAAGGTTCAGGAGTAGAAAGGGTATAAGTGGTGTGTTGACCACAGTTAGAACATGCATAAAAAGAATGGGGGAAGTTTGTATGGAGGTATTCAAGGAATGTGGAAGGATGGTTGGATGAAATAGTGGATGGAATTATAATAGAGGTGGTAGGAATTGTGGTATTTTCCTAAATGATGGATTGAACTAGGGATTGGTGTGGAGATGGTGGAGGAGGAGACAGTAAGTATAAGTTTGGCTGTGAGGAGGTGGATGGAATATCATTTAGATGAGTTTGAAGTGGAGATTGAGGTGGTCGAGAAGGAATATCCTCATGGATGATGATTGGTGAATGTGGATGGATAATTAAGGATGGTTGTTTATTGTTGAGGAGGTGAAGGAATTCTGATGGAAGGGAGATCTTCTTCTAGTGGTGGGGGAGAGTCTATTACTGCCCTGGTTTCCTATGAAGTCCTGGAAGAGGAGTCCCTGGAGGGCTTAGGGATGGTCCTCTCCCATCTACCAAATAAGGTAGAAGTCAGACTCTTGGAGGCATTGATGAATATGGTCTGGGACACCAATAGTTAAGGAGCCTTGGCTTGTAGGAAGATTCCCAAATTCCTCCCAACACGAACTTCTTTCTTTGAGTTTTTCTTCTTGATTAATTCAAACAACAACATACCCCAATTTAATAATTTCTTATTGACCAGGGCACACATCACCAAGAATTGATTCCTGGTAATATAATCATGGGTTGTGTGCTTTCCTATTAACACTTTCCCACTACATCAGCTAATAACTTGTCTTCTACAAACAAGTTTTTTTAACAATTTATTAGGGTTTCCCTCTGAGGGACCCATATTAATCAGCATAGAATCATAATCAAAACTGTCTAATTCTATATCTTATTCTCCATTAACCAAACAAAAAATCTCAGATAAAATAGCAGGTGTTAGAGTAACCGGTTGGCCTGCGATTGTACCAATCATTGTTTATACATCTGGGGAAGTTAAAGTGAAGACCCATTCCCTTATCTCGGTCGCTGACTATTTAATCCTGGTTTTCATAAGTTTCCTTTGTTGCTGCTCTTCAAACAGTTGCAGAATATCCGTGAAGATCTGATCGGAATGGCTGAATAAATCATAGTCGATGTCGAATCCAGTATCATATTTCATGCTGGAGAGAGAAATCATCGGAATCACCATTGTTTTCCTGTAAAAATGAGAGAGAGAGAGAGAGATCAAGTGCAAGAGAACTAGAAAGCGCGGGCTAGAGCTCGAAGAAAACCTAATTATAAGTTGTTCAGAATATGAAGCGGCAAACTCCGTCCTGCAAAAAGAAAAGCTTCGAGCTCAGTTCGACGAAATTACCCATAATGAGATAAGCTTCGTCGACCTAAGTTAGAAGGCCGGGAAAATATATCGTCGATCTTCGTTTGACAAAAAATATTAAGAATTAAATTCGTCGATCTCCGTTCGAGGAACAAATTTCATAAGAGATTTTGTCGATCTCCATTCGACGAAAGACTCTAGAAGAGTTCACAGATCGTCGATCTCCGTTTGATGAAATGTGACCAATTCTTGAAAACTCAGACAAAAATTAAATTAATCCTTCCCCATTGATCATACCTAATTGATTTAAGAGGAACATATGTTTTTTCTCATTCAAAGGTTTTGTGAAGATGTCTGCTCTTTGTAAATCAGTAGAGATAAAGAAAAGGTTAATTTTCTTTTTGTCTACACAATCTCTAATGAATTTATGCCTAATTTCTATATGTTTGGTCCTACTATGATGTATTGGATTTTGTGCAATGGAAATTGCACTTGTACTACCACAAAATATAGTTAAATTATTTAGATTGTAACCATATTTAGTGAGTTGGTTTTGAATCCACAATATTTGTGAATAATAACTGCCAACTACAATGTATTCAGCTTTTGTAGTTGAGGTGGACACAGATGTTTGTTTCTTACAAAACTAAGACACAAGCCTATCACCAAGAAATTTGTATGTTCCTGATATGCTTTTTCTGTCAACTCTACATCCAGTAAAGTCAGCATCTGAGAATCTAGTTAATTCAAATTCTGACTCAGTTGGATAAAAGAGTCCTAGATTTTGGAAACCCTTTATATATCTCAAAAATCTTTTAAGTAAAATATAGTTAGATTCTTTAGGGTTCACCTAGAACCTAGCACAAAGACATGTAACAAACATTATATCTGGCCTACTAGCTGCGAGATATAATAAGAACCCAACAATAGCCCTATATGCTTTCTGATCAACTGGCTTGCCATGATTAACAGAATCAATCACAGCATTAGAAGCCATGGGTGTTTTCTTGGCTAAGTCATCAGTCATCCCAAATCTTTTAATTAGCTCCTTATCATATTTCTATTGGGAGATGAAAATGCCATCAGGGGATTGCTTTATTTGGAGACCAAGTAAGTAAGAAAGCTCACCCATGCTACTCATTTAAAACTTGGAATGCATCAGGCCAGAAAACCTTTTGTATAGTTTGGAATCAGTACAGCCAAAAATGATGTCATCTACATATATTTGTACTAACAATATGTTATTATTATGATGCATAGTATACAAAGTTCTATCTAAAATGCCCTAGTGAACTTTTTCTCTAAAAGAAAGCTAGCTAGGGTATCATACAAAGCTCTTGGATCTTGCTTTAAACCATAGAGAGCTTTATGCAATTTGAAAACAAAGGAGGGATGAGTTGGAGAAATAAAACATGGTGGTTATTCAACATATACTTCCTCTTTGTGTTCACCATTTAAGAAAGCACTCTTGACATCCATTTGGTAGAGTTTAAACTTTTTGTAGGCTGCATAGGCAAGAAAAATTCGGATAGCTTCAAGTATTGCAACAGGTGCAAAGGTTTGATCATAGTAAATTCCTTCTTCCTTTCTGTATCCATGTGCTACCAGCCTTGCTTTGTTCCTTATGATAGCTCCTTGTGCATCCAATTTATTTCTAAATAGCCATTTAGTTCCAATGACTTGGAAGTCTTTGGGTCTAGGAACTAAATCCCAAACTCTACATCTATCAAAATGATTGAGCTCTTCTTGCATTGTAATAATCCAGTGGGGATCTGGCTCTGCATCTTTTATGGATTGGGGCTCAAGTTGAGATATGAAGAAAGCATACATCAAACCTTGGTTGAGTTGATGCCTTATTTTCACACCAACTGATATGTTTCCAATCACTTGAGATACAAGGTGATCTCTAAGTATGACAACATCAGTTGGAGGAGTTGGTTTAGTAATAGCATTGGGAATTAATTCCTCTTGTGGAATTATTTTTGATGTTGGTAGTTCAACAATAATTTCACTAAATTCTTCTTCACTATTTACATCAACATGTGAAGAAGGATGTGATATAGCCTCATTGGTGAGGTTTAAATCATCCAATTTCTCACACAGTTGGGGTACCTGTAATAAATCTTTGGTAGAAGAATCCTTCTCCTTGTAATACATGTTAGCTTCATCAAATGTTATATGTACAGATTCTTCAATTTTTAAGGTACATTTATTAAAAACCCTATAAGCCTTGCACACTTGGGAATATCCAAGAAAAATTCTCACTACAGGTTTGGCTTCAAATTTCTAAGATGTTTCTTGTTATTATTATGAATGTAACATCTACAACAAAAAATTCTAAAGTAACCTATTTTAGGTTGCTTCCATTTTATTAATTTATAGGGAGTCTTGCCCTTAAGGTTATGTATTAAACTTCTATTCAGGACATAATTTGATGTGCTTACAGCCTCTGCCCAAAAGGATAAGGGCATGTAAGCATCTGCAAGCAATGTTACTGTAGATTCAATGAGAGTTGTGTTTTTCCTTTCTGCTACGCCATTTTGTTGAGGAGTTCTAGGAGCAGAGAAGCAATGCCTGATACCTTACATCTCACAGAATTCTTGCATAGGAAGAGATTCAAACTCAGTACCATGATCACTTCTGATCAATACAACTGGAGTAAAATACTCAATCTTTTTGCTTTTAAGAAAATCTATAAGAACTTTAAAGTTATCTGACTTGTTTCTCAAGAAAAACACCCAAGTGAACTTATAGAAGTCATCTATAATAACTAAGGTATAAAATTTCCCTCCCAAGCTCTGTACAATAATGGTTCCAAATAGATCCATATGTAGCAAGTACAGAATCCTGCGTGAATCACTCTTATTAATAGATTTAAAACTATTTTGATTTGCTTGCCTAATTGAAAAGCCCTGTAGAGGCTTTCCTTCTTGTAGGGGCTAGAAGGCAATCCTCTAATAAGGTTATCCCTAGAGAGTTTAACAATATTTTTAAGATTAACATGTCCTAATCTTTTATGTCATAATTCATTATTATTACTAATTTGATTGAACGGGTAAATTTCTGAAATAGCTGACTTAAAATTAACTATATAGATGTTCCTTTTCTAAGTCTAGTTAAAAAAAGTTTTATTATCTATAGAAGAAATAAAACAAGTAGATAGGTTAAAAGATACCTGATAACCTTCATCATATAACTGGCTTATGGATATCAGGTTATGTTTTAGACCATTCACATATGCTACCTTCCTGAAGGTGACAGCTCCAATGTTGACATACCCATATCCTTCTGTTTGGCCATAGTTGGAGTCTCAAAAAATCACCTTTGGTCAAAACTTAGATTTGTAGTTGGTTAAGTTAACCTTGTTTCCTGTCATGTGCTTTGAACAACCACTATCCAGATACCACTGTTCCTCTGTGGTAGTCTAGTTCTTCACCTGTAAAAGGGAAAATTAGGTGTTCTTGAACCAGGTAACCTTGGGTCCTTTATTCTTTTCTAATTTAAAACTAGAGATATAAGAACATTTAGGTTGACTCTTATATCCTAGAGGGTGAAATTTCCTAGGTGGAATTATCCACTGAGTAAATGGGTTAACAAATTTTCTTGGTTGATTACTAGTTCTTGAATAATTTAAGTTTCTGTTAAAATGAATTGGGATCGACGAATTTTGATAAGTTCATCGATTTGCGTTCGAAAAATAGGGATGAGTTCGTCGAACTCCGATCAGAGAATGAAGATATTCATTTTTTGTGCCCCAATATCATCGATCGCAGCTCGAAGAACCATATTTGTTTCGTCGATCATAGTTCGAAGAATAATTATAAGAAAACTTTGCGTTCAGCGTTCGTCGATCTGAGTTCGACGAGCTGTATGCATTTCGTCGATCTGAGTTCGACAAAAGCTGTTGAGCATAGTTTTTATTATAGTTCTTATTATTCTATCTCTTTCTTTTGAATTTCTGAATTATTTCAACTTGTTCATTATTCTCATCTACTTTTTCTTTTCCCTTTTCTGATATGAATGTAATGGTGGTTGAGAGATTGTTTTTCAGAATTAGATGAGGTTGGCTTGATGAAGCACCTAATCCTAGCTTGCCATTAAGCATGGCATTAACAGTGCTTGTGATGTTCATCAATTTTATGCTTCTCCCATTCAGGGATTCTTCAAATTTCTTAGCCTCACTTAATTTAGTTGTTAATGATATGATTTGTTCTGAGGCTATAACTAGTTCATCTTTTAGCTTTATATTTTCAGAAAATAGGTTATCATGTTCAGTTAATTATCACTAAGAAGTTTGATTTCCTTCTCAAACATAATCAGGTCATTATATAATAGTTTAAACTTAGTTTTAAAATGATCTGAATTAAAATAAAATGAGGATATTACCTGATCCTCTTCTTATTCAGAATCTTCATTTTATGAATTTTTCAGCTTCTGAAAGGTTGCCTGATACATTGATAGCCATCAAGAAAACTTATTTTGCTTTAGCTTCTTCATCATCTTCACTAGAGCTGGAAGATGAAGATTCCTCTTCTATTTCATTCCAATTTCTGCAACAAAGCCTTTTTCCTTCCTCTCATGCTTTCTTGAGGAGGGCTTGCTATACTGCTTTCTGGAGTCCTTGTCTCTTCTTTTCTCCTTCTTCTGATTCTCTGGACACCCAGGAAGAATGTGTGCAGGTTTTCTGTAACCAAAGCAGATAATTTCCTTGGTAGGAGTTTTGTCATATCTTGGTCTGTCATCTTGTCTGGATGTCTTCCTTCTGAAATCCTTTCTGGCCATCTTGTAAAATCTTTGGGCCATTAAGGTTAGGAGTTCATCATTTGCTGATGGAGATTCTGGTCCTTTAGGTTCTTTGAAGGCAATGTTTTGCTCTTTCATTCCTGATGAGGAGGTCTTCTACTCAGCTTCTTCTCTTGTCTTTATAAGCTGCTCATAAGATTTGAGCTTGCCTAGTAGAGACTCAGTAGAGATTTCATTTACACTTCTGGCCTCCTTGATTGGCCAAATCCTGGAGTCCCATGTGTTGGTGAAGAACATAAGAATCTTGTCATTTATCTCAATCAGTGAGATATTTTTATCCAGGTTCTTCAGCTCATTGACAATTTGGCTGAGTCTGCTGTACATGTCAGCCACTGACTCAGATTCATCTTTCTGGAAATTCTCATATTGAGAGATGAGATGATATCTTTTGTCCTTTCTATCAATAGCTGATCCTGCAACCATTTGGTTTAGAGAGTCCAAAATGACTTTTGCTGAAGTGCACTCAGCCACCTTCTAGAATATATCATCTGACATTGTTTGTGCCAGAATTTTCATAGCCTTTGCATCAGCAATCTTTGCCTTCTTCTGTGCATCAGTCCACTTAGGTGGTGGAACTGCATTTGTGCTTGAAGTAGTAGCCTCTTGAAGTACAGGACCTACAAAAGTGGAATTATAGATAGCTTCATCAATTGAATTCATATATAATCTAATCCTTGCCTTATAGATTGCAAACTTATTAAGGTTGCATACTGGAGGTCTGGTGCTTGAGTATTCATTATTCTGTGCCATGATATAAGAGAGATACTAGAGGTATTAAGATCTATCAAAGGATCTTTTAATTCATGTATTAGCCCGTGAAACCAAATGAATGGCCCTATGATACCAATTGAAAGAGAGGGGATAAATCTGTCTTAACTCTAGAGGGGGGGGGGTGAATAGAGTTTTTTAAAAACTTTGATTAGTTTTTATAGCGGAATTAAAATAAGTGATATTAAAGTATATAAAGAGAAGTAAAAACAAAATTATCATAGCACCGCACAACAAGAAATAGAAAAACTAGACAACACAAAGAAATTATAGTGGTTCCCCAAAACTGGGTACATCCACTCTTCTACCACCCTGGTAAGAATCCATTAACAGGTTTTGATCAGGTGCCCTGCCACTACAGGTTTTTGCTCAGGTGCCCTGTCACAACAAGATCTATTTTAAGGGAGATCTCACAACCCTTTGAGCTTTTTATCAGGTTCCCAAAAACCAATCCAAGTCTTTTGATATGGAAACTTGATAACAAAATGATAACTTTTGAAAGGAGTTAAAAATGCTTTTTACAGTAGGAAAGGAAAATGATGTTATCTTCTCTTTCTCAAACAACTGAGAAGACTTAGTGGATGTTGTTATCAAAGCTCCCCCTGAGATGAAGAAAGGTTCAGGAAGATGAGAGCTTTGCATATGGTGTAGGCCTTAAAGTTGGCTTGTTGATCTTTAGGAACTTTCAGACAGATGTTGACTGTTGTCTCTAGAAAAATCCTGAAGCAGAAACTGAAGAAGACTAGTGATCTGTATGTTGATGTTCTTCTTCAATTTCTTGTAAGAAAAATAACAATGCTTCTCTCTGTAAAGATGTGAATTAGTTTTTGTTTCTTTTGTAATGGTTGTTGTTTCTTGTGTAATGGTTGTTGTTTCTTGTGTAATGGTTGTTGTTTCTTCTATTGAAGAGAGAAATTTCTTTTATATTTTGAGAGATTTCAGCCTTTTGAAATTTGAATAATATCCTGAATTTACTGCTGAGATTCTGGGAGTGGAACGGGTAGAATTTGTCTTTAATGTGTTTCCTTAACTGTCCTAGTAAATAAGTAAGGTAATTAACTCTGTGAAAACCATAATTAATGCTCCCAAGAAACGGCTATATTCTTGAGAATATTAGCATTAATTATCAGAGAATTACAGCCTTAGAACAATACAAACTGAACTCAAAATGAGAGAAAATACGACAAACTGATACTGAAAGAAATTAGTCGAACTCAGGATAGATTTCGTCGACATGAACTCCAAGTTCGTCGAGCTGAGAAATCTCCTTTGTCGAGCTGAGCTCAGAGATAATTGATCTGGAAAGTATCTGTTATTGTTGAGCTCCAAGTTCGTCAACCTGAGATAGACTTTTGTCGACCAGAGATTCTGAGTAGAAGAAGAAAAAATCGTCGACCTGAGCTCAGATATCGTCGACCTGAGCTCGGATATAGTCGAGCTTAGCTCAGAGTTTAAACTCTGAGTCCGTCGATCTGTGATTGACGATCGTCGAGCCTAGTTTGAAGAACTTTGAACTAATTCTATAAACTCTCTAAAACTGCATTTCATCTAAGTCTGAATTTCTGAATTCTTCTGAGGGCTGGATCAAAGAAGTCTAACCTAGTTAGACTGACCTAGACCTTAGAACTAATAAATTGACCCTAGGCTATACATGGTGGGTCAATAACCTAATAGTGAACCTAGCCCAAATCCAAACTAGGGATCCAACAGAGCATCTGTTATCATTCCATTTATTAGACACTTGATTCCATCTTAGTCTTGATACCACTTGATATCACTTGAGAGTCTTGATATCAAATGTCATACTTATCTACCTACGAGAAAGGTGAGTTCTGCAATAAAAATATAATATGGAGAAACTGAAGCTATACCAAGTTCAACATACCCAACTCAAACTTGAGAGTGTTGAACATTACTTCATCTAGTGGCTTAGTAAAAATGTCATCCACTTGCTTATCTGCGGGGAAAAACTCAAGACAGAAGTCTTCCTTTTCCACATGCTACCTAATCAAATGATATCTAATCCTTATGCATAGTCAACTGATTCTATCATAATGATTTTCAGTCATCATTTCAGCTGATGATACCACTTGACTTTAAAGTCTTTTCTATATATCACTTGATAGTTTGTCTTTTCTTTATAGTGAGTCTTTTCAGTTGAGGATCTTGTGCCACTTTCTTGCTGCTCTTAGAAGAGATGTTTCATGTGTTTTACTTATTGAAGAGTACAACCAGCCTTTTCTCATCCTCACTATCCTGCTGATGTGGTAGCAGTACAATGTCCCACCAGTTAGACATCTTTGAGCTTCAATTGTTGGATCCACCTGGCCTGTTTATCCAGTCAGATACCACTTGAAGCACTTGAACGACTTTACCACTTGAAAGACTTTACCCAAGACATGTGTACTTTATCCTTTTTCAGGAATGCACACAACCTCCTTTTTCTCTTGGGAAATAGGAGGAGTATCCTTGATGGTCAACATCAATCTCTAGCTTCCCAACTACAGACCTTAGGTCCATTCCTTACTAGAGCATTATCCTTAAGATAACTCCTTATTCCAATCATATGGCTAGAACAACCTCTGTCCAAGTACCACATGGGGGTATGGGCACTTGGAATATCCTGTAAAAAATATAAACAAACCTTAGGCCCCAAATTTTATTAGGTCCTAGGTTCTGGTTTGCCTGAAATCGACCTTGTCTACCCATAGATTTTCTGACAGGAAGACTACCACTTTCTTTGGGCACAGTAGGATTATGCCAACAATCTAAGGAAAAATACGCCACTATGCTACAGTACTAGCACTCATGAATATTATACCTTCTTTTCTGAGCAGGTCTGGTGGCAGCTAACTTTTAAGAAAGAGGAGAAGCTTCCTTAATCTTATTTATCTCAATGAAAATCTGACTGAAGGTGAGTCTTGAATTAGAAGAGCTTGGGTTTTCTTGAGGTCTACAAACAATAATCTTCTTTGAATAAGACATGTTGTTAATGGCCTCAGAAATGCCCAAGTATGTCTTGGCAACAATCTTGACCTTGGTCTGAGTGTGTGTTGGGAGATCTTGAGAAAAGGCTACTGACTTACTCTTGAGTGTGGGTGCTGGAGCACCAAATATAAATGGTCCAAGATGGGCCATTTGGACTTCATCATGGGGAGCCTTCTGTGCACTCTGTTGGAACCGATGTTTCACGTTCCCTGTGTTTGAGAATATAAAGTCCCAGGTTGTATTTTATCACGTCCTGTGTTGATAGAGTGTATAGGGTTACAGGTGCAAGTGAAGAAGAAGACTCCTATGGAAACTGATGCCGAGCGGTAGAAGTTACCTCCAGGAGGTAGCCGTGAATTAATTGGATAGAGGTCTCAGGAAACTACCGTGCCGCGCTAGTCCTACCACCTGCGCTAACTAAAGGAATTATCTTGGCCGGCTTCTCGGGAAACTACCCCAGGAGGTTGTGCTTGCTGCACCGCGCTAACCTCTCGATGAATACTGAGAAAGATTTCTCAAGAAATCAAACTACCACAGGCAATAGCAGTTACCGAGACGCGCTAACCTCTCGACGAATGATGAGAAGGATTTATAAAGAAATCAAACTACCGCAGGCGATAGATATTACCGCGCCGCGCTAGCCTCTTGACAAGTATTGACATGACTGTTTAGAATCATCATATACTGTATTACCGCACAGTAGTACCTGTAACCGTGCGGTGCTAGCAACGCTAAAACGACAAATATTCATTTTGAATATTATTCCAGATTTGGATGACACCTGGCACAACAAGCGCGCGAACCTACCGCCTCGAGCTAGACTTACCACCGGCGGTAGATTATTTTTACGAATACGTATAAAAGGCTGCCTTAGTTTCTATGTCTTGTACCAATAAGAGAATCCAGGTGAAAATAGACAGAAGTTCCTGTACTCTAGGGTTTGTCTGCCATCCTTGCATCTGTTCCAATCATCTTTGTCTAAGAAGAAGAGAATCATCTCCCTCACATTCATGATCGAAAGAATCCGGTGATCCAAGATATACATCTACTACGAAGAGCTGACCGGTTGCTAGCAAACGAAGATCTCAAGAACCGGTGGCAGATCGCTCAACAGAGAAGTCATCAAGAGGGAGAACTTCATCTTTTAAATATTTACATCTTTTACTCTTGTAATATTTTCTTTTTCTAAATCTTATGGTGAGGAAAATCGACCGGAAAGGGTCGTCTAAATTTGGGTAGGATTCCGTGGGAAATAATCCTGGGGATATGGACATCTAGATCAGAGGATCTAGAGGGGCTCTAAGACCCTTCCTTGTGTGGAGGTGAAGAGTCTGCTCGAAGAGTTTTCCTGGTGGTAAAAGGAGAGAGCCAACCGGTCCGTGGGGTGGATCGGTATAGAAACAAAAAGATCATTTCTACTCATCGCCTTAGATCTCCGACATCACGAAGATCACCTTTTTGTACTCATCTAAAACTATTGTTGTTTTTAAATTCAAGCAATGAAATCTGTTATTTCTGTGATAATTACTTCTGGGTGTGTGATATGATTGTTTAGCGAGTGTGTTTGTTTGTGGGGTTGGAAATCGGATTTGCATAGGAAAACGAGCTCTGTGACTTATCGTCGTGCATTAGCTACCTAACGCCCAACGATTTCTTCCAAAACTCAATTATCTGAGGCGAAATATTTTAAATTCGATTTAACATTATAACCTTATTCACCCTCCTCTAAGGTTGGCCACTAGATCCAACAAGTGGTATCAGAGGAGGTTACTTCAGAAAGGGCTTAAAAACCTGAAGTAAGATGGCCAATTTTGTTCACGCACTCATTGAGGGGTAAGGTGTGAGTAGACCTCCACTGTTTATGGGGAGTGACTATAGTCACTGGAGGACTCGGATGAAAATCTTTCCAATCACTCACAGTATGGACGTATGGGCCATGATAAAGACAAAGTACACTGCACCTATTGTCACGGTTAGGGATACCGTTTTAGAAAAACCACATGATAAGTGAGATGATGCAGACAAGCTTAGATTTACGAATAATGGCAAGGCTATGAACTCGTTATTCTCTACCTTGGACAAAACTGAATTCAATAGAATATGTAACTGCGAGACTGCCTATAATATATGGCATCTTCTTGAGCTAACTCACGAAGGTACCTCGCAGGTGAAAGAGTCGAAGATGTTCTGACTAGAATCTAAATATGAACAGTTCCGGATGGAGATTGATGAGGATGTGGACAACATGTACATGAATTTAAAAAGATCGTCGACGCCTCAAGATCTCTCGGAAAGAGCTTTCCAAATGTTGACCTAGAAAGGAAGATCCTGCGATCATTGCCTCCTCGCTTCAACCCGAAGGTGACGACTATTGCTGAGTCTCATGAAATCACCATCCTGGAGATAGAGAGCCTCATCGGCAATCTGAAGACACATGAACTTGAATTAAAGATTCAAGCAGAGGAATATACCATGGAAATGATGAAGAAGGGACTTGCATTGAAGGCCGCATGAGAGAGAAAAGTTGCTCAAGATTTTGAGGAAGACGAGGAGGAGAGCCCCAATGTTCGAGAGTTCAAACAATTCATGAAGAAACCCAAGAAGTAGGGACAGTTCTAGAAATTCCTGAAGAGAGGAGCTAGAGAAGGAAAAAGGTGGAACAAGCCATCGAAAGAGACGGAAAGTGATGATGAAAAGTCCTAGCTGTGGTACTATCACTGCCACAAGCCTGGGCACCTAAAGAGAGAATGCCCAAGACTATAGAAGGAGGAAAAAGAAAAACAAAGCAGGCATAAAGGGAAGAAGAAGGTGGTGAAGGCGCTCACCTGGGATGAAGGTGGATCTGATGAATCAAGCACCACAGACTCTAGTAGTGAAGGCGAGGCAAATTTATGTCTCATGGGGAAGAATCAAAAAGAATTTGACGATGAGTCCAGTGTCCAGAGCGACACTGAGGTAACTCCACCTACTTATACTAAACTTCTTGAAATTTATGAACACTTAGTTGATAAATTAGAAAGTGTTATTTCTGAGAAAAAATCCTTGAGAGTCGAGAATAAGAAAATCAAAAAGGACTTAGAAAAATTAAAAGGTGAAGTTATTAGAAGTGGCAAAGAAAATATCGAGTGTTTAGAGTTCTATCACTTGATGACAATGATCGAAGAACAAAAGGCAAGTCTCTCCAAATCATCGATGAGAACGAATAACCACATAAATGAAAAGAATGTATTTGAGAATAGACATTACTTGTCGCTTTCCAAGGTAGAGGAAGGCAAAAAACAATTTTCCAATTGGTGTGTAATGCTTGTAACTGAAAACACCACCCTAAAAGCGAGGATCCATGATCTCAACTGTGCCATCCAGAAGTTTGGAATAGGCCAAAAGTCTTTAAATATACTATTGTGTGCACAGTGTTATGGATATGGGAGGTTTGGACTAGGATACGTGTGTCGAACATCCCCACCGAGTGGAAATATTTATCAAGCTACATCTAGACCTAGTAATAGAAACTCACCAAATAAGGTCAAAAAGTCAAAAATGCTTTCCCCATCTTCAAACACGAGCTCGAGCAACCCGATAAAGGCAGCGTCTACTGCTTACATTGTGTGCACAAACTATCATAAGTTTGGTCACACTTCTGGCTCGTGTTTGAGAAAAGGTACAAATAAAATACGCATGTCTGGCTACCAAAGTCTTCTACCTATCATATGGGTAGGACAACTTGGGTAACCAAAAATTTACCCTCATCTTATTTTTAGGTATGTTGGCAGGATAATGACACAAGAACGGTACTTGGACTCTGGTTGCTCTAAGCACATGAAAGGAGATAAAGACAAGTTACTTAGCCTTGAGAAGAAGAAGGGTGGCTTGGTGACCTTTGGGGACAATAGCAAAGGACCGATAGTAGAAATCGACACTATAGGTAACAAGGCATTTTCCATTTCTAATGTTCTGTTTGTAGATGGACTTAAGCATAATCTCATTTCTGTTAGCCAATTGTGTGATAAAGGTCTAGATGTCATATTTGAGTCATCTACAAACACCTGCAAAATTAGTGATGCCAAAACTACTAGTGTATTACTTGTAGCTCACAAAAATCATAATGTTTATACTATTAGTTTTGATGATATATCTGCATCTAATCTTAAATGCCTAGTTACTAAGAATGAAGAACTATAACTTTTGCTTAGGAGACTCGGACATTTTGGATGTAAGCTTATTGTAAAACTATCGAAAAATAAACTTGTTCGGGGACTTCCCATCTTTAGCGGTAGTTTAAATGTCTTATGCGCTCCCTGTAAAAAAGGCAAATTTTTTAAAACCTCTTTCAAGAGCAAAACTGTAGTTCCCACTTCTAGACCACTCGAACTCATTCACATGGATTTGTTTGGACCTCTTAGTACATGTTGTCTAGGTGTAAAACAATACACCTTCGTTATCATAGATGATTATTCACGCTATTGCTAGACGATCTTTCTTGAGAATAAATCTGACACCTTTAGCGAATCTCAAATCTGTGCATGCGACTTCAAAATGAGAAGGAGCTAAAAATAAAATGTATTAGATCAGATCATGGAGGAGAGTTTGAGAATGAGGACTTCTCAAACCTGTGTAACAACTTAGGTATTAAGCACGAATTCTCTGCCCCTCGCACTCAACATTAGAACGGGGTTGTAGTAAGAAAGAACCATGCTCTTCAAGAATTAGCTTGCACAATGCTCGCCGAGTTCTGCTTACCACGATATTTCTGGGCTGAAGCGGTTAACATGACAAGCTACGTGATGAACCAAGTCATGCTTCGCCCACTTTAAAGCGAACTCCATACAAGCTGTATTTCAAAAAGAAACCCTCTGTATCGTACTTTAGGGTCTTTGGTTACCCGTGCTACATTCTTAACACTAAGGATCATCTAGGAAAATTTGATGAAAAATATGATCTAGATACCTTCTTAGGATACTCGAGCAAGAGTCGGTCCTATAGGATCTACAATAAGAGGACCATAGTGGTTGATGAATCAGCTCATGTGCATTTCGATGAAAATTACCCAACTAACGAGCCTAAGGCGATTGAAGAGGAGGTATAAGAGAGTGTACCGATCGGGGAAGAAGGTGAGGAGAGAATCGTGGAGGGTGAAACTCAAATTCTTGAACAAGGGTATAGGCCTCCTAGTAACTTAATTTTTTCAAAGCAAAATCCTTGTGATCTAGTCATATGAGAGCCATCTCATGGAGTTAGA
Source organism: Platanthera zijinensis (assembly GCA_039513925.1). Taxonomy (NCBI): domain Eukaryota; kingdom Viridiplantae; phylum Streptophyta; class Magnoliopsida; order Asparagales; family Orchidaceae; genus Platanthera; species Platanthera zijinensis. The sequence continues at coordinate 2,112,573 of CM077078.1, read as the reverse complement.
ACTCGGTCCGCACTTCATGAGTCATTCTCAAACCTATGTTATCGATCTTATGTTGAACCCAAGAACGTTTGACAAGCCTTAAAAGATGAATCATGGTTCTTGACGATGAGTGAGGAGCTGAGCCAATTCGAACAAAGTAAGGTATGGGTGTTAGTGGAACGTCCAGATAACCATCCAATCATAGACTTAAAATGGGTTTTCAAAAATAAACATTATCGTGAGTCTAGGATAACATGAAATAAAGCGAGGTTGGTGGCTCAAAGGTATTCTCAGATAGAATGTGTGGATTTTGAGGAGTCATTTGCACCAGTTGCACGTCTTGAGTCCATTCGTATGTTCTTAGCATTTGCCATCTATAGACAGATTCGATTATATCAAATGGATGTTAAGAGTGCATTTCTGAATGGGTATATTAAGGAAGAGGTGTATGTCACACAACAATCCGGTTTCGTGAATGTCGCCTATCCAAACCACGTATACAAGTTAGTGAAGGCCTTGTACGGACTGAAGTAGGCACTCCATGCTTGGTACGATAGGCTCGCTACCTTTCTATTAGATCATGGTTTTAGGATGGGTAGTGCGGACACAACCTTATTTGTAAAGGCCAAGAATTAAGATCTAATTATACTACAAATCTATATGGATGATATCAATTTTGGGTCCACGAATGAAAAGATGTGTGAAGAAATTGTACCCTAAAGAAATCTGAATTCGAAATGAGCCTAGTAGGAAAACTTACCTATTTCTTAGGATTTCAGATTTCTCAACGCAAAGACTGGATTTTTATAAGTCAATCAAAATATATCAAAGATATGCTCATGCGTTTTGGGTATGAGAATTTGAAATAAGTCAAAACTCCTATGAGTGCCTCTCTGAAATTAGGACAAGATGAAAGTTGCATTTCTCTCGATCAGACAGTGTTTAGAGGTATGATAAGATCATTACTATATTTGAGTGCCTCTAGGCTCGATATCACATTCACGGTGTGTCTTTGTGCTAGATACTAAGCCTACCCTAAGGAGTCACACTTGAAAGCCGTAAAGCAAATCTTTAGGTATCTGATTGGCACGCAAACCCTATGACTTTGGTACCCAAAGACTACTGATTTAACACATCATGGGTACTCAGACTAAGACTATGCCAGATGTTCAATTGATCGCAAGAGCACAAGTGGTACATGTCATTTCCTAGGCCCGATACTAGTCTCCTAGTCAAGACGCAAACATAACTCAGTTGCACTCACCAGCGCTAAAGCCGAGTATATCTCCTTAAAATTATGTTGTGCTCTATCACTATGGATATCTCAAATGTTAGAAGACTTTGGCCTAACTTGTAGGAATGTTACACTTAGGTGCGACAATAAGAGTGCCATAGACTTGACATATAATCCAGTGCACCAATTCTAAATCAAAACATATTGGTGTGTGTCACCACTGCATTCGAGATCATATAAAAATGGAGAATGTGAGTGTAAGCTTCATTGGCACCGATGACCAACTAGCAGACATATTCACTAAACCACTCCCAGATGCAGGTTTCTCACTACTTCGACTCAAGATTGGTGTTCTGGATCTCTCATCCTAGTCATCGTTATTTGTGTTTAACTGTTCTTTGGTGTGTAGTTTTTTTGTGTTTCATTTACTTCGTATATTTGCTTATGAGTTGTTTTTACTTGAGTTTCCTAGTCATTTTTTTCTATAACAAAAAAATGTATATAAAAACAAAAAAAACTGTTGTTGATTTATAATGCTATAGGGCTCACATGACTATTACTTAGACCATAATGCATACATACAATGTTTGAGTTTAGACTCGTAATCAATGTAAATATTATACTCCGGTCATAGTGGGTTGAATCTATATGTGCTTAGCTATTAAGTGAGAGAAGACAGGGTTGTGTTTGTTGACTATGCCTCTAGGTATGTGTGAGGACTTAGATAGGGGAATGACTTCACATGATACACACATCCCCAGCCGGTGCACTCAAGAAAAGAAAATTTGCTAAGTTTACATGTTATATATCATGACACTATACTCTATCACGCTATAAATATGTTGAATAATCAATGTCACGATACACTTGTGATTATATTAGGTGCAAAACTTTGGGCCAAATCTCTAGTATAAAAGTCGTATGTGTCCAAGTTAAAGTGTATCTATCTAAGTGGATAGATTTCGATTGACTCGGGGCTCCGTGAATAAAAAAAATGATAATCAAAGTGATAGATCTACGCTAAAAAATAAAAATATGCAAGCTATGACATCTCATGTCACAGTTCCCCCTAAGCACTACTCATTCCTCCTGATTAGTCTTCATGAGCATTGCGAGGATGAGCACTTTGGTTAAAGAGTCCTTTTGATCTTGCGCATAGACTCTATCTTTAGCTTAGTTCCCCTAGTTTTCGCCTATGTATGACATCGACTGACATGTGAGGTGATTATTCACCCTATTTCTCTTGTGTTAGGTTTCTAAACGATCGCGATAACCATGTACACCATGCTAGTTTTTTTTGGGAGTTATCTCGCTTTCGATACTACACGAACACATGTCATTGCCTTATCTAAGACTTCCGCACATAAGTATTGGACTGCAACTACACTATCTCTTTATAGCACAATACGAACTAGCACACGGTTTACACTCATGACGTTTTCAATGTTTGTCTCACTTGATTACTTCCTTACTCTTATAGCATTGTAGACATACTCACTGTGTGCTTTGTTTAGTCTGTGTTGTCCAATTCATATTACCTCTAAAAATTGATCTTCTCTGACTCTGTACTTAGCTCCATTGTGTGACACATGTGCTTACAATTGTCTGATATGTACTTTTTCGAGTCACCTCTATGCTTGCCATGTTAATCTTTACCTTATGTGTGCACTATCTAATGTTTGTCTAACGATCATCACATTTACAGTTTTTCATCCCGCATGTCTGATTGACCTTGCCCGCCCCTATTTGATATTATCAAAGGGGGAGAAAAGAATGTTCATGAGTATCATGAGTATAACTACAATAGAATAGAGTGTTCGTGAGTATAAGTCATGGGTTAGGAGAGGTCACATATAGGGGGAGCATGTTAATAATATGTGCACATAGATAGGGGAGCAAGTCTAACATGTAGATAGGGGGAATGTGTGTGTAGGGGAGCCATAAAGAACTTGCAACATGATGTTAGCTTATAACTCTCAATCTTTATATGCACTCTATCTCATTATTATTTTCTCATGAACGGGATTTGATATTATCAAAAGGGGGAGTTTGTTGGAACCAATGTTTCACGTTCCCTATGTTTGAGAATAACAATGTAATGCCCCGAAACTCAAAAGATCAACGGGCAGCATTTTTAGGCGTGTTTGGTCCTTGGTAAAGGTCCCATGGCCTGGGACATGGGCGTGTCCCAGGGCTGTATCAGGCACGTGTTTGACATCTTGCCGAGCACTCAACAATTTTCACTCAACGAGGGTTGAGTGAGGGCACATGGCCTGACACATGGGCATGTCAATGGCCGTGTACTGCTCGGGCAGTTTGTTGGTTTGTGTTGAGGGAGTTATACGGCCTAGGACATGGTTGTGTCCTAGGGCGTGTCTAGGACACGGTATATGACATGGGCGTGTCACATGGTCGTGTCATGCTCGGGAAGTGTTTGGTCACGTATCGTCTGAGACACACGGCCCGTGACACGGGCGTGTCACTTGGAACACGAGAGTGTTCCAAGCTGTGTCACAGGTTGTGTCATGGTCGGGATTTTCCTGAATGACGGCGAATGATTTACACGGCCTTGGATACAGGCGTGTCGCAATCCATGTTCGGCCACGGAACTTTATTTTATGGGTGAATCGTTGTCGTTCGTTTCCTTATTTTGGGATCTAACGGTTCAGGCCTCTCCATCCTAGGGTTAAGGCCTGGATTGGGGGTTTAAACCCTCACTTTTCATTGTCCTCTCTCATTCTAAGTTCTAGAGAGAAGGGAGAGCAAGGAGGAAGAAGGAGGGAAGATCCGGTCGCCGAAGGAGATTCGGAGAGCCAAATTGCAAACCGAGTCCAGATCTATGAAGGCGAGCTCATCGCTGTGCTTTTCATCCGTATAGATTTCCATGGTGCCAAAGAAGAATTCTAGGGTAATGATTCTCTACTTGAGCATATGAAGCTCTTCTTCTTTTGTATAGGGAAAACCCTCTCCGACGAGTGTGCGGCGAGTTTGCGGTGTTCCTTGGGGTAGATATGTAAAGTCCCCCTTGTTATCGTTTAGAGTCCGAAATCGAGAAACGGACATAGGCATGGTGTGTGAAGCCTACTTAGACATGTTGGTCTGGATCAGTGATGTTTTACTATGCATGTTTAGCCAGAGAAGACTCTGTGCCTTTGGTTGTTTTCGGGTTTCTACGTGGTAGATTGCAGCAGGGATCCTTAAGGATTAACCACAAGGCAGACCCAGAAAACTCGGCGGAAACGCATTTCTGCCATCTTGGCGGCCTAGGAGCAAGCTTTGAACATAACTGGGTTATGTGATTGTATGAACAAATTTGGGATCAGGCAATGTTTGACCCACATGCTTTTCTTAAGTTTGACTTTGCGGCGTGAGCAACGGCTTGTGGAACCGGACCCGAGCTATGTGGTTTGGTTACAGATACCTGAAAAAGGTATTGGCGACTAACATAGTCCTGCGAGTCTTAGGCTTAGGCCGAAAAGACTAAATGCTCACGAGATTTGCCGTCCAAGGGATGGTGGTGAGACCGCGGTTTTGATCGGGTTCACCGATTTAGTGCCCTGAAAGAATGGGGTGTGTGGTCGTTTGAGCCTGCACCTGTGATGGTGTGTTTATTCACTATATTACCTCTTACGCTAACGAGTGCAGGGAAGGAGCTTTGCTGCCCCGAGTTTGGGGGCGGAATCGTTATAATTTGGTCGGCTTTAGCTGACCGTTATTCTTGTTTGCCACCGCTGCGGTGAATTTTGCTTGCAGGTGTTGCGGAGTCGGGCGGTATATAGCGGGCAAAAGCCCAAGTTGCTGAGCCGGCCTTCGAAGGCCTTGTTTGTTTCCTTGTTTAAATCATGTGTGGCCGGCCTGCGAGCCGAACTTTGTAAGATACTATTTAAATTTGGTGAAATATTGTAAGGACATAAGGCTAGTACTTTTGTGTATTTTATAGTTCATTCCTACTGGGATGTGTTAGTGGAAATTCGTGCTTGTTGCTGGGTTTTTGCTTTCACAACTTATTATTTGCTTCCGCTAGATGCTTTGTGTAGGATGTGCGTATTGGTTGAATGGTTTGATCTAGTAACTCGTTGGTCTGTCCGTGGTATATGGCGTCGGGCCCTGGCCGGACCTACTGATATATTCTATGTGACGGATAGGGGTGTTACAATTTGGTATCACACTACCGGTTTCGGTCAGACCTAAAGGAATTCGTGGATGAATTCACTTTAAGGGGTGGTGAGCACATGTGTGTGCGTCATCGTTATAACATGAAAAGAACCCATGAATGTCCACTTAGGAATGAAAATACACATGTTTGAGGAACCTGCGTGTTCCTATAATCGCTTTTTTCAATGTTATTTGGTGGCTTATCAGTGTTTTGTACGACTATATGTGACCAGGAGTGGTACGTGGCCGTCAGAATGTCTAGATTCTGAGGAGAGTAGCGTACCAAATGATGCGACCATCTGAGGGGTAGATAGATTACAGACGTCTCGATAGAGGAATTTTCGAGACTATATGATTGGTAGCGGAGGCAGTGTTTGCGATGATTAATGCGCAGCCTGTGAGAAAGGTGCAACAGCCTGCCCCGGCTGTGGAGCAAGCACCGCTCCAAACAGTGGAGCCAAGGAGAGTGGAACAGGTTGTAGTGGAGCCAGTGTTGCCTTGGAGAGCAATGGAGAAACAGCTTAAGCACGTTATGGGATTCAATCCTCCAGGGTTCTCGGGGATAGGAACCCCAACCCAAGCGGAGGATTAGCTCTCCAGAGTTAAGAGAGTAATGATAGCTACAGAGACGGAAGAGTGGCAGAAGACCACTATTGCCACGTTCTTGTTTGATGGTGACACAAGATTATGGTGGGAATGATTAGAGTTACACCATTTGAGGGGTAGAAATCTTACAAACGTCTCGATATAGGAATTTTAGAGACTGTTCTTGGTTCGATACCTCCCCTCGACTATGAGAATTGCTATGGAAAATGAGTTCCAGGAGCTTGTACAAGATGAGAGTAGCATTGATGAATATCTCCACGAGTTTACTCGCTTAGGTCAGTATTGTAACGCCCCTAGCCGATCCAACGTGACGATGTCACGGCTCCGCTCTAGGCGACTCTACCGGGCTGCAGCCCAAGCACCCCAACCCCTCTCCCTCCACAGGCGGGTTGTTGGTGGCCACAGCCTCCCTTTGATGAGCGAACTCGACAGTTAAGTTGGGCCGTACGGGGACTTCCCAGGAGGTCACCCATCCCAGTACTACTCTCGCCCAAACACGCTTAACTATGGAGTTCTTTCAACCTTCATCACCAATTGAGCTGCAGCTCAATTGGTGATGAAGGTTGAAAGAACTCCATAGTTAAGCGTGCTTGGGCGAGAGTAGTACTGAGATGGGTGACCTCCTGGGAAGTCCCCGTACGGCCCAACTTAACTGTCGAGTTCGCTCATCAAAGGGAGGCTGTGGCCACCAACAACCCGCCTGTGGAGGGAGAGGGGTTGGGGTGCTTGGGCTGCAGCCCGGTAGCGTCGTCTAGAGCGGAGCCGTGACATCGTCACGTTGGATCGGCTAGGGGCGTTACATAAAAAAGTGCACTTTTTATTGTAACGACCCTAGCCGATCCAACGTGGCAGTGCCACGGCTCCGCTCTAGGCGTCGCTACCGGGTTGCAGCCCAAGCACCCCAACCCCTCTCCCTCCACAGGCGGGTTGTTGGTGGCCACAGCCTCCCTTTGATGAGCGAACTCGACAGTTAAGTTGGGCCGTACGGGGACTTCCCAGGAGGTCACCCATCCCAGTACTACTCTCGCCCAAGCACGCTTAACTATGGAGTTCTTTCAACCTTCATCACCAATTGAGCTGGTTGTAAGACCCCAACCTCGGAGATGATCGCGGGGCGATCAAACGGCACTTTTGGAGGTCTGAACAGGGGCACACGGCCAGGCACACAGCCGTGTGCCTACCCGTGTTCAGTGATTTATTTCGTTTTATGCTGTCTCGAGTCAGAGAAGTACACGGCCTGAGACACACGGCCGTGTCTCAAGCCGTGTGTGGGGCACACGGCCTCGAACACGGCTGTGTTCGAAGCCGTGTTCTGGAAGCCCGACGATCGTCCTGAAGCTCCAGGTAACACGGCCTGTGGCACACGGCCGTGTCAGGAGCCGTGTCGATCGGCGAATGAGCTACACGGCCAGACACACGGCCGTGTGTCAAGCCGTGTTCGGCCCAGTTTTTGGATTTTTGGATCTAATCTCGGCCGTCCGTTCCCTTGGATCTGAATCTGACGGTGGGGGCTGCTCCTGGGTGGTTATTAGCCAGGAAATGGGGGGGAAACCCTCATTTTCATCTTGAGTTTCTCTTTCTTCATCTTAGAGAGAGGGGAGAACTCCCTTGGTGGTGTGAGCCCAAGATCCGGCCGCCGGAGGAGTTTTGAAGCACCGATTCGCGATCCGAGTCCGGATCCTCGAAGGCAAGGGCGAGGCGAAGCTTTCCATCCGACTACATCTTCATGGCGCCGCGGAAATCTTCGAGGGTAACGATCCTCTTCATAGGGCATGTGTAGTCGCCCTTCTTTCTATGCATGGGGAAATCCCCCTCTCGCGAGTGAGCGTTGAGGCGCGGAATCCCTTCGGGTAGATATGTAAAGTCCCCGTTGTTAGAGCCCGGAATCGGAGTACGGGCGTAGGCATTGTGTGTGAAGCCTATTCGGGTTTAACCCGGATCGGTGATGTTTGCATTGCATGGCCGGAGAAGACTCCGTGCCGGTGAATTTAGTTTTCCGAAAATTCTACGCGGTAGATTGCATACAGGGATCCTTGGGGGTTAACCTCGAGGCGCACTCGGAAAGCTTGGGCGGAATCGAATTGCCGCCACGAAGTTGCCTTGGAGGGCAAATCGGTACATAACGGGGTTATGTGCGTGTTTTGATCGATTGTGGGAATGAGGAGAAACTTGGCCCGCACCGATGGCTAAATGGCCGTGGTGAAGTGAGCAACGGGCGGGTGGAACTCTACCCATTCCAAGTGTTCTCGGTAGAAGCGACCTAAAGTATATGGGACTTCCCGGGGGGCTGGAAACGGGCCTAGGCTTCGGCTGAAAGGGCTAAATGCTCACGAGTGTTGCCATCCGAGGGATGGTGGTGGAGTCGCGGTGTCGGACTGGGTCCGGACCGGGTTCACCGATTAGTGCCCTGAGAGCACGGAGTGTGCGGCCGTGCGTGCCGACACTTGTGGCGAATAGAATACCTTAAAGAATTGCTATGGTAGTTTTATTGCAGGGAAGGAGCACCGCCGTCCCGAGAAATGGGACGGGGTCGTTATAATTTGGTCAGCTTTGCTGACCGTTGCCCTTTTGTATTGCCACCTCTTGGGTGGATTGCTTTCTACAGGTGCTGCTGCGGAGCCAAGCGGCAAATAGCGGGCTAAAGCCCAAGTTGCAGCGCCAGCCCTCGAAGGCTTATTTATTAGCTTTTTCATATTCATGTATGGCCGGCCTGCGTGCCGATGTATGAAAGACGCTATCTTGTTAAGCGAACACTTTTGTAAGGCCTTAAGGCCGTGAACTCTTTTGTGTATGTACTCATTCCTGGGTTGTAGTGGACATTCATGCTCTGTGGCAGGGTTCTTATCTTTTTGCAACTTAATTAACTTACTTCCGCTAGGTGTTGTGTAGGACGCTCTGATTGGTTGTGTGGTTTCAACGCGTAACCAACCGGTCTGTCCGTAGTATATGGCGTCGGGCCCCGGCCGGACCTACTGCTATATGCTATGTGACGGATAGGGGTGTTACAAATTGGTATCAGACTTCTGGTTTCGGTCAAGCTTAAATGAATTTGTGGACGAATTCACTTTAAGGGGTGGTGAGCACATTGTGTGCGTCATCGTTATAACATGAAAAGAACCCATGAATGTCCACTTAGGAATGAAAATACACATGATTGAGGAACCTGCGTGTTCCTATAATTGCTGTTTGCAGTAATTTTTTGGTCGCTTATCGGTGTTTTGCACGATTTTAGGTGACCAGAAGTGGTGCTGGGCCGTTTGAACGGCCAGGTTCTGAGGCGAGCAGTGCGCCAAGCGATGCGCCTGCAACACCTTTGTCTGCTGAGACCATTAGGTTGGTGGCAGAAGCGGTCATGGCAATGATCAATGCGCAGCCTGCAAGGCAGGTGCAGCAGCCTGCTCCTGCTGTGGAACAAGTACCGCTTCAGACGGCAGAGCGAAGGAGGGTTGAGCAAGTTGTGGTGGAACCAGAGTTGCCGCGGAGAGCAACTGAAAGACAACTGAAGCACGTGATGGGCTTTCACCCACCGGTGTTCACGGGGGCAGAAACCCCGACCCAAGCAGAGGATTGGCTCTCAAGGGTCAACAGGGTGATGACTGCGACGGAAACTGAAGAGTGGCAGAAGACCACTATAGCGACGTTCCTTTTGGATGGGGACGCAAGGCTGTGGTGGGAGGGCCTAGAGCTGCATCAGTTGAGGGGAAGGCCATTGGCCGAAGTCCCGATGGAGGAGTTTGCGAGACTATTTATGGCTCGATACCTCCCCTCGGCGCAGAGGATTGCGCTAGAGAGCGAATTCCAGAAGTTGGTGCAGGGTGATGGCACCGTTGATGAATACCTCCACGAGTTTACTCGGTTAGGGAGATATGCCGGCGCTACCTTCGCAGACGAGGAGCGCAAGACGAGCCGCTTTTATGAAGGGCTAAGGGATGATTTGAGGTTGCTGCTGTCGGGCCCCAAGACGCAGGGTTTCATGACCCTGGTCAGCTCGGCCCGGTCCTTGGAGAAGGATATGAGAAACGTGCAAGCGAAGAAGGAGAGGGAATCTGGTGGCAAGAGATCAGAGTTCAAGGCGCCGACTACGTCGAAGTCGGGCTACCGTAGATTCTTCAAGAAGGCTAAGACCTCGGGTCCAGCTCCTTCTACAGGTGCCTCGGGGGCAACTACCAATCGAACCCCGGGCGCTTGCTTCACGTGTGGAAAGCCGGGGCACTTTGCCCGTGACTGCTGGAGTGGACGCTCAAAGTCCGAAAGGAAACAAGGAGCTACCTACGAGGAAAAGGGCAAAGCGGTGGAGTCGACCGCGTCCCACTATGCTCCGACTCAGCCTAGAGTCTACAACTTGGGCCAGCAGGAGGCCATCAAGCAAGCGGATGTGGTGACAGGTATGAGTTAATTTATGCAAGTTGATTTGAGAATACTATTACCTATTTCTTGTTAAGCTAATGTCTTTTGCTTAGGCTTTGTGTTGATTAGCGATAGTCCGGCACGAGCACTATTCGACACTGGTGCTTCGCATTCTTTCTTGTCCAAACAGTTTATATCGCACATCGGAGTCCCTTCTTCGATGGCAAAGGACAAGCTAGATGTGTTGCTACCAAATGGGTGCTCGATGCGTGCGGACAGAGTGTGCGCCGTGAAGGTTCACATTGGGAGCCAAGAGTTTGACTTGCTAGCGTCATTGCTGCCGCTAGTAGAGTTCGATGTTATCTTTGGAATGGATTGGCTGTCAGAGCAGAAGGCTTGGATCGATTGCGACCGTAAGGAGGTCAAGCTGGGTGTAGGGCGGGAGACTACTTTCGAGGGGCTTAAGGGGTCGAGCAAGACACTAATGTCTGCTCTTCAGGTGGTGAAGGCGGTTCGTGCTGGTGCAGAGCTGTTCTTTGCGATAGTGGGGGCTGTGGAGCCAAAGTCCCCGTTGGATAGCATCCCCGTGGTTTGCGAATACCCCGATGTGTTCCCGGATAGCCTTCCCGGATCCCCACCGCAGCGAGAGATTGATTTCACGATCGAGCTCGTGCCGGGTGCCAAACCCATGTCACGTGCTCCTTATAAATTGGCGCCAAAGGAGATGGCGGAGTTGAAGGTTCAGTTGGAGGAACTGATGGAGCAAGGTTATGTGCGTCCAAGTTCGTCGCCTTGGAGCGCACCGGTCCTATTCATTAAAAAGAAGGACGGTAGTATGCGACTGTGCATCGACTACAGAGAATTGAACAAGTTGACGGAAAAGAATAAGTACCCGATCCCGAGGATTGATGATCTCTTTGATCAGTTAGTCGGATCGTCGGTATACTCCAAGTTGGACTTGAAGTCGGGGTACTATCAGCTGAGGATCAGGGAATGTGATATCCCAAAGACGGCGTTCAGTACGAGGTACGGGCATTTCGAGTTCACGGTCATGCCGTTTGGACTGACGAATGCGCCGTCGGTGTTTATGGATCTGATGAACATGACGTTCAGAGATTTCCTGGATCGCTTTGTGATCGTCTTTATTGACGATATTTTGGTATACTCGCAGTGCGAAGAAGACCACTTCAAGCATTTGCTTTTGGTGTTGGAGACTCTGAGGAGGAATGAGCTTTACGCAAAGTTCTCCAAGTGCGAGTTCTGGCTACCTTCGGTAGCGTTCCTTGGTCATATAGTGAGTGGGGAAGGTATAGCGGTGGATCCGGCGAAGATTGTTGCGATACGGGAGTGGCCTGCGTTATCTTCTGTCGCGGAAGTCCGTAGTTTTCTCGGGCTTGCCGGATATTACAGGCGCTTCGTAGAGAACTTCTCGCGGGTAGCGTTACCTCTCACGAAGTTGACAAGGAAGGATCAGAAATTCTTGTGGACGCAAGAGTGCGTGCAAGCTTTTGAGGAGCTGAAGAGGCAGTTGACCACGGCGCCAGTGCTTAGTTCGCCGAGTGGGACCGAGGGCTTTGAGGTGTATAGCGACGCTTCGGGTAGTGGCTTGGGCTGCGTGTTGTTGCAGCATGGAAGTGTGATCGCGTATGGATCGCGTCAGCTGAAAGTGCATGAAAGGAATTATCCGGTGCACGACTTGGAGTTGGCGGCCGTGATCTTTGCACTCAAGTTGTGGAGGCACTACCTATACGGCGTAAGAGTCGATATATACACCGATCACAAGAGCCTAAAATACTTGTTGGATCAAAAGGACCTTAATATGAGGCAGAGGAGGTGGATGGAGTTCCTGGGGGACTATACCTTCAAGATACATTATGTACCCGGGAAGGGCAACGCAGTTGCGGATGCGCTGAGCCGCAGGGCTCCCGCCCGAGCCAACTGGTTGTCGGTGCATGATGAGCGGCTAGTGCGGGAGTTGGAGGAGCTTGAGATCTGTTGCGTGGACAAGCAGACGAGCGCCAAAGCAATGTTAAACTGGACAGAGGTGCAGTACGACCTGGCTGACCGGGTTCGGCAGGCATTGGAGTTGGATGATTCCATGAAGGAGCTTTTGGAGGCCGCTTTGGATGGGTCAAATTCCCAGTTCTCGGTAGAAGACGGGTTATTAAGGAAGGATCATCGTTTGTGCGTCCCAAGTGGGGGTAACCTCCGGGCGGAGTTGATGTACGAGGCTCATCATACCAAGTACTCAATCCACCCAGGGAGCACGAAGATGTATCGCGATCTCAAGAAGTTGTTTTGGTGGCCGGGGCTTAAGAAAGATGTGGCGTTGTACGTGGCTAAATGCCAAACGTGCGCCTTGGTGAAGGCGGAGTGCCAAAAGCCAGGAGGATTTCTAAAATCCTTGCCTATACCGGAGTGGAAATTCGACGACATATCCATGGACTTTGTGCACGGGTTGCCAAGGTCACAGAAGGGGAACGACGCCATCTGGGTGATCGTAGATCGGCTAACTAAGGTGTCGCATTTCATTCCGCATAGGAAGGATGATCCAGTCGAGAAATTGGCAAAGTTGTACGTTGACAATATTGTTAGGCTGCATGGAGTGCCCCGTAGCATTGTGAGTGATCGCGATGGGCGGTTCACGTCAAATGATTGGAGGTTGGTGCAGCAGATGTTGGGAACAAAGTTAAAGTTCAGCACAGCTTTCCATCCGCAGACGGATGGGCAGACCGAGAGGGTCAATAGAACGATGGAGGACATGCTCCGCATGTGTGTCCTAGACTTTGGGAAGCATTGGGAAGACCACCTTTATTTGGTGGAGTTCGCGTACAACAACAGCTACCAAGCGAGCATACAAATGGCGCCCTTCGAGGCCCTGTATGGTAGGAAGTGTCGCACGCCGTTATCATGGCTTGAAACGGGTGAGGCAAGGTTGTACAAGAAGCAGGAGGTGGAGAGTGCTACCTCGTTAGTGAGGATCATTCGGGAGCGCTTGTTGATCGCTCAGGACCGGCAAGCGAAGTATTACAATGCCAAGCACCGGAACGTGGAGTTCGCGGTAGGCGATTGGGTATACTTGAAAGTGAAGCCGTTCAAGGGGGTTTCGCGGGTGAGATGCTTGAAGAAGCTGAGCCCAAGGTACCTTGGACCTTTTGAGGTCCTGGAGCGAGTCGGCGAAGCTGCATACCGTTTGAAGCTATCAGTGGAGTTGAGTGGATTACATGATGTGTTCCACATTTCTGTGTTGCGGAAGGCGGTGCAAGAGCCTTCGCAGGTGATCGCGGCTGATCAAGTACCGGTTGAGGAAGGGTTGACAACGAAAGTCAAGCCCATATCTATTGAGGATTTCGAGGTCAAGCGGCTTCGGAACAAAGAAATCAGAATGGTGAAGGTCCGTTGGGATAACTGCGGGCGCGAGGAGCTCTCTTGGGAGCAAGAGCAGACAATGCGCGAGGAGTACCCCGAGTTGTTCCCCTCAGGTACTCGTTATGTTTGTGTTTTGTGTAGTCTCTGTTCTTAATTTCGGGACGAAATTCTCTTAAGGGGGAGGGAGTTGTAAGACCCCAACCTCGGAGATGATCGCGGGGCGATCAAACGGCACTTTTGGAGGTCTGAACAGGGGCACACGGCCAGGCACACGGCCGTGTGCCTACCCGTGTTCAGATATTTATTTCGTTTTATGCTGTCTCGAGTCAGAGAAGTACACGGCCTGAGACACACGGCCGTGTCTCAAGCCGTGTGTGGGGCACACGGCCTCGAACACGGCCGTGTTCGAAGCTGTGTTCTGGAAGCCCGACGATCGTCCTGAAGCTCCAGGTAACACGGCCCGTGGCACACGGCCGTGTCAGGAGCCGTGTCGATCGGCGAATGAGCTACACGGCCAGACACACGGCCGTGTGTCAAGCCGTGTTCGGCCCAGTTTTTGGATTTTTGGATCTAATCTCGGCCGTCCGTTCCCTTGGATCTGAATCCGACGGTGGGGGCTGCTCCTGGGTGGTTATTAGCCGGGAAATGAGGGGGGAAACCCTCATTTTCATCTTGAGTTTCTCTTTCTTCATCTTAGAGAGAGGGGAGAACTCCCTTGGTGGTGTGAGCCCAAGATCCGGCCGCCGGAGGAGTTTTGAAGCACCGATTCGCGATCCGAGTTCGGATCCTCGAAGGCAAGGGCGAGGCGAAGCTTTCCATCCGACTACATCTTCATGGCGCCGCGGAAATCTTCGAGGGTAACGATCCTCTTCATAGGGCATGTGTAGTCGCCCTTCTTTCTATGCATGGGGAAATCCCCCTCTCGCGAGTGAGCGTTGAGGCGCGGAATCCCTTCGGGTAGATATGTAAAGTCCCCGTTGTTAGAGCCCGGAATCGGAGTACGGGCGTAGGCATTATGTGTGAAGCCTATTCGGGTTTAACCCGGATCGGTGATGTTTGCATTGCATGGCCGGAGAAGACTCCGTGCCGGTGAATTTAGTTTTCCGAAAATTCTACGCGGTAGATTGCATACAGGGATCCTTGGGGGTTAACCTCGAGGCGCACCCGGAAAGCTTGGGCGGAATCGAATTGCCGCCACGATGTTGCCTTGGAGGGCAAATCGGTACATAACGGGGTTATGTGCGTGTTTTGATCGATTGTGGGAATGAGGAGAAACTTGGCCCGCACCGATGGCTAAATGGCCGTGGTGAAGTGAGCAACGGGCGGGTGGAACTCTACCCATTCCAAGTGGTCTCGGTAGAAGCGACCTAAAGTACATGGGACTTCCCGGGGGGCTGGAAACGGGCCTAGGCTTCGGCTGAAAGGGCTAAATGCTCACGAGTGTTGCCATCCGAGGGATGGTGGTGGAGTCGCGGTGTCGGACTGGGTCCGGACCGGGTTCACCGATTAGTGCCCTGAGAGCACGGAGTGTGCGGCCGTGCGTGCCGACACTTGTGGCGAATAGAATACCTTAAAGAATTGCTATGGTAGTTTTATTGCAGGGAAGGAGCACCGCCGTCCCGAGAAACGGGACGGGGTCGTTATAATTTGGTCAGCTTTGCTGACCGTTGCCCTTTTGTATTGCCACCTCTTGGGTGGATTGCTTTCTACAGGTGCTGCTGCGGAGCCAAGCGGCAAATAGCGGGCTAAAGCCCAAGTTGCAGCGCCAGCCCTCGAAGGCTTATTTATTAGCTTTTTCATATTCAGGTATGGCCGGCCTGCGTGTCGATGTATGAAAGACGCTATCTTGTTAAGCGAACACTTTTGTAAGGCCTTAAGGCCGTGAACTCTTTTGTGTATGTACTCATTCCTGGGTTGTAGTGGACATTCATGCTCTGTGGCAGGGTTCTTATCTTTTTGCAACTTAATTAACTTACTTCCGCTAGGTGTTGTGTAGGACGCTCTGATTGGTTGTGTGGTTTCAACGCGTAACCAACCGGTCTGTCCGTAGTATATGGCGTCGGGCCCCGGCCGGACCTACTGCTATATGCTATGTTACGGATAGGGGTGTTACAGGTATGCAAGCGCTACCTTCGCTGATGAGGAGCGAAAGACAAACCGATTCTACAAAGGTCTAAGGGATGACTTGAGACTACTACTCTCGGGGCCGATGATGCAGGGTTTCCTGACCTTGGTCAACACTGCCCGATCTTTGGAAAAAGACATGAAGAATGTTCAGGCAAAGAAAGACTCTGGTGTTAGGAAGTCAGAATTCAAGGTGCCATCTTCAAAATCTATTTTTCGTAGATGGAATAAGAAGGCCAGGACATCGGGTCCAGCCCCTTCTTCGGGTGCCTCGGGGGCAACTACCAACCGAACCCCGAACGCTTGTTTTACTTATGGGAAGATGGGGCACATTACCTGTGACTGTTGGAGCGGACGTGCAAAGTCCGAGAGGAAGCAGGGAGCAACTTACGAGGAAAAGGGGAAGGCGGTGGAGTTAACCGCATCCCATTATATTCCGACTCAACAGAAATTCTATAATCTGGGCCAGCAGGAGGCCATCAAACAGGAAGATGTGGTGACAAGTACGGTTTAAATTTATAGTAAGTTAGCTTTAAATATTGTTACCTAGTGCTTGTTAGCTTATTACTATTTGTATAGGATTTGTTCTGATTTGTGATAGTCCGTCAAAGGCACTATTCGATACGGGAGCGTCGCACTCCTTTTTGTCCGAAGGTTTCATATCGCACATCGGAGTCCCCTCTTCGATGGCGAAGGACAAATTGGACGTGTTGCTGCCGAATGGGTGTTCTATACGGGGAGACAGAGTATGTGCCGTAAAGATTCGTATTGGAAGTCAGGAGTTCGACTTACTAGCGTCGTTACTGCCGGTAGTAGAGTTCGATGTCATTTTCGGTATGGACTGGCTTTCAGAGCCGAAGGCATACATAGATTGCAACCGTAAGGAAGT
Source organism: Platanthera zijinensis (assembly GCA_039513925.1). Classification (NCBI taxonomy): domain Eukaryota; kingdom Viridiplantae; phylum Streptophyta; class Magnoliopsida; order Asparagales; family Orchidaceae; genus Platanthera; species Platanthera zijinensis. Next base: position 2,095,870 of record CM077078.1, on the reverse strand, counting down.
CAAGCTGGTTGTTGGGCGGGAGACAACGTTTGCAGGATTGAAGGGGTCGAGAAATACTTTAATGTCTTCTCTTCAGGTGGTCAAGGTAGCCTGTGTTGGTGCAGAGCTATTCTTCATGTTAGTGGAGGATGTAAACCCTAAACCCACTTTGGGTGGTATCCCAGTAGTGTGCGAGTACCCTGACGTGTTCCCGAAAAATCTTCATGGAGCCCCACCTCTGCGGGAGATCGATTTCATAATTGAGTTAGTGTTAGGTGCCAAACCCGTATCATGCTCTCCTTATAGGTTGGAGCCTAAGGAGATGACGGAGCTAAAGGTTCAACTAGAGGAGTTGTTGGATCAGGGCTATGTGCGTCAAGTTCAACGCCTTGGAGCACACCGGTCCTTTTCGTTAAGAAGAAGGACAGAAGTTTGCGGCTTTATATCGACTATAAAGAGCTGAATAAGTAAACGGAAAAGAATAAGTACTTGATCCCAAGGATTGATAATCTTTTTGATCAGTTAGTCGGGTCATCGGTGTACTCAAAAATGGATCTTAAGTCCAGTTACTATAAGCTGAGGATAAGGGAGAGTGATATGCCAAAGACAGCGTTTAACACAAGGTATGAGCATTTTGAGTTTACGGTCATGTCATTCGGGCTGACTAATGCGCCATCAGTGTTCATGGATCTGATGAACAGGATGTTCAGGGAGTACTTAGACCATTTTGTGATCGTCTTTATTGATGACATATTGGTGTACTCGCAGTGCGATGAAGATCACTTCAAGCATCTGCATTTGGTTTTGGAGACGCTGAGGAGGAACAAACTATACACAAAGTTCTCCAAATGCGAGTTTTGGTTATCCTCAATAGTGTTTCTTGGTCACATAGTCAGTGGTGAAGGGATTGTGGTGGATCCAGCAAAGATAGTTGCGATATGAGAGTGGCCTGCGTTTTTTGGGGTTTGCTAGCTATTACAGGCGCTTCGTAGAGAACTTCTCGCGGATAGCGTTACCTCTCACGACGTTGACCAGGAAAGATCAGAAGTTTGTTTGGATGCAGGAGTGCGCACAAGCTTTTGAAGAGTTGAAGAGTCGGTTGACCACGGCGCCAGTGCTAAGTTCGCCGAGTGGGACCGAAGGCTTTGAGATCTACAGCGATGCTTCGGGAAGTGGTTTGGGTTGTGTGCTACTTCAGCATGGAAGTCTTATTGCGTATGGCTCGCATTAGCTAAAAGTGAACGAGAGGAATTATCTGGTCCATGACTTGGAGTTGGTGGCCGTGATTTTTGTGCTAAAGCTGTGGAGGCATTCTTTATACGACGTAAAGGTCGATATTTATACCGACTAGAAGAGCCTGAAATACTTGTTGGATCAAAAGGATCTGAACATGATGCAGCGGAAATGGATGGAGTTCCTGGTGTACTATACATTCAAAAATCATTATATGCCAGGGAAAGGCAATGCATTTGCGGATTTGTTGAGTCGCAGGGCTCCCGCCCAAGCCAATTGGTTGTCAGTTCATGATGAGCGCTTGATTCGAGAGTTGGAGGCGTTAAAGATCTTTTATGTTGACAAGCAGACTAGCACCGAAGCATTATTGAACTGGACAGAAGTTCAGTATGATCTGGCTGATCGGATTCGACAGGCTATGGATTTGGATAGCAGTATGAAGGAAATCATGGATGAAGCTTCGGATGGGTCAAATTCCCAATTTACAGTTGAAGATGGACTGTTAAGGAAGGACAATCGTTTGTGCGTCCCGAACGTGGGTAATGTACGGGTGGATTTGATGTATGAGGCTCATCATACCAAGTACTCAATTCACCCAGGGAGCATGAAGATGTACCGAGATTTGAAGAAGTTGTCCTGGTGGCCAGGACTGAAGAAGGATGTAGCACTATATGTGACGAAGTGTCAGACTTTCGCCTTAGTGAAGGCAGAGTGCCAAAAGCAAGGGGGTTTCTTGAAGTCTTTGCCTATTCCAGAGTGGAAGTTCGACAACATTTTGATGGACTTTGTGCATGGTTTGCCAAGGTCATAGAAGGGAAATGATGCCATCTGGGTGATCGTAGATCATTTGACAAAATTGTCGCACTTCTTTCCGCATAGGAAGGTCGATTCGGTGGAGAAACTGGCAAAGCTTTACGTGGATAACATTGTTAGACTGCACGGTGTGCCCTGCAGCATCGTGAGCGATAGAGATGTGCGTTTTGCGTCCAATGACTGGAGGTTGGTGCAGCAAATGCTGGGAACTATATTGAAGTTCAGCACAGCCTTTCATCCACAGAAGGATGGGCAGACCGAGAGGGTAAACAGGACGATGGAGTACATGCTTCGTATGTGCGTCCTGGACTTTGGAAAGCAGTTGGAAGATTATCTGTATTTAGTGGACTTTGCGTACAACAACAGCTACCAAGAGAGCATACAAATGGCACCCTTCGAGGCCCTATATGGTAGAAAATGTCGCACGTTGTTGTCGTGGTTGGAAACGGGTGAGGCGAGGTTGTAAAAAAAGCAAGAGGTGGAAAGCGCCACTTCATTGGTACGAACCATTCGAGAGCATTTGTTGATCACTGAGGATAGACAAGCTAAATACTATAATGCCAAGCATCGGAACGTGGAGTTTCCAGTTGGCGATTGGGGGTATTTGAAGATAAAGCCGTTGAAGGGTGTTTCACGGGTATGACGCTTGAAGAAGCTGAGCCTGAGATACCTTGGACCATTTGAGATTCTTGAGCGGATCGGTGAAGAGGCTTATCGTCTAAGGCTATCAGTTGAGTGGTCTAAATGACGTATAACACTTATCAGTGTTGCGGAAGGCAGTGCAAGAGCCTTCACAGGTGATCACAGTTGATCAAGTACCGGTGGATGAAGGGTTAACGACAAGGGTCAAACCAGTTCGTATTGAGGACTCTGAAGCCAAGCGAATTCGTAATAAGGAGATCAGGATGGCTAAAGTCCGTTTGGAAAATTGCGGTCAGGAGGAGCTCTCATGGGAATGGGAGCAGACCATGCTTGAGGAGTACCCAGAGTTATTCCACTCAGGTGCCGCTTTTGGTTTTCCGTATCTTTTCCTTTGGTAATTTCGTGGACGAAATTCTTTTAAGAGGGAGAGAGTTGTAACGCCCCAAAACTCAAAAGAGCAATGTGCAGCGTTTTTTAGGCGTGTTTGGGCCTTAGTAAAGGTCACACGGCCCGGGACACGGGCATGTCCCCATACCGTATCATGCGTGTGTTCGACATCTTGCCGAGCAATCAACGATTTTCACTCAATGAGGGTTAAGTGAGGGCACACGGCCTGACACACGGGCATGCTATTGGTAATATCCTGCTCAGGCAGTTTGCTAGTTTGTGCTGAGGTATTTACACGGCATGGGACAAGGACGTGTCCCAGGGCATGTCTAGCACACGGCATGTGACACAGGCGTGTCACATAGCCGTGTGGTGCTCGGGACGTGTTTGGTCCCGTATCATCTGAGGCACACGACCCGTGATACGGGCGTGTCACTTGGAACATGGGCGTGTTCCAAGCCGTGTTACAGGTCGTGTCATGGTCGGGATTTTTCCGAATGACGAAGAATGAGTTACACAGCCTTGGATACTGGCGTGTCGCAAACCTTGGTCGTCCAAGGAAGTTTATTTTCAAGGCGAATCGTGGACGTTCGTTTTCTTATTTTTGGATCTAACAGTTCAGGCCTCTTCATCCTAGGGTTAAGGCCGGGATTGGGGATTTAAACCCTTACTTTTCATTGTCCCCTCTCTTTCTATGTTCTAGAGAGAAGGGAGAGTAAGGAGGAAGAAGGAGAGAAGATCCGGTCACCGGAGGAGATTCGGAGCGCCAAATCACAAACCGAGTCCAGATCTACGGAGGCGAGATCATCGTATTGCTTTTCATCCGTGTAGATTTCCATGGCGCTGAAGAGGAATGCAAGGGTAACGATTCTCTACTTGAGCATGTGAAGATCTTCTTCTTTTGCATAGGGAAAACCCGCTCTCGCAATTGTGCGGCGAGTTTGCGGTGTTCCTTGGGGTAGATATGTAAAGTCCCCCTTGTTTGCATTTAGAGTCTGAAATCGAGAAACAGACATAGGCATGGTGTGTGAAGCCTACCTTGACATGTTGGTCTGGATCGGTGATGTTTTATAATGCATGTTTAGCTGGAGAAGACTTCGTGCCTTTGGTTGTTTTCGGGTTTCTATGTGGTAGATTGCAACAGGGATCCTTGGGGATTAACCCCAAGGCGCACCCGAAAAACTGGGCGGAAACTCATTTATTCCATCTTGGCGGACAGGGAGCCAGCTTTGAACATAACTGGGTTATGTGATTGTATGAACGAATTTGGGATCTGGTGAAGTTTGACCCGCGCGCTTGTCTTAAGTTTGACAGTGCGGCGTGAGCAATGGGCTTATGGAACCGGACCCAGGCTATGTTGTTTGGTGACAGATACCTGAAAAATGGACTGGCCACTGGCATAGTCGTGTGAGTCTTAGGCTTAGGCCGTAAAGACTAAATGCTCATGATATTTGTCGTCCAAGGGATGGTGGTGAGACCGCAGTTTTTACTGGGTTCATCGAGTTAGTGCCCTAAGAGCATGGGGTGTGTGGCCGTATAAGCCTGTACGTGTGATGGTGTGTTAATTCACTATATTTCTTGTTACACTAACAAGTGCAGGGAAGGAGCTTTGCCGCCCCGAGTTTGGGGGCGGAATCGTTATAATTTGGTCGGCTTTAGATGACCGTTATTCTTGTTTGCCACCGTTGTGGTGAATTGTGCTTGTAGATACTGTGGAGCCGAGCAGCAAATAGCGGGCCAAAGCCCAAGTTGCTGAGCCGGCCCTCGAAGTCCATGTTTGTTTCCTTGTTTAAATCATTTGTGGTCGGCCTGCAAGCCAAAGTTTGTAAGACAATATTTAAATTTGGTGAACTATTGTAAGGCAATAAGGCCAGTACTTTTGTGTATTTTGTAGTTCATTCCTACTGGGTTGCGTTAGTGGACATTCGTGCTTGTGGTTGGGTTCTTTCTTTGAACACCTCATAATTTCTTCAGCTAGATGCTCTGTGTAGGACGTGTGTATTGGTTGAATGGTTTCATCTAGTAACTCATCGGTTTGTCCTTGGTATATGGCATCGGGCCCTGGCCGGACCTACTGTTATATGTTATGTGAAGGATAGGGGTGTTACAAACAACTCCCAGGTTTTATTTGATCACGTCCTGTGTTGATAGAGTGTGCAGGTTGATAGGTGCAAGTGAAGAAGAAGACTCCTATGAAAACTGACACCGAGCCGTAGAAGTTTTCGTTGGGCGGTAGTCGTGAATTAATTGGACAGAGGTCTCGGGAAGCTACCGTGTCACGCTAGTCCTACCGCCCGTGCTAACTAAAGGAATTACCTTATCCAAATTCTCGGGAAACTACCGCAAGCGGGAGAGCTTACCACGCCATGCTAACCTCTTGACGAATGCTAAGAAGGATTTCTCGAGAAATCAAAATACCACAGGCGATAGTAGTTGATGCACAATGCTAACCTCTCGACGAATGATGAGAAGGATTTCTCGAGAAAACAAACTATCGTAGGCGATAGCAGTTACCGCACCGTGCTAGCCTATTGACGAGTATCGACATGACTGTTCAGAATAGTCATGACTTATATTACCATGCAGCGGTAGCTGTAACCGCACAACGCTAACAATGATAAAACAGAAAATATTCGTTTTTAAAATTATTCCAGATTTGGACATCACCTGGCACAACAAGCGTGTGAAACTATCGTCGGGCGCTAGACATACCGCCTACAGTAGCCTTTTTTCATGAAGACAAATAAAAGGCCGCATTGGTTTCTGTGCCTTGTACCTAGAAGAGAATCCTGACGAAAATAGACAGAATTTACTACACTCTAGGGTTCGACCGCCTTCCAAGCATCCGTTCAAATCATCTTCATCTAAGAGGAAGATAATTGTCTCCCTCATGTTCGTGATCGAAAGAATCCGGCAATCGAAGATCTACATCGACTATGAAGAGCCGACCGGTTGCTAGCAAACGAAGATCTCAAGCACCGGCTGCGGATCGCTCAACGGAGAAGTCATTAAGAGGGACAACTTCATCTTGGAAATATTTACATCTTTTACTCTAGTAATCTTTTCTTTTTCTAAATCTTGTGGTGAGGAAAACTGACCGGAAAGGGTCTTCGGAATCCAGGTAGGATTCCATGGGACATCGACCTAGGGATAGGGATGTCTAGATCGGAGGATCTAGCGGGGCTCTAAGACCCTTCCATGTGAGAAGGTGAAGAGCCGGCTCAAAGACTTTTCCTGGAGGGAAAAGGAGATAGCCAACCGGTCCGTAGAGAAGATAAGTATAGAAACCAAAAGATCATTTCTACTCAATGCCTTAGATCTATGGCATCACAGAGATCACCTTTTTTTAATCATCTAGAACTATTATTATTTTTGAATTCAAGAAATGAAATATGTTTTTTTGTGTTAATTACTTCCGGGTGTGTACTGTGACAGTTTAGTGAGTGTGTGTGTTTACTACAGTGCGTTAATTACCTAACTCGGATCTACAAAGGAAAACGAGCTCTGTGACTTACTACAGTGCGTTAGCTACCTAACGCCCCACGGTAGCTTCCAGAACTCGATTTTCTTAGGCGAAATATTTTAAATTTGATTTAACGTTATGACCTTATTCACCCCCCTCTGAGATTGGCCACTAGATCCAACACACTCAAACCCATTCCCTTCCTTCTTCCATTGCAAGATACACTTGTACTCTTACAAGGAGAATTCTCATTCTTCCATTGACCATGCATGTAGTCTTAGCCATACCTGTTGGAAGGGAGGATTACCTTGTGAAAGGTGGCCTGAGGCACTACAGGAGCTTTGCCTTTCCCTTTGAAATGGGAAACTCTAGAATTCCACTTGAACTCTAAACCCCTCTTATCTTTTTGAGAGGTGAAGGAGTCAATCAGTGGTAACACTGTTTTGTGCTTTGAAAAATTAGCCACAATCTTTTTCTCCTTTAGGAGGTTCTCATCAAGATCCAAGTGATCTTATTCTTCTGTCTTATGGTCTCAATTTTGGTGATTGAGATGAACTTTTGTTAGTTGACTTCCCTAGACTTCTAATCAGGCAAGGATGTTGTCTTAGCCTACTGGGCAGTATCTAGCTGAATGGAGGTAATCTCCTCAGCTTGCTTTTTTGCCAACTTCCTGCTCATCTCAAAGCCCCCAGAATTTCACCATACTGGTCAATCAATTGATTGGAATCTATCTCAGACTCAGAGTCATCTTCATAACTAGATGAAGATTCTTCTGAATTTGGACAAGTCTCATAGCAAGTCATAGAAGAAGAGATAGATAGGGAATGTACCTTTTCTGGACCAGTCTGATCCTAACAAGATTCATCATCTGTCATTGACATCAGCCCATAATAGTTGTTGGCATCATAATCATCTTTTTCATCCGCTGAGTCACAGTCTGAAATTAACAAGGGGGCCCTGATCTCTAGGCTTGCTTCTAGATTGACATCTTCTTTATCACTATCACTAAACACAGAGGATAGTAGGGCTTTGATTCCTATCCAAGAAGCAGGATAGTCTTCATCTTTGTCTTCAATAGCAGCAAGCAGCCCAATGAGGGCTTCTTCTTCTCTACAAACTTGAAGATTCATTAAGCTCCACTCCTTATGGTTCACTCCTAAACCCGTAATTATAAACCTATTAGCTTTCCTTTGAGAACTACTCAGACTATTAAGTCCTTTTTGAGCAACCTCCCTCTGATACCACTTGAAAGTCTTTAATTTCAAGGATAACAAAATCACCTAGAGGGGTGAATAGGTTTCTTAGTTTTTATGACTATATTTTACTTTTACCTATTTTAGGGTCTGTAGTGATGTAGTTACTTTTGCTTTCAAGATAATCTCACAGACAACATAGCAATTTTATAGTTGTTCTCCAGATTATGGGTACGTCCACTTTCCCTCCCACCTTTTGAATAGCTTGTTAGATAAGGCACTTCTCCAATCTCGACTCCTAACAGCTTAAAACACGATCTCACAGTACCACTCAGCCTCCTCCAAGACCTACAACTCTGGAACGCAGCCCTACAACTCAATGATCCAAATATCACCTATCTCAAGCCCAAAGTCTCTACATCTCAGGCTAGGAGGACAACCCTACCTCAGAGAGAATGACTTTCCTATAGCTCAGGCATAAAGGCCCTACGTCAGATCCAAAGGATCCTAACCCTCAGGCACAAGTGCCCTACAACTCAAAGAGAATGATTCTCCTACCTCAGGCTCAAAATCCCTACCTCAGATCCAAACTAGATTCTACTCTCAAGCCAAAGCCCTACCTCAGGCACACAAGCCCTATACTCATATCTACATCCTGATCCTAGACTCAAACTTTATATATTTAGGCCTATGATGAAGATTTTCTAGAAGTTAAATTACGTCCAAACAAGAATCTCGAATAGGCAAGCGTACCTATCGAAATGCAGTATAGGAAGTGTCGTATTGCGATTCGGGGCCTGTTGAGTACTTGTACTCACAAGGAAGAGCTATTATTTTATCTAACGGAAAAGTGGGTTTGATTATACTAGATAATAAAAATAAAGCTGAAGCTAAAGAGAAATTCAAATATGAGAAAGCTAGCACTTGATCTAGAATCCCCTTTGACTAAAATAAATCTTTTTGGTAAATAATGAAATGTGAATTCTTAATTATACTCACTCCACCGTGGAGGTTCCTAAAATATAGAAGCGTCTCTCTCGAGCTCATGCTTCTAACTAACCTTACGTTGATCGATTAAGACCTCTCGGCCAGTCGAAACCCCTAAGCTTGCTTTATGCGGTGAACCCCACTATTGGATTTGACTCCAATCCGGAAGATTTACGTCGTCCTCTCTCGAGTAGTGCGTTCAACTCCTTTTATCTTTGAGTGATCTCCTCGTATCCGCAACCTCTCGGTCATTTAGGATACGGATCTTAGATCGAAGATCATATCCGCGTAATATGAATTCGACGAAATGAAAATCAAAGATAAATCGTAGCGAGAATAATTAAGAACAAGACATTTAATAGGAAGGAGAAAGATCTATTTTATTCCAAGGTTCATCATGATCAAGTGCTAAAAGAAGATTAGCTACTCATCATGATTGGGGAAATACAAAATGAAGTAGGAAAAGACATGATTGAAATAGAAATAACTAAAATTAAAGTTGCAACAAAGGTAAATCTAACTTAGAAATGAGAAAATACAGCAAAATAAACAGAACATTACAAGACTCCAACTCCCAAAATTCTTCTCCTCAGCATCTGAAGCTGTCTGGAATTTATAGAAAAATTTCTGTTTGGTCACGCCCCTAGGTCACGCCCGTGACCTAGGGCGTGTCAGGCTCGGAACCGTCGTCTTGAAAGCCCGGGAACGTTGGAGGAGAAACCGCCAAAATTGGTTAACTGACGGGTCACGCCCCTAGGTCACGCCCGTGACCTAGGGCGTGTCAGGTCTGTTTCTGGAAACGGCGGGAAGCTGAAACGGCGGGAGTGAAAGTTGTCTTCAAGAAGGTATCACGCCCCCTAGTCACGCCCTTGACTAGGGGCGTGTCTTGCTGGAACGGAAATCTGGCGGCAACGGCTGGAACGGCGGGCTACTGTCTGGTAACTTCCTTGACACGCCCTGGGTCATGCCCGTGACCCAGGCGTGTCATTTTAATCCGACGTGGCAGCGGTCTACGGTTCTTCCATGGGCCGTCACGCCTCGTGTAAGGAGTACACGGGCGTGTCTTCATCCGACACGGGCGTGTCAAGTTCGGTCGACGATCTTTTGGCGCGGTCGACGGGCTCTGGCTGCAGGCTTGGTTATCACGTGTCACGCCCCTGTGTCACGCCCAGGTAGGGCGTGTCACAGGGCGTGTCTAGGCAGAAAAAATGAAAATCCTCCTTGTTGCTCCAGATAACCTGTAGATCAGCACTGCAAGATTAAAATTGATTTTGATAGAAGAAAGAGATATAAATTATAAAAACAAGTTAAAATAAACTTAATATTATAAAATTAATATAAAATATCTAACTATTAATATAGAAAAATAAGTAAAAAGAAAGAAATAAATAGAGTTATCAAATACCCCCATACTTATCCGTTTGCTAGTCCCGAGCAAACAACTTTCTATAGGGAGTAGAAAAATTTTAAATGCTAGAAAAGAAAATTGAACCTAAGGAGTAAAATGCGAAGTCTTATGCCTATGTTTGTAGATACTTTTGTAGAAAGACTTACTCAGCATACAAATTAGGTTTTTATTTTTCTTAAAATGCGTTTTCACTATTATTTTTACTTTTAAGATGAAAATCCGGTAAATCTTAAAATTATCTTTAGGGAGAGTGTAGCGTGCGTACTAAGATAACATTGCACAAACAAAGATTAAGATACCCTCCAAAGAAATCCATCAATGTCGATGGCCATAGGCTTGCCCTTTCACACTCTCGCCACGGCACTAGTCTAACTTATAAACATAAATCAATAGGGCTTAATTAGGTTGAAATGTAGGCTTAGGTTTTTGGTGAGGGTAATCAAAGATAAACATGATGGCTAGTCACACCAAAACCTAGAGAAGCTTGTACATAAAAATTTGCTATGGCTCTTAAGGAACGTAGCCAATTTCCTAAATTCCTTTGTTTCTTTTCTTGTTTTTTTAACTCTCTCATCATATTGATTTTTTTCTTCCTCTTCATTTATTATTAATGATAATTTTTTTTTTTTTTTTATTTTGAAAAGGAGAGAAAAATAAATCAACTTTTTTTTTATAAGAAAAGAGCCATCAAAAATGAAAAGGCTCCTAATCACTCACAAACATTTCTACATTTGTTCTTTCAAGCTCGGGTTTAGGTGTGTAATTAGGATGCTTTTTAGGCTTTGGTAAATCATTTGGTGGAGCTACAACAAAATGAAAAGGTAATAGGCTCAAATTGGCTAAGCAAAGTTAAAATTTTAGGTGCGGGTACAAAAGCTCAAACTAGCCAAAGGGAGTGCCTAAATCATATTTATGCTAATGAGTTTAACTTATGCAAAGTCTTGAGAATAGTTAGAGGGCAAGTTCTAGACATCGAAAAAGAATAACTCTCTCTTGGTCCGCGAAATATCTCTCTAGCAAACTTCTACTTACTCACCTAAATTATTTTAAAGTTTTACCGGTTTTCAAAATTAAAGTAAAATAAGTTGTTTCTACGCATTTAGAAAAATGAAAATCTAATTATATGCTGAATATTTAGATCTACTAAAAATTCTACTTACACGTGCACTTAACTAGAAACACAGCATGGCCAACAGTTCTACTCCAAAATTCAACATTCAATTAAAACATCAAAATTCTCTAAACACTATAAAAAAGTTGAATTACTAGGAATTTTGCATGTGAATAAATATAGAAATAAAGACTTCTCTAATTTTTTTTCATTTTTTCATTTTTTTCATTTTTTTTTATTTTTTTTTTTGTTTTTTTTTTTTTAATATTTTGGAAAACAAAATTTTAAGATGAAATAAATTTTTTTATAAATTGAGTTTTTAATTTTTTTTTTTTTTTAAATTTTTTTTTTTTTTTTTTTTTAAAAAAAAATTTTTTTTGAAACATTTTTATATGTTTTGCTTGAGAAATATCCCTCCCCCCATACTTAAACTATACATTGTCCCCAATGTAAAAATGAAGAAGAAAAAGAAGAGAGGAGACTTCCCTGAGAAGCGCAAAGCAGCATCAAAAGATACCTGTAAGAGATGATGAAAGCAAAACATAATATTTTATAGATTTTTTTTTTTAATACAAACAGATACATGAAAGTAAAATAAAGATACAGATACAAAGAGGTGGCCCTCTACAGCTCCAAAGAAAAGAAAAAACAGCTACTCCTGGTCAGAACCGTCCTCGTGCTCCTGATAGAAAGTCCGCATATTCGCGAACTCGCGAGTAATATGCGCTATGGAGGAAGTATGGTTTTGCTCGAGGACGGTGAAGCGCGCATCAAAAGAAGCAAAGCGACCGTCAAAATGGGTTTGCATCTGGTCTATGCGAGTATGGAGCAACCCAAATTGTCGGTCCCAATAATTTGCAGGATCGGGCGCTGGAGCAGAGTGCAGCGGTGGTGGCGGAATCTGCGGGGAATGAGGAGTACCGCTGGGGCCGGCACCATGATCAAGATCAAGATCACCGCCACCAACGAACGGGGGAACAGCCTCAAACTCGCCGTCGCGTCGGCGAGCTAAACCAAGCGCCTGAAGGGTCGAGAACTGAAGAGGCTGCGGCGTTTGCATGCAAGTGAGCCGCGGAAGAGCTGCCCACACGCCGAGCTGCTTGGCGAGGAAAGTGATGAAATTCCCGCCGTGCACCGCTCCCAATCTCACATTTTCGGCCTGGTGCCGAAAGAAAATGGCGAGCATGTAACCAAGGTTGAGTGGGACACGGTAAAACATACTATACAAGTATAGTAAGTCCACCCGAGTCACCACGCCGTGGCTATCGCCGCGCCCGGAAATGGTAAAAGAGAGAAGGTTGTGTAGAATACGTAAGGCGGGGGAGATGAGGTGGCTACCCTTAGATTTCTTTGGAGTGTAGGGGGCGACGTCATTACTAATTTCCGACCAAAAAGTGGGGAGATTGAAGTCGGGAGGGAAATCAGTTTTTAGGTCGGGGTAGGCGGGGGAAGTGGATAAGGCCTCCGAGCAAAAGCCCATGGCAACATTGAGTTGGCGGATGGTGAGCTGGTGCATCATCCCGCCCAGGCGAAAGACGATGAAATCATCTTGCGCCGCCCAACGGAACTCAAATGAGGCCAAGAACTCAATGGTGAGCTCGAGGAAAGCAGGCTCAGAAATGGAGAAGAGGGGATCCCACCCTTGGGTAGAGATGAGCTCCCGAACTAGCTCCGCTGCTCCGAATTGGGCGAGGATGGCCCAATCCAAGATCCTGAACACGCCAAAGGGTTTGGCGCGCAATCTCTCGCTTCGATCTTGTTGGGTAGCATTCTCGAAAAGAAGCATGGCCTCCGCCGAGGCTGGATCAGCGGGGTGTTCGGAGGAGGAAGCGGTAGATCGAGCGTGGTGGCGAGGCATGGTGAGAAATGTGGAGGAAATTTCGGCCAAAGGGAGGAGAGAAGAGAAGGGTTGAAGGGTGGAGGTGTGAAGAGAAAAGGGAAGGAAAAATTCTATTTATAGAATTTTTCGGGTTAGTCATGCCCCCCCTGTCACGCCCGTGACAGGGGGCGTGACAAGCTCGGGTCAAAGGAAAAAGGAATCCGAGGCGGACTGCCTCGGATTCGGGGTCACGCCTCAGAGTCACGCCCGTGACTCTGAGGAACACGCCCGTGACGGGGGCGTGTAGGGGGAATCCAAAGGAGCATCCGATGCTAAGGCATCGGATTCTTCGGTCACGCCCCAGAGTCACGCCCGTGACTCGGGGCGTGTCAGTCAAATTTGACTGACTAAGAAGGACTCCGAGGCGTGACTGGTCAGCGCCTCGGATACCCGCGACACGTGGTCGACACGCCCGTGACAAAACATGCCACGCCCGTGTCATGTCCGAATGACGGGCGGGAAAACCGAGGGAGGAGGAACCTCCCGCAGTCTTGGCAAACACGTCCGGGACACGCCCGTGACCATTGGGTCACGGGCGTGACGGACGCGTGTACGAGATTTTTTTTTTTTTTTTTTTTTTTGTTCTTTTTGTTTTTTTAGTTTTTTTATATATATATTTAAATAAACTAAAAAAAAATAATAATTTACCGACTTGAAGAACAATGTAGACTTGATGTTCGTCCCCGGCCGATCATCATGCATCGCAATTCTTCAATCCTGTAAAAAAAAACTTAAAAAGAAAATTAGAAAAATAATAATAATAATAATAATAAAAAGGAAAAGATAACCGTGGGGTGCCTCCCACGAGCGCTTTGTTTATGGTCGGTGAGCTCGACCATAGTGACGCACGCTTATTATGGGTTTGACAACATTATGTTGTCTAATTTTTCGTTAATATTATCACCGGCAAAAAATAATTTTAGCCGGTGCCCATTAACTTTAAAATTGCCTTTTTCCGGGTGTGAAATAAGAACCGTCCCGTAAGGCCAAACCTCTTTTACGACAAAGGGGCCGGACCAACGGGACTTAAGTTTACCCGGAAATAAGCGTAAACGCGAGTTATATAAAAGGACTTGGTCTCCCGGTTTAAAGTCCTTTGGGTGCTTAATTTTCTTATCATGATAAAATTTGGTGCGCTCCTTATATAGTTTATTACTCTCATAAGCGAGGGAGCGCCACTCATCGAGCTCGTTAAGTTGGAATTTACGGAGCTCGGAGGACAAATTTTCATCAAGATTTAAAAATTTAAGTGCCCAAAAGGCACGATGTTCAAGCTCAACCGGTAAATGGCATGCTTTCCCATAGACCAATCGATACGGCGTACAACCGATAGCGGTCTTGTACGCGGTCCGATAAGCCCATAGAGCATCATCAAGCTTGACCGACCAATCCTTTCTATTAGTAGAAACCGTTTTTTCTAAAATTCGTTTTATTTCTCAGTTAACTACCTCTACCTGGCCACTAGTTTGAGGGTGATAAGGGGTGGCTAACCTATGTGTAACGCCGTATTTAGATAATACTTTAGCAAATTGTGCGTTACAAAAGTGGATGCCCCTATCACTAACTATAGCCTGCGGTGCTCCAAATCGTGAAAATAGTTGTTTAAGAAATCGGGTCACGACTCGGACGTCATTGGTGGGGAGAGCTTGCGCTTCTGCCCACCGTGACACGTAGTCAACCGCTACCAGAATATATTTATTTCCAAAGGAAGTTGGTAGCGGGCCGACAAAGTCGATTCCCCATAAATCAAAAACTTCAATTTCTATAAATAAATTTAAGGGCATTTCATCTCGGCGGGAAATATTACCTGAGCGTTGGCATTGTTCACAACGACTTACATGTGCGTGAGCGTCCTTGAAGATGCTCGGCCAATAGAAGCCCGCTTCAAGTACTTTCCGAGCCGTCCGATTAGCTTTATAATGCCCACCGGCGGGTCCCTCGTGACAATGTTTTAAAATTTCTGCGCCCTCCTCATGAGAAACACACCTCCGCACTACTTGATCCGCGCAAACTCGGAAGAGAAATGGGTCCTCCCAAAAATAATTTTTCAAATCTGAAAAGAATTTCTTCTTTTCTTGATAAGAAAAACCATTTGGGAGGAATCTTGCAACAAGAAAGTTTGCAAAATCGGCGAACCAAGGAGTGGGGAGAGTGATTACCTTATGCATAGCGAGGAGGCGCTCTTCAGGAAATGTGTCATCGATGTCCTCCTCTTTGAGCTCCTCTGAATTGGGGTTCTCCAACCGAGAAAGATGATCCGCCGCAAGATTTTCCGCTCCTCTTTTATCCCGAATCTCCAAGTCGAATTCTTGGAGAAGCAATACCCACCTAATCAATCGAGGCTTTGCATCTGTTTTGGTTAGTAAATAACGCGAAGCCGAATGATCGGTAAAAACAATAACTTTGGATAAAGTAAGGTACGAACGAAATTTATCAAAGGCAAAAATTACGGCAAGAAGTTCTTTTTCGGTGGTTGTATAATTTTCTTGTGCGGTGGTTAGTGTTTTGCTCGCATAATATATCGGATGAAAATTTTTATTGATGCGTTGTCCTAAGACCGCACCAACGGCAAAACTACTAGCATCGCACATAATTTCAAAAGGAAGTTCCCAATTGGGAGCTATCACGATTGGTGCGTTTATCAATTTTTCTTTAATAAGAGAAAAAGCGCGCAAACAATTTTCATCAAAAATAAAAGGCGCGTCTTTTTCTAATAAGTGGGTAAGGGGCTTAGTGATTTTAGAAAAATCTTTAATAAACCGGCGATAGAAACCGGCGTGCCCCAAAAAACTACGAACGGCCTTAACATTTGAGGGTGGAGGTAATTTTTCTATAATTTCAATTTTTGCTTTATCTACCTCTATACCCTTGCTAGAAATTTTATGGCCTAAGACCAAACCTTCCCGCACCATAAAATGGCACTTTTCCCAGTTCAAGACTAGGTTTGTGTCCTCACATCTTTGGAGGACACGAGAAAGATTTGCTAAATATAAATCAAAAGAGTCTCCAAAGACGGAGAAATCGTCCATGAAGACCTCCATGATATCCTCCACTAGTTCATCAAAGATCGCTAGCATACACCTTTGGAAGGTTGCCGGCGCATTGCATAAACCAAAAGGCATCCTTCGATAGGCGAAGGTGCCAAACGGACAAGTGAAGGTTGTTTTCTCTTGGTCTTCGGGCGCAATTGGGATTTGGAAATATCCCGAGAGACCGTCAAGAAAACAATAAAACGAGTGCCCGGATAACTGTTCAAGGATTTGGTCAATGAACGGCAAAGGAAAATGATCCTTTCGGGTTGCATCATTTAATTTACGGTAGTCGATGCAAACCCGCCATCCGGTAACGGTTCGAGTAGGAATTAATTCATTTTTATCATTAGGAACTACCGTTAAGCCTCTTTTCTTAGGCACCACTTGGACCGGACTCACCCAAGAGCTATCCGAAATCGGATAGATGATGCCCGCATCTAATAATTTAATCACCTCGGCCTTGACTACCTCCTTCATGTTAGGATTTAGCCGGCGTTGAGGTTGAATTGTTTTGTGCGCATGTTCTTCTAATAAAATTTTATGGGTGCAAAAGGAGGGATTAATTCCCCTCAAATCCGTGATCTTCCACGCAATTGCGCGGCGATGACGTTTTAAAATATTAGATAATTTAAATTTTTCATCATCGGTCAAGTAGGCCGACACGATTACAGGAAGTTTAGAACCCTCCGCTAAAAATAAATATTCTAAATGATCAGGCAATTGTTTTAATTCTAGCGTGGGAGGTTCATCATAAGAAGTTTTCAAACGATCACTACTAATTTCCAAAATTTCACAAGTAGGTGTGCGAGTGATCGAATCCTTATCACTATTTTCATAAGTAAGTAAATCTAAATTTTCAAAATAAGCGTTATGATCAATAGACGATAAAGAATGTTCAGAAAAAGGAATGAAGTCTTCTTCGGGAGAAGCCTCTAAATAGTAACATGAGTCGTCATTGGAGAGCGAATTTTTCATAGACGCGTCAATAGTAAAGGTAACTTCTTCATCTCCGACTCTAAGGAGAAGTTTACCGTTACTAACGTCTATAACGGCGCGCGAGGTGGCAAGAAATGGGCGACCGAGAATGAGTGGTACCTCGGTGTCCTCTTCGATGTCAGAGATGACAAAATCTACCGGAAAGATAAATTTGTCAACTTTGACAAGCACATCCTCAATAATACCCATCGGATATCTTATAGACCGATCCGCCAATTGAATGCTCATTCTTGTGGGTTTAGGTTCTCCTAAACCCAATTTCTTAACTAAAGAATAAGGCATTAAATTTATTGAGGCACCTAAATCGGCTAACGCACGTTTTACCAATAAATCGCCAAATGAACAAGGTATAGAGAAACTACCCGGATCAGGTAATTTCTTAGGCAATTTATTAAGTAAAACTGCTGAGCACTCCGTGTTCAATTGAACCGTGCAGATATCCTCAAGTTTCTTTTTATTTGATAAAAGATCCTTGAGGTACTTAGCATATTTCGGCGTTTGTGCTATCACTTCGCATAACGGTAAATTTATTTGGATTTGTTTAAACATATCTAAAAATTTACCGTGATGCTCATCTACCCGGTCTTTTTGCATTCTAGACGGATAGGGAAGAGGTGGTTGATAAGGTTTTGGTTTAATATAACTAGAAGGCTTAATCGGAGGAGAAAATGAAGAAATTGTTACCTCCGTATCAACCGAAATTGGAGAATTTTCAACCGGAGTTGTAGAAGTGGTTACCTCCTTCCCGCTCCGTAAAGTGATGGCTTTGGCTTGCTCCCTTGGGTTGGGCTCTGTATTGCCCGGTAGCGCTCCTTGTTGTCGATCGGAGAGCATCTTTGCAATTTGCCCAATTTGAGTCTCCAAACTACGAAGAGATCCGGTAAGATTTCGGATATTGGCGTCATTTGTACTTGTATATTTGGAGAACAACTCCTCGAGATTGGGAGCTTTTGGAGCTTGTGGTGGAAAATATCCTGGTGGGGTTGTGTTTGGTGGGCGAGCCGCGTTCCCCGGATTACTCCAAGAGAAGTTAGGGTGGTTCCTTATACCCGGGTGATCGGTATTACCATAATTAGTATTACCCGGATTAAAGGGTGGCCGATTCGGATTTCCCATATAATCCACATGCTCGGCCAATGTAGTGGGAGAGGGGGAAGAAGTAGGATCCCAGGTAGGTATAGAAGAGGTAGCAGCCATCTCTTCTAATCTTTTGTTTAGCATCTCAACTTGGAGAGATAGATTGGAGACCGTATCAATTTCATACATCCCGGCCGGTTTAGGTGATTTAGACCGTGGTGTACTCCATTGATAGGTATTCAAAGCCATACCTTCTATAAGCTCTTGGGCGGCCGCCGGTGTTTTGTTATTAAGCGTTCCACCGGCGGCGGCATCGATATGTTGCCTAGTTTGAGAATTAAGGCCGTTATAGAAGGTTTGGATTTGTAACCAATCCGGAATTGCATGATGAGGACATCGACGAAGCAATTCCTTGAAACGCTCCCAAGTATCATATAACGTTTCCGAATCAAGTTGGGAGAAATAAGTAATATCATTGCGCAATTTAGCCGTTTTAGCCGGCGGAAAGTATTTCGTAAGAAATCTTTCCGTCATTTCAGCCCATGTTGTGATTGATCCTCTTGGTAGAGAACTCAACCATTGCTTGGCTTTAGTGCGCAATGTAAATGGAAATAACCTTAGCCGGATGGCATCATCGGATACACCATTTATTTTAAAAGTATCGCATATTTCTAAGAAATTAGAAATATGCGCGTTTGGATCTTCATCTTGAAGCCCATCAAATTGTACATATTGTTGTACCATTTGGATGATGCTTGGCTTCAACTCAAAATTATTGGGAGCAATAGCGGGACGAACAATACTAGATTGAGCCTCGTCCAAGTTTGGACAGGCATAATAGGACATAGTCCGTTGTTCGACCACATTTGGCTCACCCATATTGGAAGAAGAAGAAGAAAGAGATCTAGGAGAATGAGAAGAAGAACTAAATGAAGAAGGAGGAGAAGAAGAGGGTGACGGAGAGAGAATTAAAGACGGATTCGGAGTGTCTCCTAAGGATTCCGTATCTTGAAAATTCGGAACTCGAAATTGTAAGCGGTGCCGAAGGGTTCGCTCGATTTCCGGATCCAAATCAAAAAGAGGTGACGGATTCCCTCGGGTCATACGCAAGAACAAAACATAAGATAAAAGTTTTAAGGTTTTAAAAATTTATAAGATAAAATTTCCCGGACTTCCCAAGGGCTACCCAGTGATGGGTTCGCAAGGTACTAGGCGGTATTGCGGGATGAAAACCCGACACGGCCCTTTCGCAAGAAATTTTAAATATAAAAATTTAAAGATAAAACTTTTGAAAGAAAAAGTTTGTGTTTTTTTTTTTTTTTTAAATAAAAGAAAAAAAAAATGATAAAATTAATAGATCCTTGCTTTCAAAATATCAACAAAGAAAAAGTCCCCGGCAACGGCGCCAAAAACTTGATGAAGATTTTCTAGAAGTTAAATTACGTCCAAACTAGAATCTCGAATAGGCAAGCGTACCTATCGAAATGCAGTATAGGAAGTGTCGTATTGCGATTCGGGGCCTGTTGAGTACTTGTACTCACAAGGAAGAGCTATTATTTTATCTAACGGAAAAGTGGGTTTGATTATACTAGATAATAAAAATAAAGCTGAAGCTAAAGAGAAATTCAAATATGAGAAAGCTAGCACTTGATCTAGAATCCCCTTTGACTAAAATAAATCTTTTTGGTAAATAATGAAATGCGAATTCTTAATTATACTCACTCGACCGTGGAGGTTCCTAAAATATAGAAGCGTCTCTCTCGAGCTCATGCTTCTAACTAACCTTAGGTTGATCGATTAAGACCTCTCGGCCAGTCGAAACCCCTAAGCTTGCTTTATGCGGTGAACCCCACTATTGGATTTGACTCCAATCCGGAAGATTTACGTCGTCCTCTCTCGAGTAGTGCGTTCAACTCCTTTTATCTTTGAGTGATCTCCTCGTATCCGCAACCTCTCGGTCATTTAGGATACGGATCTTAGATCGAAGATCATATCCGCGTAATATGAATTCGACGAAATGAAAATCAAAGATAAATCGTAGCGAGAATAATTAAGAACAAGACATTTAATAGGAAGGAGAAAGATCTATTTTATTCCAAGGTTCATCATGATCAAGTGCTAAAAGAAGATTAACTACTCATCATGATTGGGGAAATACAAAATGAAGTAGGAAAAGACATGATTGAAATAGAAATAACTAAAATTAAAGTTGCAACAAAAGTAAATCTAACTTAGAAATGAGAAAATACAGCAAAATAAACAGAACATTACAAGACTCCAACTCCCAAAATTCTTCTCCTCAGCATCTGAAGCTGTCTGGAATTTATAGAAAAATTTCTGTTTGGTCACGCCCCTAGGTCACGCCCGTGACCTAGGGCGTGTCAGGCTCGGAACCGTCGTCTTGAAAGCCCGGGAACGTTGGAGGAGAAACCGCCAAAATTGGTTAACTGACGGGTCACGCCCCTAGGTCACGCCCGTGACCTAGGGCGTGTCAGGGCTATTTCTGGAAACGGCGGGAAGCTGAAACGGCGGGAGTGAAAGTTGTCTTCAAGAAGGTGTCACGCCCCCTAGTCACGCCCGTGACTAGGGGCGTGTCTTGCTGGAACGGAAATCTGGCGGCAACGGCTGGAACGGCGGGCTACTGTCTGGTAACTTCCTTGACACGCCCTGGGTCACGCCCGTGACCCAGGCGTGTCATTTTAATCCGACGTGGCAGCGGTCTACGGTTCTTCCATGGGCCGTCACGCCTCGTGTAAGGAGTACACGGGCGTGTCTTCATCCGACACGGGCGTGTCAAGTTCGGTCGACGATCTTTTGGCGCGGTCGACGGGCTCTGGCTGCAGGCTTGGTTATCACGTGTCACGCCCCTGTGTCACGCCCAGGTAGGGCGTGTCACAGGGCGTGTCTAGGCAGAAAAAATGAAAATCCTCCTTGTAGCTCCAGATAACCTGTAGATCAGCACTGCAAGATTAAAATTGATTTTGATAGAAGAAAGAGATATAAATTATAAAAACAAGTTAAAATAAACTTAATATTATAAAATTAATATAAAATATCTAACTATTAATATAGAAAAATAAGTAAAAAGAAAGAAATAAATAGAGTTATTAGCCTACAACTCAAATCCAAAAGGATCCTACAAGATGAGAAAGAGTTTGTTGTAGATTTGAATCTAGAGAAATACTGCCTTATTCTGGCTTCCTGAGCTAAGATAAACTCAGCCCTATCTTCTTCACAGCACCAAAAATAGATCTTCAAGGTTGTTCTGCTGGTGCTTAGAATTATATTACAAAGAAGCAGCTTTGAACTTGCTCTGCTTCTTCTTCCCTTCCTAGACTGAGTAGATTAAGCTTAGTCTTTTTCTTCTTCACAGCTTCCAAAAAATGTTCTTCAAAAATGTTCAGTTGGAACTATGAAGTGGCTGCAGCTAGGGATAGCCCTTGCTGTACCTTCTTTCTAAGATATTCACTTTGAACTTGCCGTTGACGGTGAATATGACAACAACTAACTTTTATTTTCTTCCAATTGTTGCGGCTAGGGTAAAACACTACTTCATCTTCTTTTACCTCAAAAAAATTCTTCTGAACTTGCTTTAGTAGGTGAAGATAGTTATAGCTAACTTATATTGACTTTTAGATTAGGTACAACTAGAGTTTTTCCTTGGCAACTTCTTATACAACAGAGATATCTCTGATCTTGTTATTGTAGGTGAAACTTGTAACAACTACCTCTTTGAACTTTTGGATCAGTAGATTGAACTTGTTCTTCAAGCTCTGCAATAATGGCCTGAGGAAGAAGATGAAGTCTAGTGCCTTTTAAAATAATCCTGGAAAGTTATCATCTTCTCGCCGATCTTATTTCATTTCTTCTCGTTGTCCAACGGCTATTACAGCAGTAGGACCCGTAATAGTTGACAGCTGTAACCTTGCATTAATAACAAAATTCATTTAGTAGGCCTGCAGCGCTGTTTGTCGCGTACTGTAGCCATCCCGCAACATTTTGAATTTTCTTAGCTCAGCATCAGTGGACTTAGTCAAACTCAAACTCTTTAGTATAGGCATTGAGTGAACAAGCTTCACTTAATGCCAAAACACATAGAAAGATTTCCATCTTGCTAAGGCTTTGAGAGCGTTGAGTGAACAAGCTTCTCTCAACGCATTTGGCCTTAGCCAATCTTTTTTCATCTAAGGTGTTGAGTGCATTGAGTGATGAAGATTCACTCAACACTTCTGGACTTAGCCAATTTTTCTGCATCTCAAGCGTTGAGAGCGTTGAGTGAGCCTTCAACACTCAATGCTTTTTGCCTTAGCCAATCTTTCTGTACCAGTAGGCATTGAGTTAGTCTTCATCACTCAACGCCAAAGTACTTAGATAGTTTTCTGTCAGCTTAGGAATTGAGTGTGTTGAGTTAGCCTTCATCACTCAATGCCATCTAGACTTTTGTAGTCTTAACTTCTTGGGTATCGAGTGAGCCTTCATCACTCGACGCTTCAGGATATAACCCTATTTCTTTATTATCAAAGATAAAGCTTTGAATATCTGAGATTTACTTAACCCTTCTTGTTGTATGGAGTTGAGTAAACTTGCTTTAATCAACTCCTGTGGACTTAACCACTTTCCCATCTTGCCAATGCTGAAGGGCTTTGACTGTCCCATCTTCTCTCAACACTTTTTTAACTGACATTGAGTGAGCTTGCTTCACTCAACGCCTTTAGACTTACCACATTTCTGTTGGGTTTTGGGGGATGGCACAAAACTTGTGCATGCAGCGAAAATAAGAACAAGAAAACCCAAACGAGTTTGGATCTGACAACATTGATAAATTAAGAAGTAAAGCATGCTGTACTAAAAATTACATTTGAGGGATTGAGTCTCAAATAAACCTAGATGCTCCAAAAGGATCAGGCCGGTCATACAGCGGCTGGAGTCTTGAGGGCATAAAGTATATCCACGCCTCAATAGTAATCCACACGATCGGGAGAACTCGTAGCAATATGTCGCACAAGATCTAGGTTGGAAGAGGACACTCAGAGTCTCCACAGACTGCTAGGTCTGTTCAAGGAGAGGCGACGACAACACTCACAGGGATCGGGATCAGAATCGACGACGGGATTAAAGGAATGCTTTCGTCAGGTTTCAAGGGTTATCTTCTTATCGCACAGTATCGGGTCGTATGCTTAGACAAAAAGAAAGGAGTCGTCAACAGTAAACCCTAAAACTTCCTATTTATACTCAAGGAGATAAATAGAATACCTCCCATCTCTATATGCAGACCCAAGGAATTCATTCCAGAATTTAGCAAGTCAACATTTGACTCAGCACGGGCATTCTTCGAACTCAGCTCGATTAACTCAGTGCCAAAGGCCAGAACGTCGAACATCATTTGGCGAACTCAGCTCGATGAACTCTGCTCCAAAGGCCAGAATGTTGAATGTCATTCGTCGAACTCAGCTCGACGAACTCTGCGCCAAAGGCCAGAACGTCGAACGTCATTCGTCGAACTCAGCTTGACAAACTCTACACCAAAGGCTAGAACGTTGAACGTCATTCATCGAACTCAGCTCGATGAACTCTGTGCCAAAGGCCAGAATGTCGAACGTCATTCATCGAACGGCGTATGACATCTGCACCCTGGCGTTGAGTGAGCTTAACTCTATCAATACTTTCTGTGCCAAAGCATTGAGTGAGATTAACTTTGTCAATGCTTTCAACGCCAAAGAATTGAGTGAGCATAACTCTGTCAACACACCTACGCCATGGAGTTGAGCGAGCTTAACACACTCAATGCCAAATGCCTTAGAATATTTGCTTCAATTTCCTTCAACTCATCATATGAGATAAACTATACAGTTCCAATCTCTTAATTTCTCCACAATCTTATGTATGACCTTGATAGGCTCATACTATGTTGGCAGTGAGGCTACATGCTTGATCACTTCCAAATTATAATGGTAATACCAATAGTCTCCCACTTGATCTTGAAAGTATAAACAAAAGCTTCACAATCAATGAGCGGAATATAGCAATACATCATTGCTCCCCAAATAGTAACAGTTTATAAACTCAAAAGCCATTATGACCAATGTTACAGTGTTGTCATGTCCCTTTGACCCTTACATCCGGAGAGAACAAGATGTATAGACCGTTTCACCATCATAATTGTTCAATCCCAGTTTCTTGATCTAGAATGGACTTTCAGAAATTGGTGAGCTCAATATCATACATTGACTCAACCAAGCATGGCCATGCATTTCTCAGTCCCATTCCATCAATGGGCCCATGGATGAAACTCCTGTCATATAGGAGGATAAATCCCATTTTTTCTCACACACAAACACCCAAATGACTCGTAACGTACCCAATAACCACCTTTATCATCTAAATTTCTCAAGACTGGACTTTTGATGGCATCAAAGCATGCTCTTCCTCACTTAGTGAGTTCTGTGACTTCAGGTCAAAGGACAACATACATTATTTCTACTTGAGCTATACTTGTGATACGTTTATATAAATATCCACAAAGTATTCTCATGGTGGGTCTGTCTAGTACAACTTTTTCATAACAAGTACCCATGTGATGACTTGATATCATAATATCATGACCTGTGAGGACGGGTCATCAGTCAACGTACAAGCTAGTCTTAAAGGTATCATCATCGCCCTTAGCTTCTAAGATGATACAATGACCAGGGAATCTTTAAGAATGAAGCTTCTGGGATCATAGGTTCTTACATCAAGTAACTACTTGACCTATGGAAGTAAACATTCTAGGGGCATTTATTTTTAGTTAACTATTCTATCACATAATACTTTTGTTCATTAAATACAAGAATCCATTCCCATCATGCTTTTGTTCAAATATATAAAATGAAATGTATACAATACTTTTGTTCATTAAATGAAAATTTAACAGCCAATAAACATACAATCCACAAGACTCTAACTAGATTTGATCATTCAGGTATCGTATACCCATAGATCTAACATGACCATCATGCTTTCTCTGTGCGAGAGGCTTTGTTAGTGGATCCGCAATGTTTTATTCAGTCGACACTCTACATATGCTAACATCTCCTCAATCGACAATCTCTCGAATTAGATGGAACCGCCGGAGTATGTGCTTGGAGCGCTGATGAGATCTAGGTTCTGAAGTAAGTGCAATTGAACCATTGTTGTCACAGTAGAGATCTACTGGACGAACAATTCTAGGAACTACATTTAACTCGCCGATGAATTTCCATCCATACAGCCTCCTTCGCTGCATTTAAAGCGGCGATAAACTTGGCCTCAATTGTAGAATCGGCAACTGTATCCTGCTTGGAACACTTCCAGCTAACAACACCTCCATTCAGGTAAAACACAAAACCTGAATGAGACTTTTAATCGTCCCTATCAGTTTGGAAGCTAGCATCTGTATAACCACTTACAACGAGCTCTTCCTCTCCACCGAATACCAAGAATTTATCCTTAGTCTTTCTCAAGTACTTGAGGATATTCTTGACGGCTATCTAGTGACCTTCACCGAGATCAAACTAATACCTGCTAGTCATGCTTAAGGCATAAGAGACATCGGGTCTAGTACATATCAAGGCATATATGATTGAACTAATTACCGAAGCATATGGAATTAACTTCATGCGGTCCTAATCTTCACAAGACTTAGGACACTGGTCCTTAGAGAGACTCACACCATGAGACATGGGCAAGAATCCTTTCTTGGACTCAAGCATGCTGAACCGTTTCAACACCTTGTTAATGTACGTACTTTTGGTCAAACCCAACAACTTCTTCGATCTATATCTATAGATCTTAATACCAAGTATATAAGTCGCTTCCCCTATGTCCTTCATCGAAAAGCAGTCCCCTAGGTTGTTCTTAAAAACTTGCAGGTTCGGTTTGTCATTCCCGATCAACAATATGTCATCTACATACAAAATCAGGAAGACAACTATGCTCCCACTAATCCATTTGTAAACAAATGGTTCATCCATGTTCTTGATAAAACAAAACTCTTTGATCTTTTCATCAAAATAAAGATTCCGACTTCGAGAAACCTATTTCAATCCATTAATGGATCTCTGCAGCTTATATATTTTAGTGTCTTCACCTGGAGATACAAAACCCTCGGGTTGTGTCATATACACTTCCTCAAGGAGGTTCCCATTAAGGAAAGCCGTCTTGACATCCATCTACCAAATCTCGTAGTCATAATACGCAGCAATAGCAAGTAGAATTCTAATGGACTTAACCATGACAACAGGGGAAAAGGTCTCATCATAGTCAATATCATGAATTTTCTTGAAACCCGTAGCAACCAGTCTCCCTTTGAATGTCTGTACATTCCCATCTATGCAGGTCTTCTACTTGAAGACCCACTTGCACCCTATGGATCTTACCCCTTCAGGTGGTTCCACCAAAGTCCATACTTAGTTTCCATACATGTAGTCCATCTTAAATTTCATGGCTTCAAGCCACTTCTCGGAGTCTGGTCCATACATATCTTCATTGTAGGTTGTAGGCTCATCACTATGATCCATAAGCAACACATTACCTATTTGAGAAACAAGAAATCCATATCTCTCAGTCTCAAACCTTGGTCTACCAGATCTATGTGGATCTTATGTTTCCTGAGTAGGTTCTCCAGCTACAACAACTTATAGTCCTGACTCAGGTTCCAATACTGGTTCATTTACTTTTTGTGGTTCCTGAACTTCTTCAAGTTCTACCCTAGCTGCATTCTACTTAAGAAGTCATTCTTAATAAAGACTCCAGTCCTTGCGACAAACACTTTTCCCTTGGATGGTAGGTAGAAGTAGTACCCTTTGGTTTCCCTAGGATCCCCCACAAGAAAACACTTATCTGATTTGGGTTCCAACTTATCAGGCACTAGACGTCTCACGTATGCCTCACAACCCCAAACCTTTATGAATGACATACTGGGATGCTTCCCAATCCATATCTCATATAGTGTCTTATGAACCGCTTTCGTTGGAGCATGATTTAGTGTTAAAGCAACAGTTTCGAGAGCAAAGCCCCAAAATAAAACATGCAGATCTGTATGACTCATCATCGATCGCACCATGTCAAACAAAGTACGATTCCCCCACTCAAACATACCATTATGCTGTGGTATTCTAGGTGGAGTGAGCTGTGATATAATACCACACTCTTTCAGATGATCAAGGAACTCATGACTTAAGTATTCGCCACCTCGATCAGATCGGAGTGCTTTAACCTTCTTACCCAACTGGTTCTTTACTTTGTTTTTAAACTCTTTGAACTTTTCAAAGGTTTCGGATTTGCACTTCATAAGATACACTTATCCGTATCTACTGAAATCATCAGTAAATGTAATAAAGTAGAAAAACCCACCTCTAGCCATAGAACTCATGGGTCCACATACATCACTATGTACTATACTCAAGAGATCATCAGCCCTCTCATTGAAGCCAGTGAAAGGGACTTTAGTCATCTTGCATAAAAAACAAGATTCGCATCTCTCAAATGATTCATAATCAAATGAGTCCACTAGTCCATCTCTATGGAGCTTGGATATACGTTTCTCATTTATATGACCCAAATGAAAATGCCAAAGATACGTAGGGTTCGAGTCATTTTTTCTTAGTCTTTTAGTATTTTCAATATTATAGATCGGATGGTATAAGTTCAAAACATACAGACCATTGAATATTTGGGCAACACCATAACAAACATCATTCTTAAATATTGAGTAATAATTGTTCTTAATAATAAAAGAAAAACCCATCATGTCCAAACATGAAATGGATATAATGTTTCTAGTTATGGAAGGAACAAAATACCAATTATCTAGTTCTATTACCAGCCCACTGGGCAAAGCAAGACGATAAACTCCCACAGCAAAGACAGCAACTCTTGCACCATTGCCAATACGGAGGTCCACCTTTCCTTTACTCAGCAATCTTATCTTTCCCAGTTCCGACACATTTATACAAATGTGAGAACCACATCCGGTATCCAATATCCAGGATGATGGAGCAAAAAGGTTTATCTCTATAACATAAATACATGAAGAGGATGTCATACCTCCCCTCATCTTGTGCAGACCTTCAACATAAGAAGGACAATTCCTCCTCTAGTGACCAGCCTTGCCACAATTGGTGCACTTTCCCTCTTTCATCACGCCTTTCTTTTTCAGTGCTGAAGACTTGGGCTTCAGTCCAGACTTAGGTCCTACCTTTGTCTTCTTGAAGCCCTTGGCCTTGCCCTTTCCTTTATGCACCATCAATATGGGGCTAGCAGGCTTGGCCTTCTTCATGTTGATCTTGACAGTTCTTAACATGCCTAGGAGCTCAGGCAGTGTCTTGTCTATTTCATTGATATAAAGTTTAAGACAAACTGCTCATAACTGTCCAACATCAATTGCAGGATCAGGTCTGTGGCCAACTCTTGGCCCTGAAGGAACCATAGTCTTCCAAGGTTCTCGATATACCCAATCATCTTGAGTACGTGAGTCCTTACTAGGTCCCGAGCTCCCATCTTACACTGGAACAACGCCTTAGTGATGTCGAATCTCTTTTGATGAGCTTTCCCTTGAAACATTTTCTGTAGATGCTCGTTAATGTCTTTACAACTCATGTTCTAATGTTGGATGTTGCTTATTTATTTGGAAGCGCATTATTACACATTAGAGGATGGATGCTGCATTTGAGCCAATTTTCAGTGCCCTGGAAGGGGGCAAGTTTGAAGATTATACACTGCAAGATGATCTCCTTTGATTCCGTGGACGAGTATACATAACAGCAGGAGATGGTATCTGGGATGACATACTCAGAGAGGCACACTGCTCTAGATATTCAGTGCATCCCGACATCACCAAGATGTGGGCAAACTTACGGAAGACAATGTACTAGCCTGGGATGAAGAGGGAGATCACCTATTTTGTGACACACTGCGAGACTTGTCAGCGCGTGAAGGAGGAATGTAAAAGCCCGGGAGTTTTATTATAGCAATTGCCAGTCCTAGAGTGGAAGTATGAGGACATTGCTATGGATTTCGTATACGGGCTGCCTCACTCCCACTCTGGGCATGATTCCATCTGGGTCATAGTAGATAGACTGACCAAGGTAGCACGGATTATTCCAGTCAGGAAGGATGCACCAGTTATAGTTTTGGTGAGATTGTTCGTGGGGCAATTCGTCAGATACCATGGCATCCCTAGGACGATCGTTTCAGATCACGATGGTCGGTTCACTTCGAGGGAGTTGAGGGTTGTGTGTAACACCCCAAAAACCCTAAGTCCCAAAAATGGGTTCAGGCTGAGTGACACGGCCTGGGACACGGGCATG
This sequence comes from Platanthera zijinensis, assembly GCA_039513925.1. NCBI lineage: Eukaryota > Viridiplantae > Streptophyta > Magnoliopsida > Asparagales > Orchidaceae > Platanthera > Platanthera zijinensis. Next base: position 2,066,343 of record CM077078.1, on the reverse strand, counting down.
TCCTAGGGAATGTCGAGTGCACACGGCCTGGGACACGGGCATGTCCCAGGGCGTGTTCTATTTTCGTAGGCGTCGACTCGAGCTCTCGAGAACTGATCGTCGAGAGGCAATACGGCCTGGGACACGGGCGTGTCCTGTTCGGGTGAATTCTGGAGTGGCGTTGAGTGGCGTTGAGTGGAGTGGCATTGAGTGGCGTTGAGTGTGGTATACGGCCTGTGACACGGGCGTGTCAAAGGCGCGTGTTGAGCACACGGCCGAGTACACGGGCGTGTGCCTTAGTCGTGTCCTTCTCGGGTGTTTCATCCTTGTGTTGATGAGGTGACACAGCCATCCACATGGTCGTGTACTGGTTGGCACTGGCGTGTTAGGGAGTGACACGGACGTGTCGTGGCCCGTGTTATGTTCCAGATTGAGTCGGTTCCTAAATCGCTCAAGGGACACGGCCTGTGACACGGGCGTGTAACACGCCATGTCAGCTCTATTTAGATGATTTTCCAAGCAATTGAGGCCGTTTGTCCCCTTCCATTTGGATCCTGTAGTCCCAGATCATCCCTGCTCTTTTAAGGTCGAGAATAGAGATTGATATCTCATTCTCATCTTAGCCTTTCTCTTTCTAAGTGAAGAGAGAGAGGAGAGCAATAAAGGAAGAAAGAGAACCTTTCCGACAGCTGGTTGAGCTTCAGCGGTCTGTTTCGAGAGCCGAGTGCAGCGATGTGGAGGCAAGGCCGCCGCGGTGGTTTCCATCCGGCTAGTGTTCCATGGTGCCGAAACGATTGTCAGAGGTAACGGTCTTTCTTCCTTGGGCAGTTGAAGCCCTTTGTTTATGCATGTATATCTGTGGAATCCTCCATCAAAAGATAGAAGAGTGTAAGTGATTCCAGTGGTTGAGTCTGCATCTAGAGCCGGAACTGTGTAGTACGGCATAGGCATGCTGTGTGAAGCCCATCTGGATGGATGTCTGGATTGGTGATGCTGCAAACTGGAGAAGACTCCGTGTATACATCGGTTACCTTACGGAGATGGTGAGGACGATTGTGATGAGCTTAGTCTAGCTCCTTTGATTGTATGCTCGGCGCGAGCTGTATTGATGGAATGGACAGCGACACAATGTGCCAGTGTTTAGGAGGAATGTGAGAACCTCTGAGTGGGTAGGACACCCACCAAATTCACTGATCGGATTGGTCGTAAGCGAACACCTCTGAGTGGATGGGTATGAGAGGTCGTCAACAGGGGTTTGGCGGCTGATGCCCATAGCCAACAAGTTAAGAACCTTTGAGTGGGTGGGCTAGCCAACAAGTTCCATGGTAGGATCGGGTGAGCGGTCGATTGGTAGCAATGCAGAGGGGAAATTTCCCTAGGCTTGTTACACTACGTGGGTAGGTCGACTGATAGTTCTAACAATTTGTTAAGAGGTGTGTGCGTCTGAGTGGACGGGTGCAGGAGGTCTTCAACAGGGGTTTGGAGGCTTCGTCCCAGCCAACAAGTACAAACCTCAAATTGGTGGTGGAACCATGAGGAGCTTGGTACACTGTAAGCATGCCCTGAGTGCACGGAACGTCTGGCACTAAGGCCGGCGTTTGTGATGTTTTTGTGTATTGTATATATATATGTTGAGATTACATGCTGGGAAGGAACCACTGCCCCAGGTAAGGGGGATGGTTATTATAATTAGTCAGTTGAATGCTGACCGTTGCTTTGTTTGTCACCCCCTAGGGTGGATGTCTATATGTAGATGTTGCCCTTGAAGCTGCGGAAATGGATTGAGAGGCCTGAAGCCCTTGATGTTGCTGTTAGGCCCTCAAATGATGTGCGAAGCTTTGGATTTCATGTGTGGCCGGCCTGTGTGTCGATGTATAAAGTCGTATGTTTGTAAAGAGAAACTTATAATGTCTTAAGGCCGTGAGCGGTGTGCTTGTTAACATTCCTGGTCTTGTATATAAATGAGTTATTTATATAGTAGTGGACATTCATGGATTGAGTTCATATAACTTGTAAGATTCCGCTAGAATGCTCTGAGTTAGGATGCGTGGTATTTGGTATTAACCTGTGACCTTGCCGTCTGTTTGTGGCATATAATGTGGGGCCCCGGCCGGACCTTCTATTATATGTTATTTAACGGGTTGGGTTGTTACGTTTTGGTATCAGAGGCCCTCTCTGTTTTTTGCTTTCGAATTCGTGGCCGAATTCTTTTTTCGGGTGGCGAGCACGTGTACGTGCGAACCGTTTGAACATAATTAAACTCAAGAATGTCCACTACGAATGTGCGTGTGTGTATTCGGTCGGTTTACCGTTTTGGATTGGAGGTTGATTATTGATATCTTGTTCACATGTAGGTGACAAGAAGTGGAGTTGGGTAGTCTGAGCCCCAACATTCGGATAAGAGTGTGGCACCAGCCGAGGTGCCCACACCTCCTCCTTCTGCGGAAACTGTACGCCTAGTTGCGGAGGCGGTATTTGCCATGCTTCAAGCACAACCTGTTTGGCAGGCAAGGCCTGTCGTGGAGCCAGTTCCGGTTGGTGTAAGGCAAGAGCGGGTGGAAGCTCGAGTGGATGAGCGAGCGACTGACGAGCAATTGAAGCGATTTATGGATTTTCATCCACCTACGTTTGTCGGGCGCATTCCCCAACGCAGGCGGAATATTGGCTTGCAAGAGTGAAGAGGATCTTGACAGCGCTCAGGATTGATGAGGGGCAGAGAGTGACGTTAGCCACTTTCTTACTAGAAGGAGAGGCGAGACTGTGGTGGGATGACGCCGAGATGCACCAGTTGGCAGGCAGAGGCCTGGGAGAGAATTCGATGGACGAATTCTCCAGGTTGTTTTGGGCAAAATATTTGCCAGTATCGCAGAGAATTGCGATGGAGATCAAATTTCAACGTCTGGTGCAGGGTAAGAAGACTGTGGATGACTACCTGCATGAATTTACCAGTCTGGGATGTTATGCAGGGTCGACTCTTGTGGAAGAAGCGCGGAAGACAAACAGATTTTATGAGGGACTCCGAGATGAGTTGAGATTGGCGCTTCCGAGTTCAGTGAACCAAGGCTTCCAAACCTTAGTAGATACAGCCTATGCGCTGGAAAAAGATTTGAAACGAGTACATAACAATAAGAACTTGGCGGCGGATAAGTCGGAGTTTAAAGTCCCGCAGTCCGAACAGTCGGAGTTCAGGAAACGGGATAAGAAGAGGTTCAAGCCTGCTGAACAAACGTCTTCGGATGTTGCTTCGGGCACGACGTTTGGTCATGGACGTGTTGATTCGCGTACCTATTTCATTTGTGGAAAGCCGGGGCTTATTGCCTGTTACCGTTGGAAAGGCCCTTCAAAGAATGAGCAAAAGCCAGGTGTGTCCTATGAGGAGAAGGATAAGGCAGTGGCGGAATCATCTGCATCCCGGGCGCAACCGCGAGTGTACAATCTCAGAGTGTAGGAGCTGCAAAGCTCACATTATGACGTGCAACAGCGTCGATTGTTTAACCTGGAGTTGCAGGAGGCTGTTAAAAAGCTGCTTAGAGATGCAGAGGAGCGAAAATAAAGTGGAGGGTATACTTTATTGCTTTTTGTTGTACCTTGTTTCTTGTATGTATATGTGTTGATGAAAACACTTTTGTTGGTGCGAGAACGTAGGGAGCGTAACCCCGGACGATTGTGTGTATTTGTATCAAGGAATTATTGTATTTTTGGATATGTTATGCTAAATTTTGAGACAAAATTTCTCTAAGGAGGGGAGGATTGTAACACCCCAAAACCCTTAAGTCCCAAAAATGGGTTCACGCCGAGTGACACGACCTGGGACACAGGCGTGTCCCAGTGCGTGTTGAGTGCACATGGCCTGGGACACGGGCGTGTCCTAAGGCGTGTTCTATTTTCGTAGGCATCGACTCGAGCTCTCAAGAACTTATCGTCGAGAGGCAACACGGACTGGGACACGGGCGTGTCCCAGGGCGTGTCCCAGGGCGTGTCTTGCACGGGTGAATTCTGGAGTGGCGTTGAGTGGCATTGAGTGGAGTGGAGTTGAGTGTTGTTGAGTGTGTTACATGGCCTGTGACACGGGCATATCATAGGGGCGTGTTAAGCACACGGCAAATGACACGGGCGTGTGCCTTAGCCGTGTCCTTCTCGGGTGTTTCAGCCTTTTGTTGATGAGGTGACACGGCCATCCACACTACCGTGTACTGGTTGACACGGGCGTGTCAGGGAGTGACACGGTCATGTCGTGGCTCGTGTTCTGTTCCAGATTGAGTCAGTTCCTAAACCGCTCAAGGGACACGGCCTGTGAAACGGGCGTGTCACAAGCCATGTGAGCTCTATTTAGGGTCTTTTCCAAGCAATCGAGGTCGTTCGTTCCCTTCCATTTAGATACTGTGGTTGCAGATCATCCTTGCTCTTATAAGGCCGAGAATAGAGATGGATATCTCATTCTCATCTTAGCCTTTCTCTTTCTAAGTGAAGAGAGAGAGAAGAGCAAGGAAGGAAGAAGGAGAAGCTTTCCGATCGCCGGTGGAGCTTCAGCAGTCCGTTTCGAGAGCCGAGTGCAGCGTTGTGGAGGCAAGGCCGCCGCGGTGGTTTCCATCCGGCTAGTGTTCCATGGCGCTGAAGCGATCGTCAAGGGTAATGGTATTTCTTCCTTGGGCAGGTGAAGCTCTTTATTTATGCATGTATATCTGTGGAATCCTCCATCAAAAGATGGAAGAGCGTAAGTGATTCCAGTGGTTGAGTCTGCATATAGAGCCGGAACTGCATAGTATGGCATAGGCATGCTATGTGAATCCCATCTGGATGGATGTTTGGATTGGTGATGCTGCGAACCGGAGAAGACTCCGTGTATACATCGATTACCTTACCGAAATGGTGAGGACGATTATGATGAGCTTAGTCTAGCTCCTTTGATTGTATGCTCGGCGTGAGATATATTGATGGAATGGACAGCGGCACGATGTGCTGGTGTTGAGGAGGAATGTGAGAACCTCTGAGTGGGTAGGACAACCACCAAGTTCACGTATCGGATTGGTCGTAAGCGAACACCTCTAAGTGGATGGGTATGAGAGGTCGTCAACAGGGGTTTGGTGGCTGATTCCCATAGCCAAGAAGTTAAGAACCTCTGAGTGGGCGGGCCACCCAACAAGTTCCATGGTATGATCAGGTGAGCGGTCGATTGGTAGCAATGCAGCGGGGCGATTTCCCTAGGCTTGTTACACTACGTGGGTAGGTCGACTGATAGTGCTCACAATTTGTTAAGAGGTGCGTGCCTCTTAGTGGACGGGTGCAGGAGGTCTTCAATAGGGGTTTGGAGGCTTAGGCCCGGCCAACAAGTATACACCTCAAATTGGTGGTGGAACCATAAGGATCTTGGTACACCGTAAGCGTGCCCTGAGTGCACGGAACGTCTGGCACTAAGGCCGACGTTTGTGATGATATTGTGTATTGTATATATATGTATTAAGATTACATGCTGGGAAGGAACCACTGCCCCGGGTAAGGGGTAGGGTCATTGTAATTGGTCAGGTGAATGCTGACCGTTGCTTTGTTTGTCACCCCCTGGGGTGGATGTCTATATGCAGGTGCTGCCCTTGAAGCTGCGGAAATGGATTGAGCGGGCTAAAGCCCTTGCTGTTGCTATTAGTCCCTCGAAGGTCCTGCGAAGCTTTGTATTTCATGTGTGGCCGGCCTGCGTGCCGATTTATGAAGTCGTATATTTGTAAAGAGAAACTTGTAAGGCCTTAAGTCCATGAGCGGTGTGCTTGTTAACATTCCAGGTCTTTTTTATAAATGAGTTATTTATATAGTAGTGTACATTCATGGATTGAGTTCGTATAACTTGTAAGCTTCCACTAGAATGCTCTGAGTTAGTATGCGTGGTATTTGGTATTAACCTGTGACCTCGCTGTCAGTTTGTGGAATATAATGTGGGGCCCCGGCCGGACCTTCTATTATATGTTATTTAACGGGTCGGGTTGTTACAATGTGCATGCTTATTTGGGCTCAAGCTGACTTTTAGTACCGCCTCCACTCATAGACCGACGGACAGACTGAGCGGACCATCCAGACCGTGGAGGATCTACTCCGTCTATGCATTCTGGATACGGGGAAGCCTTGGGAGAGGCTGCTGCCATTGATTGAATTTTCCTACAATAACAGCCACCAGGCTAGCATCGGGATGGCACCATATGAGGCACTTTATGGGAGGAAGTGTCAGACACCGCTGTCTTGGGTTCAGGAAGTGGACACAAAGGCTCTTGGCTCTGATTTTGTGGAGGATACGGAGACTCAGGTTCGTTTGATCAGGGATCGAATGCTAGAGTCCCAGAGCAGGCAGGCGAAGTATTATGAAGCTCGGCACCGGAAGGTGGAGTTCAAGGTAGGGGGCGAGTATTTTTGAAGATACGTCTGATGCATGGTGTCTCTTGGGTGCGGAGGCACAAGAAGCTCAGTCCTCGTTATATGGGGTCATACGTGATTCTGGAGCGGATCGGTACCTTGGCTTATAGACTGCAGCTTCCGCCAGAGTTGAGTTCCCTGCACGATGTCTTCCATGTCTCTTCCTTGCGAAGAGCTCTCCTTCGGCCAGAGCAGCACATTACTACTACAGCTGGTCCGATAGCACCAGACAGATCTGTTCGATTGGAGCTGATCCAAATTGATGACACGGCAATCCGAGTGTTGCGAAAGAAGAAGGTCCCTCTCTTGAAGGTATTGTGGTCCAACCATGGATGGGAGGAGCACACCTGGGAGCAGGGGATCTAATGTTTGAGAGACACCCGAAGCTGTTTACTTCAAATATGCTGTAATTTATGTTTTTAAAATTACTCAAATTGTTACAAATAAAATCCCACAGACCCAAACTTGAATTTCGGGGACGAAATTATTTTTTTATTTATTGGGAATTATAACATCCCATGTTACTCCTAGACCCCTTAACTTAGATTGGGTTAGGCATGGTGTGGATGATAGGGAATTTATCTAGGTTTGACCATAGGGAGTGGGTTGTAGCCATGTGGGGCCCATTAAGGGGCCAAAGCCAAACTAGGTCAACCTAGCCTAAATAGGAACCCTAGCCATACCATGATCCCACCATATTGCCCTAACCCCTACAATAATCTAAGTGGACCCTAGGGCATGTCACTAGGTCAACCCTTTGACCCTAGTTGACCAAAGTCAACCTTAGCCCTAATTTGGTCAAACTCATACCTATAGGCCCAATTAGCCTAAGTATGGCACCCCCTTGACCCAACCCAAGTTGGGTGGTGCCATTAGGACCATGACCATCAAGTGGGGCCAGCCCACTCATCATGTTGACCAAGTCAACCCTAAAAGTCAAACTTGGTCAACATAAGGCCTATAGGAGGGAGAAATGAACCCAAGCCTCATCCTTTGGGCTAATCCCACCAAGCATGGCCCATTATCAGCCCAAGGAGTTAAAGACCAGCCCTACCCCTCTGAAATAGGAGAGAGAATACATGCATGGGGCATTTTGGAGAAACCACCCAAAAAGAGGAGAGAAAGAGGTGAAATTAAGAGGAGGAGGCCATATGGCTCCTTCTCTTCAGCAATGACTTGCTGGCAGACCCCCTTTAGAGCTATTAGGAGGAGGTGAGAAGCTGATGGCCACTTTGCATAAGGGTGATATAACCAAAGCTCCAAACCGATCTTGCCTTGGTTGTATCTCCCCATATACCCCCTCTCACCCAAAGATATTTATTCCATTAGCTTCAGAGGGAAAAGGAGAGTAGAAATCGAGTGCTGGAGGTGGACATTTGGTGGAGAATCCATAAACCTGAGAGGAGCCACCGGAGCAAGGTCGGGAATGGCCACCCGCCTCCATCCTTGCCGCCAGCCACCAACACAGGTTCGTTTCACCGCCCCTCTACCCGTACTAGAATCCTAGATCAACTAGGGGAGATATCGGGCTCAATTGAGCCCGATGCCATGTGAGAAATGGGAGATTTTTCCAAGTTTTTCATCCCGCTCGGGATCGCCGGAGGAGCTGCCTCCCGCTGCCTCACCGCCGGGAAAACTCGGCCACCACCTCCGTGAAGGTGATGGCACCGTTGGCCGGGGGTGGCGCCGCCTCAGGTGGCCGGAAATGGCCCCGCAATATTTCCCAAGTCGGCTTGATCTCAGCCCTCCATCCATTGGGTAAGATAACCGGATGTCATCTAATCCGCTTTAAGATTCGTGCAAACAATTAATTAATTCTGTATTAATTCAAATGATATGAATAGTTCTTTTTTTTGTCACAATTCAACAGTAGCTTTGCATGTTACTTTAAGGGATCTTAAAGCCATCTCTTGAAAATATAATAAATATCGAAAATGTAGCCAGTAGGGTTTGCTTGAATCTGCCACCCTTAACTTGAGTTTTGGTGTAGTGGTCTGACCTGTAGGACCATTTTCCTAGGACTGGTCTTAGGCTAGGGCAGAAAGTAAAATGGATGCCCATGCCAAACCAGAAGACCACATGGGCTCAAATTTTGGGCATAGGACTTATTTGGTCATGTCTAGCCCCTCCCCAAAAATGATAATTTTTGGGGAATTTTTTTCTATAGTTTTAGTCAAAATATGATAAATGAAATAAATGTGATTTTTGGAGTATTTCAACTCCAATGAGCCCCAAATTTTGGTGGAAAGTCCTTGGGGACATAATACGTGCATGGTAAAGTTTTCAGTACATTTGGACCACTGCATATTGGGTTAACCCACTTGCATGTGTTGGCTATATATAGCTTTGGAGTGCAAATAACAATTTTTGAAATATTGCATATTCAGCCTATTTGAAACATCCAAAAATCATGGAACTTAGTCCAGAGGTTCATTAGAATATATTTTACCCCTCATAAAGATTTTGGGATTTTTGGAAACAAGAATCCCATTCTTTAGAATTTTTTAAATAATTGAACTTTGGGAAAATAAATTTAAAAATAGATTTATTGTTGACATAAAATTTCCAAACTCTTTCAAGGTCATTATAATGTCATAATATATTCTTGAAAACTTTTAGGGCACTGTTTGAAGAACTTTGATAGGAATTATATAGGAATTACAATTTTGCCCTTAATGCACATAATTAGGAAATTAATGAAACTATTCATTATAAAATGTTGGAAAAATTTATAGTGTTGTATAAATGTATGCTTAGCCTTGTATAATTATCTCAAAAATTTTGGATGCCATAATAATTTTTAAACTAGCATAATGGTATTTTGGTAAATTAGTAAGAATTGAGTTTGGTTAGTCACTACATTATAGAAGTTGATGAAACACTGCCATTAGCCTTAAATTAATGATTCTTATACTCTGTAATTTTCCTAGAATTTTGGGTAATGTATTCCTTATACTTCATTTGGAAAATGACAATTATTTGAGTTTTATATTAATCAAGGAATAAATAGAAATATTCTAAGTAAAATTATGAATTTTGATAGACAGCAATATTTTACCATGACAAAACTCAGGAAAAATTCCTTAGGTCAGTGGGATCATCAAATATAGTACTTCATGTTTTAACTAGCCTAGGAAATTAAATAAAGGATTTAATTTAATTATTTAAATAATTTAGAAAATAGTGAAATTTATCATGCTCCACATATAGGTCCATACCATCCTATAATAAATAGATTGGGAAATATGGTCAAGGAAATTGGAAGTCATACTCCGGGGTGGTATTAAGTCATGGGTTGCGTATAGCAAAAGTAGGTTATACTGTAAGGACCACCAGGGGATAGATCAACGGTCAGGTTAAGGTTGTATTTGGAATTTAACCCTGGTTGGTAGTTATGTCCTAGTGACAAGAGTAAAAGTGCAAGCCTTTGGATAGCGACTAGGTGGAGGCTGGGGGAAGACCGTCGCTCCTCCAATAACTTCTTAAGTCATTAGGATTGCTCAAGAGTAACAATGAGAGAAAAGAGAATTCTGGGTAGATAACAACTAAAGTAAATATCCTTGAGAAAGGGAGCTTTGGGCTTCTGCCCATCGTAGTTCCTAATGCCCCCGAGAGCCCTTCACCGGGCATGCCCTGAGCAGTCCTGGGATTAACCTTAAGTCACTAAGTATAATAATCTGTAGACAAGAGTAGCCTAATAGGTTAGGCATCGTATCACCATTCTCACCCATGTAGGGTTGGAGAGATTTGTGGTAGCGTTCTCACCCGTGTAGGGTTGGAGGGATTCAGGACAGGTTTAGTCCTGTGAGCTGAAGGCTCGAGTTGAAATACTTTACATGTGCATAAAATTATATAGTGGCGGTTCATGCGGTACTGGGCCAATTATCACACCGATGGCAGTACGGTGACTCAGGCAGGTGTGAGGATTTGAGGGGCCAGTAGGTTGTTTATACTGCGGTCTGGAGGACAATCCCCAAAAACGCACACCCGACCCAACAAGACTGACAGGTAGTCAGCAATTAGTACTCAAGACTCTAGAGTGCACCTAGGATGTGTATAGAGGCGTATGGGAGGTCTAGGTTTGGTATTGTGTATACCTTCCTAGGATTGGAGACGCCCGCTCCACTACTTTCGTAGCCACATCGGCGGTACCAGAGAGTGATTCTATCTTAAAAAGCGGGAACTAAAGGTCTGTGATCTCAGAGTCGTTGTGTGTGAGTTGCACTTTCCTGTTGCATAATTTGCATCATAACATTCATTCATATTAGGACATATGCTTCATAGATCCTTATCATATAAATTAGTATGGGCTCTTTTATATGATAAGTTAAAATTCCTGGAAACCTCAACTTATAAATTTGTATGGGCATTTTTATAAGTTAAGGTACGATTTGTGATGGTAGAGTAGTGATAGTTTAGCTTTACTTTTCTGCTCTTACTACAGTTCTTTATTCACTTGTATTATACTTTTACTTCACTCATACCATGTGTTTAGTACTGCTAGAATAGAAATATACACACACTTGATAGCTAGCTTCTTACACCTGCTTTACATTTGATACCCCTTGTTGTCCTCCGCTTCGTCCTCCCGCTCGGTGCCTTGGAGTTGTGGGGAGAGGTGCGGAAGAAACAACTTAGTCTTTTGACTAACGGTCGGAGACCAACTATTTTTAGGGGCTCGAGGAGATGGAGTACCAGCACGACCAGCAGGGCTAGGTGACAGGACCTAAGGTACTAGTTCGACTACCACCTTCTCCTACTACTGCAGAGCTACTGCACGTGGGATGAGTGAGAGATGATAGTGTCTTCTGCTGTTAGATGAGAGAGAGAGATATTTATATATGATGTACAGGGCATAAGCCCTTTTTACTTTTCATCGATGTACTCTTTCTTGACTGATGCATTTTACATTTCTATATATGTGCAGTGGTTGTGGACTGTTTACTACTTTTGTTACTCATATTGCTCTAGGATATGATCGTGTTAGCCTCCAGGATCGGCGTCTTGCGGTGTCAACTAGCTCGTGTGCTAGTGTCACCGTAAGGCGACAGTTCTGGGCATAAGATTCGGGTGAGCTTCCAAATTAGGAAGTCGGATCTTACAACATTATCCCCACACATTTTTAAATTTCTGGGGATTTCAAAAATGTTGACTTATCCGTCGAGTTTGCAAGAGCCATTAATATTGTCGCTGCTATAAATATCACGGAAAGCTCGAGTTCTGTTGAAACATCCAAAATCATGGGTCGTTACTCACCAGTTCACATTTTCCAGTCCGCAATGACTGACCTCGACAGGTTTTCACCAATGTCACCTCTCGCGATGAAAAAGTCAAACCACGAATTAAGTCAAAGGGAGTAGTGAAGCACGCTACACCTGTCCGCATAATTGGTGAAACTTCCAAAGGAAAGGCACAACTTGAGGTAGTGGATAAGTAACCCGGCTCTTTAGTAGCCGCTCCTGCTGCCAATCTAGCGGATGATTCGCTAAATATGAAAATCTTCTAGAGCCCTTCCGGGACAATTATGTTGAGTATAGATTTAAATAGTGAGGTCTAGTCGAAGTCTTCAGAGTCCTACAACCGCATTCCTACTGAAAAAATATGGACTGAACCAGACTTTGGCAAGCCCGCAGGGTGAGCTAGAGAGCAGCCCGCTTCCTTTGCTCTGATCATTATTGATGCGGACTTGGTCCGTGAGGTACTTCGACTTCTCAGCTAGGCCATATTCGATATTAGGGAGAAAAAGGAAAGGTCCCAGCCAAGAGAAAAGAAGCCAGGACAGACATCACTGACCACGTGTCAAAGAAACTTCGTATGACAAAGAAAAAGAACGTCTCCGCACATACTGGAGCGATGAGCCTGTAATTCAGGCCTTAAGAGAAGGAGGTTCTTGAGTCTGATCCTGTAACTCAAGTGGCGAATATCCCGGGGAACGAAAGCTCGAAATCGCTGTTCAGCATCGCGACTGCCGAGATGATACAAAACCTCGATGGCAACAAGATTGATGAGATGAACAAGTCCCTGCTAGTATTCATCGAGTCTTCCTCTGACCTATATATGACCGAGGCCGACGTCCAGGTGTTAGGGGTTAAAGGAGGCGAAATAGCCAATATCGCCATGGAGGGGGATGAAAAGAGGAAGCTGAGGGAGAGGATTTCTATTGAGAAGGAAGCCATAAAAAAGGTATACTCATCATAGAAGACCGCAGATAAGAGGGAGGAGGATCTGCGGATTGCAGCGACGCTCTGGAAATCAAGTAAACTTAAGCTGGCTCCAAGGAAGATTAGGCGTCTGTGCCTTTATAATTCCCCTCCTCATAAATCCAAACCGTTCAAAGTCATCATAGAGACCAGATATGTCTTCAAGCTTGGCAGCATCCAAGAGAGTAAAGGCCCAGGAGGACTATAAAGACATTTTAAGCGGCTTTGATCCTGAGCGCCAGCGGTGACCTATCTTTGATAGTCGCAAAATCGTTGTTGTGATCTAGGATATTCCACACTTCGGTGGTCTTTTTTTTTGATAATTTGTATCCGCCGCAATCTGGCTGATTTCACTTCTAACTGCTTTTTTCTTCTCTAGTGCCAGGTCTATCAGATTATGTTGAATTCGGCGAGCTGCAGGATGACCTTCCTCATCCTTTTTCCACCAAGGTCATCGTCGGAGAGTCCGCCTTTGAGAAGGAAACTGTTGACCTAGATAGTAAATTATCAATTTTAGTTGAGATAGTGGAGAGGGAGAAGAAGTATTTTGCCGATCTAGAGGGGAAAAGTAATGAGAGAGAGAAAGGGCTATAGGATCATATTGCCAACATTATCGTTGTAATTTAAAGAGAGAAGAAGGAAAGAAGGCGATTTGAAGCTGATGCTAGTTTCAATAAAGAGAAATACTTGAATTTGACTATGGAGAAGAGTTAGCCGCAGGGAGAGAGCAACCTGCTACGGTTGAAGCGCCAAGACAGCCTGTGGAGCACTTGGTTTCCTTGAGCTGTATGAACTGAGAGGCTTCTCGCATGCATCAGACATTCCACACGATGCATTTTCATCTACAGCAGCGATATGGCATGATCCTACAAAGCAGTGATCAGGTTGCCCACATGTGTTTAGATAAGGTGGAGCGGCCTGAGAACCCTAACCGCTGAGGTCATCGAGACCGCGATAAGCTTTAATTCTTTGTAATTATGTGAATGTTCGTTTTTTGTGTATGAACAATCCTACTTGATTTGATTATTCTGTGAACTAGTTTATGACCTGCGATTTGTGCGAATTTAGTTTTCTATCTGCTTTCTTTGTTATGATGGATTCTGTGATCTGTGACCTTTATCCGCAGGTTATTTGCTAAAAATTTATTTTGCGGATTCTTTGGACTGAAGTATCATAACTTGCGGACTGACTGTTTATTTTCAGGTCTCATTTTTCTACAAATAGACTTCCATTCCTAGCTCTATACAGGAAATGCACCAACAGCAGAAGTCCCTGCGGCCTACAAAATTGATATCCACGCGAACTGATGTTGTTGTTTCCTTTCATGCTGTCGATCACAAAAAATGCAAGTTGTCAGAGGAGGATCTAAATGAATTTGTTACTAAATACATGGACAACTCTCCAGTCCAAGTTCGCTTCCTCCCAAACAAGGTTCATAACTAGTCTTCTAGCTGCCTTATTTTCGAAGGACACCTGGGATTCGAACATACCTATCTGTAAGAGCGTGCAGATAGCGAGTTCCGGAGTGTCAAGCTCTCTGATATGGAGGAAAGAATCATTGTCTTCCTGAAGGGAGCCAGGTTGGACATCATCGATCACTACCTTCCACAGCTGCTGAGATTGAGCATTGTAGCTCACCAGGAAAGTGAGTAAATACTGCAAATTTAATTTGTATCCATATTAACCTTATAACCATCTCGCTAACCATGGTTATCTTCTCAGCCACACTGAATGTTCCAGCAAACCTTCCGCAAACTCCTAGAAGGCCATCCCTCACTCAAGTGGAGAGGAAGAAGGAGATCGCAAGGAAGAGAGAGAGGAAAATTATCCTGCAGCGGACTAATCTTCTTCTTAGACCTTCGACCTCCACGACTTCGGAGTGAACTAGGACTTATGTGGAAACTGAATGATGCTATGACACAGGAAGAACAAGAATGTCCGCGTTTCTATAGCACTTCCCTCCAGGAAGTCCGAAAAGCTTACTCTCTACGCCCATATTGCGAGCACAGCGATGTACGGGAAGAAGAATCTTCGTGAGCTCAAGAAGGTTCCTACTGTCGACCTCCCCTACCTAGCCGTGAAAGCCCATGCGAATAGCTTGATAACAAGCCATTTCATGGGTTATGCTTTGAAAGGGATGGCAAAGGAAAACGACAAACTCTGTGAGAGAAATAAGCGACTCAGCGCTGAGGTCGCACTTCTAAAAGAAAAGGAGTCGGTAATGATCTTTACTCATTATTACTTGAAGTTATATCCGCTTTCTCTAATTTTGTCTTTTGTAGATGTGCTAAGAGATCGAAAATCCGACCTTCCAAGATGTAATGATGCCTTTTGTCAAGGAATGCGCCGAGGTCGCAGTCCGCCATTTTATCAAGCTTGGATACGCAAAGGAGGGCGTCATAGACGTTCCCATTGTCGAGCTCTTCCCCGAGATGAAAAGGAAAGTCACTACAATAGAACGCGCGACCCAGGTCAAAGTTGTGACTAGCGAGGAGGAAGAAGAGGCAGACACCGAAGTGGTTGAAGAGGAGGGTGAGCATGGATTCTAAGAAGTCCTAGGTGATTGCTCGAACGATGCTAGTCAGGCGGTTAAAACTCCTGAGTCCACATTAAAAGGTATGAGTTATAATGATACATCAAGCGAGTCCACGGACAGTGAAAGTGATGACAGTGGGAAAACCTCAGAGGGTTATTCACCATCAGAAGATAATCCCGAAATTCCAGTTCCTACGATAAAAGAGCTGAAACCTTCTGACGAAATGTTTTATATTTTTCTTTTTTGAAAAGGCTCGGCGTTACCTTTTGTAAGCCGCGCGAGTTCGCAAGTAAGATTTTTTGAAAGGATACTCTTTAGTTCGCGACTCTTGTTTCACTTTATAACATTACCATATTATGTAGTCCGCCCGCATTCTTTGAGAATCTATTTTGAGCTTATAACTTAAATCGTGAATGGTTCGTAGTACTCTCTTTATAACGACTGATCCTTAGATAAGAAATTCACTTGAGGGAAAGATAGTTTGTGCTACTCAGGGCACGGGAGTTAAGAGAACCAGAGCACGCAAATAAAGGAAACCAAAGACCGAAGTGCGCGAATAAAGAACGTAATCAAAAATCAAAGCACGCGAGTTAATTGATCAAGATCTAGAATCATCTTATTTGCCTGCTTATAGCTTTGTCGAATGTCAGCTTAAGCGAGTAGGAAAGTGTATCCGCGATTGAAAGATAATTCGGCATTAGATTTTAACACATATCTTGAACGAATTTAATTATGAGTCAGGCCGCATACATGGGCTGAATAGATTGCAGGCCACACAATTATAACCATAGATATTTTCTACAGACTCGCCAACCATATCCATTTGATAAATGCTATTTATGAATCATTTCCGGATAATGAATATTGTCCACGTTTAGGTCATATTGCTCAAGGCGATCAATGAAATTCTGCTCGAAATATAAAAGAAGCGGCATGTGCGGATATAAATTACGAGTTGTGCGGATACAAAAGAAGTAGCCTGGATAAATATTCCGAGCTGTGGAGACTCTTAAGTGACCGAGTGGAAAGGCGCGCACAAGGCTGTATTACTTTCCATATAAGGTCACAAAAAGCTGCAAACTTAATCAGATTGATCCCGTGTTTTGAGAAACCAAATAATGATGACCTACAATGAGTGGGAAGAGTAATAGACTTAGGTGACCTAGTGGGTAGGTGTACACATGGCTGCACTGCTTTCCTAAGCAAGGTCACCGAAGCTGTAAACTCAAACAACTGATAGAAATTGGATACACTACTCTATTACCTAAGGATACAGCCAGGGTGATCAACTGGGCAGGTGCGCGCAAGGCTTCATTGCTTTCCTCAGAGAGATCAACCTGGTTGTGGGTTTCCTGCAGGCACTACTCGAGAGTATCAAGGAGTGTTTGAGGGTTGTAGACTAAGATGATCAATTTAGTAGGTGTGCGCAAGAATGCATTACTTTCCTCAGAGAGATCATCAAATCTATAATAATATCCCTTATGATTCAGGGTAGAGCTAACACCCACCTTGTCCCTCCAAAATATAGAGGTGGGATTAAATACTAGCTGGGATCCATAACCAGAAGTCCACTGCACAAGAATTTGCAAGCTCCCACTACACGATGCGAAATCTCCTTGCAACACGTGATCGTCGTTGTGTTATGTAAATGACAACGAATCTGGTGGGGGTTTAAGCTGGACCCAGTGATGTCTCCTTATCCAGTGATCCTTAATCTTTAGTTGAAGATAGAGAAGAAAATTGGCATGCCAAAGAAAAGTGTTAGTATGAAAATTTCTCGTTGAAATAATTGTTAAAACATACAAGTAATGAGAAAACATAGTTTTAAGAGTAAAAAGGCTTTAAATCATCTCCGCTCCATGTGTGAGACATGTCTTTTCTTTCATATGTTTGCATTCGATATGCTCTATTCTTCAGAACTTCTTTAATAATGAATGGTACATCCCGGTTTGGATTTAGCTTTCCTACTAAACATGCTCATGCAGTTGCATCAACCTTTTTCAGAACTAGGTCCCACACTAAAAATTGTTTGACCCTGATATTTTTATCAATGAATCTGGCCACCCTTTGTTTAACTTCTTCATATCTGATAGAGGCTTCATCCTGAATCTCTTCAATCTGATCCAGACTATATTTCATCTTCTTGTTGTTCATCTCAAGCTAATCTTTCCAACTTTGCCTGGCAAGCAAGGCCCTTGGAGTCGGGACTTCAAACTCTACATGGATGATATCCTCCGAGCCTTAAGAGAGTAAGGGTGCAAGTTAAGATGAGCCGGCTCATGAGCTCGATGAGCCGGCTCGAAAAAAGCTCGACTCGAGCTCAAGATAGTTTAGCTCGAGCTTGACAATCTCGAGCTTGATTTCCAACTCGAGCTCAAGCTCACCTGCTCTT
The DNA here is from genome assembly GCA_039513925.1 of Platanthera zijinensis. NCBI lineage: Eukaryota > Viridiplantae > Streptophyta > Magnoliopsida > Asparagales > Orchidaceae > Platanthera > Platanthera zijinensis. The sequence goes on along the minus strand of CM077078.1, from coordinate 2,048,840 downwards.
GTTCATGAGCTCGCGAGGTGGCTCACGAGCTTTTTCTTCACTTTTTTTAAAAATATATAAATAATTATAAATAAAAATAGTTAATGAGCTGAAAAGCTCGCAAGCAGCTTGAGCTCAACTCGAACTCGTAAGCTCGAAAGCTCGAGCTCGAGCTCAATTTATTGGTCTCGAGCTCGAGCTTGATCCATGCAAAATGAGCACATCGAGCTCGAGCTTTAGCTCGAGCTCGAGCTCAAAATATTTAACTCGAGCTCGAGCTCGAGCTTGGGAATTTTGCCAAGCTCGACTCGAGCTGGACTCATTTACACCCCTAAGAGAGTTTGAAGGGCATTTCTCTAGTGGAAGATGACGGTGTCGTTCTCAGGGTCTACAGAACTGAGGGGAGCTCATCTGCCCAACTGCATTTAAAATTTTGCACCTTCTTCTTTAGTAGGTTGAGTATATGTTTGTTAGCTGCCTCAACTTGGCCATTGCTTCTGGCATGGTGAACTGATGAGAATCGTAGTTTCATGCCCATCTGCTTGCAGAAACTAATCATTTCTTCGTTGTTGAACTGTGGCCCATTATCTGTGATTATCGCCATTAGGACTCCATACCTGCAAATTATTTCCCCCCAAACAAAGTTATTCACAATCTAGGTTATGGTTCTTGACAAAGGCTTTGCCTCGATCAACTTACTGAAGTAATCAATCATTACTAAAATAAAATGTCACTGCCCGCTTGCCATTGGAAAAGGTCTTAGGAGATCCATTCCCCCAACTACAAAGGAAGAAGGTGTTTCAATTGATTCGAGTTGTTGAGCTGGCTTAAGATGAAGCGGGGCAAACTTCTGGCATTGAACACATCTCTTCGCATAGGATTCAGAATCTTTCTTCATTATAGGCCAAAAGTATTCTTGTCGCAGTATTCTTCTTTCCAAAGTTCTTGCTCTTGAATAGCTACCACATTCCCAAGAGTGAACTTTTTTTGAGCACAACTGAAATCTCTTCCTCGGATATGCACCAAGAAAATGGTGAGAGAAAGGTATTTCTATAGAGAATCCCTGAGATGAGATAATAATTTGCGGCTTTAATCCTGAGTCTCCTCTTGTCTTTCACTGTCGGACGGAATTCTGTGTTTGAGAGATACAAAATGAAAGGATCCATCTATGAGGTATGCTGATAAACCCGCATCAACTCTCCTCCCTCAATTGCTGGATGAAAGAGCTCTGAGTTCATCCCTCCAGATGGAATACCAAACTTTGATAGCTCGTATACCTCCACATTCTGTATTCTTGAGATATGCTCAATGGTGAAGCTTTTGAATCTTCGGATTTCTGCCTTGAAAAGTACTAAGTATTTTTTTCAAGATTGGTTCCCTGGTTTCAAAATTACCGAGTACTTACGATGCCATCACTAAAGAGTCTGTTTTAACATGTGCATTATCAATCCCCAACTCCTCAACAATTCTCAAGCTGGCCAAGAGTGCTTCATATTCTAATTGGTTATTTGTCATTTGAAAAGAAATTTTTACAGCTTGCTCCAACTTGATTCCATTCGGGTTGATGAGAATTATTCCTTCCCCTGAGGAGTTTCTGCCTGAAGATCCATCCACATAGATCGTCCAAGCTAAAGGAGACCGCTCTGCCAGATCAGTACCTGGCTTAGTTATATCCACCAAAAAATTAGCAAACACATGTTCCTTGATAGCTGTCCTGGACACATAGGAGATTTCAAATTTGCTAAGCTCGATCGCCCACTTGGCTAGTCTTCCCGAAAGTTCTGGCTTTTCTAGGACTCTTTTTAATGGTTGATCAGTAATAACCTGAATTGAGTGCGCCTGGAAGTATGGTCGTCTTCTTCGAGCAGACATTACTAATGTCAAAGCCAGTTTCTCAAGAATTGGATATCTTGTTTCGTCATTGTTTAGAATGTGGCTCACGTAGTATACTGGATACTTCCTTCATCATTCTTCTCGGACTAGAACTGATCTAACTGCTTTTGGGCCAACTCAAAGGTATATGTACAACATTTCTCCTGCTCAAGGACTCTGGAGCAGAGGGGTTGATGTGAGTTGTCTCTTGAAATGCTCGAAAGCTTCAACACATTCTTTGGTCCATTCAAATTTTGATGCACCTCAAAGGGTTTTCAAAAAGGAAGCGCTTTTATCCCCTACTCTGGAGATAAATCTCCCTAGGCCTCCTAGCCTTCCACCCAACTACTGAACCTCCTTAGGGGAGTGAGGGGGTGCCATATTTAAAATTGCCATTACTTTGTCGGGATTTGTAGCAAGTCCTTCAGGAGTAAGGAGATGGCAAAGAAATTTCCCCTTACTCTACCCGAAGACACATTTCAACGGGTTCAGTCTCATGTTAAACCTCCACAGAGTAGAGACCATCTATGCGAGGTCTTGCAGGTGCAATGCAAAGGTTTTAATTTTTATGAGGAGATCATCGACATAAACTTCAAGATTTCTCCCTTTTTGTTCTTTAAAAACAAAATCCATCATACGTTGATATGTGGTACCTACATTTTTTTAGCCCGAAAGGCATCACGAGATGATAATAACAACCATCGTTTGTGATGATGGACGTATGTGGAACATCAGGCATATGCATTCTAATCTAGTGGTAACAAAAAAATGCATCTAAAAAGCTTATACGAGGATACCCCACTGCGGAATCTACTAAAGAATCTATCCGAGGAAAGGGATAACAATCTTAGGACATGCTTTATTTAGTTTGGTAAAGTCAACACACATTCGCCACTTTCCTCTTTGTTTTTTAACCATTACAATATTCGAGATCAAGGCAGGATATTGGATTTCACGAATAAAATTGGCCTTGAGGAGCTTGGCAACCTCTTCTTTGATGGCCTCTGCTTATTTGGTTGCCACCTCCCTCTTTTTCTCCTGGACAACTTTGAAATAAGAAGTTACGATGTTGAGGTGGTGGAAAGCAATATCTTTGCCTACCCCAGGCATGTCCTCTGCTGACCAAGTGAAGACATCCAAGTTCTTCAGCAGGCAAATGATCAACTCTGCTTTCTCTTCTTTGGGCTGCTCTGAGTTGATGGAGTGTTTCCTCTCCTCTCCTTCTGTAATAGGAAATCCTTGAGTTGCCAGGGCAGGCTCCAGATTGGTTTCTTCTTGGGCTCCCTCCTCTGGATCCTCATCTACTTCTGTAAGAGCTGCACCTGAAACTACTGGAGGCGGGACTCGCTCGGTCTTGTTGACCGCCTTGACATAACAGTCCTAATCCATCCTCATATCACTTTTGATCCGGTATTGCTTATTCTCTACTGTGAATTTGATCGCAATGGGATAGGTTGAGAACACTGATCTGTACTCATTGAGGAGGGGCCTCCCGAAGATGGAGTAGTAGATACTTGGCGCGTCAACTACCACGAATGGAATGTGTTTTATAACTCCTCTAAGTGTTACTAAGAGTGAAACACTCCCCAAAACTTCTTTCTTTTTGCCGGAGAAGCCATAGTGTGGCCCTTCAGTGGAAATCAAAGGCTTTCCAGTCTTCAGGGCCTCATAGGTTTCCTTAAAAATGAGATTACCGAACTACAAGTATCAATCAAAATTCTCCTTACAGTGTAGTTTTTGATATTGTCTTTGATCACCATCGCATCATTGAAGGGGTTAGCTGTCTGCGAAAGGTCTTCTGGGCCAAAGGTGAAAATCCCTCTTGGCAGAGCAGAAGTAGAGGTAGTGGCCATCTCATGCTGATCTCTAACCATAGAAGATTTCCAAGTTAATTCTGCCTTTGCCCCTCTATGGATGCAGAAGAGCTCCCTGAGAGTTCCTTCATTGTCGGCATCGACGCACTCTCCTCCAAAGCTAATGCTGTCGAGATAGCCGGCATCCTCCACTTCCTCACATTCCCAAAAAACTTCTTTCACCTCTTTGACCTTTGAAGTGGACGGTTTTGCTAGAGCCTCCTTTTGGCCAAAATCCTTCATTTTCCCTGATGCAAAAAACCATTCCACCAGCTGACGAAGGGATCTGTAATTCTCATTATGATGTCCCTTCTCACTATGGAAGTCGTAATAAATCTCAGAGCTTCGGGGCTTCCCCTCCGCTCTCTGAAATCCTTTCTTGAACTCTTGCTTCTTCTGCAGAATTTTGATGAACTCATCATTTGTTAGGCCCATTATTGCGAGCTCATCTATGGGATTACTGCTCTTTTGACTATCTAAGCCAGAATCATCCCAGACCTGAAGAACTGGTAGAACTTGAGGACCTACTAGATCGAGTGTGGCGGCCAACGACTGTTTCTAATCATTAAACTGTTGATGTCCCTGATATGGTCGCTTATGATGAAAATTCCATCCCCTTTGAATAGGGGGCTGATACTCTTGATGTTGATGTATGAAATGCACCTCGAGGGTCCTTTATAGAGAAAAGAGGACAGAGAGACTGCAAGAAGAAGTCTACAAGCAGTTAGAGATGAGAAAGAGTCAAAGGCACTGATCGCGACAACACCAGACTTTATCCGTTGCGGCAAATTCCACTTTTGTGGCGGGCTTTCCCTTGATTAAATGAACACGGTTACAAGGAAAAAAGAAAAGATACGAAACTATGTAAGCAGCAGTCCACAAAGCCTGAGAATTAAGTCCGCAGACTTTTACAAGGGGGCTACGGGATTTGAGTCAGTCTGCTTTGGGAGTGCCACTCCCCCCTATTTATAGGCTCGAGGGCCTGCCCAAATGGGTAGAGCTAAAAGAACCGCCTGCCATGGGTACAGGAGAACCGGCAGTGGTGATGGGATATAAAAGAAGAGGCGAGATCGAGAGTCCTCCAGGGAGGGGGCAAACTTATCCTTACGGACTGGAGCCTCGATTGATCTGCCGCTGATAGGTGGCGACCTAGGCAGACTGATATTTATGTCCGCCGATACCGATGTGACCTCCTCAACACGATGTCGTAATGTGCTGCAAGCCTGCACGACCTCAATTTTGATGTCGTGTCAACCTGCCAATTGAATTGCGAAAGCCTTGCAGACTCTGGGGTTAATATTATCCCCGCACATTTTCAAATTCCTAAGAATTTTGAAAATGTTGTCTTATCTACAAAGTCCGCACCTTCCTTGAATGCTGTCACTACTATAAATACCCTGGGGTGGCCCATTCTTATTAAAACTTCCGGAATCACAGGTCTCTTCTCACCACTTGCGGTTAACATTTTTCAATCCATAATGTTTGGCCTTGGAAAACTTTTCACCAACGTCACTTCTCGCGCCGAAAAAATTACACCCCGGATAAAGATGAAAGGATTGGTGAAGCGGGCTACACCTATCCGCATAATGGGCAAATCCTCCAAAGGAAAATCGCAACCCGAGGTGGCAGATAAGCAATCTACCCCCTAGTAGCTGCTCGTGCAACCTCGCTAGCAGACAATCCGTCAGGCATGTATATTTTACTGAGTCCTTCCGGGACAATCATGCTGAGAATAGATTTGGATTGCGATGTCCAGTCAAAAACTTCTGAACCCACCAATCACCCTCCAGCCGAGAAGACTGAAAAGCCTTCCATAGATGCGCGGACTGCACCAGACGTAGGTCAGCGTAAGGAGCGGACTGAGGAGCAACCCGACATCTCCCTTGCCTTGACCAATGTTTATGCGGGCTCGATTCCCGAAGGGCTCTGACTCCTTATCCAGGCTGCATCTGATATAAAGGAGCAGAAAGGAAAAGAGCTGGCTAAGAGGAAAGGGACCAAGCCAGACATTGCTAATCGTGTATCGAAAAAACTTTAGGTAATCAAGGAGAAGATCTTCTCCGTATGCACTAGAGTCGCGGGCCTACAATTCAGGCATGAGAGAAAGAAGTTCCTGAGACCGATCTCATAACTCCAGGGGTGAACATCTCGTGGAGCGAGAGTTTGCATTCCCTAGTTAGAATCTCGACTGATGAGATGTTCCAAAACCTTAATGGAGACAAGATCGCCAAGATGAGCCAATCCCTCCTAAAGATTATTACGTCCGCCTCTGATCTACCCACGACTGAGGATGAAGTTCAGGTGTTGTGGGTTAAGGGTATCGAGGCCGCCATTTCCACTAAGGAGGGAGAGGAAAAGAAGAAACTGAGGGAGAGGATTGTTGCTAAGAAAGAGGCCAAGGACAAAGCGAACTCAGCACAAAATGCGGATATAATGGAGGAGGATTTATGGAATACAACATTGCTCTAGAAATCAGGTAAACTTAAGCTGGCTCCAAGGAAGATTAAGCATCCATGTCTTTATCAATCCCCTCCTCGCAAATCAAAACCGGTCAATGTTATTACGAGACCGAGGATATTGTTTTGTCTTCAAGCTTGGCGGCCTCAAAAGAGAGTGAAGGCCCATGCAGACTTCCTCTTAAGCGCCTTGGATTCCGAGCGCCAACGACGACCTATTTTTGATAATTGCCAAATTGTTGTTGTGATCCATGATACCCCACATTTCAGTGGTCTTTTTCTTTGATAATTTGTATTCGCTGCGATTTTGCTGATCTCACTTCTAACTGCTTTTTTTCTTCAGCGCCAGATCCATCGGACACGATCGAATCCGACGAGCAGAAGGATGATCCTCCTCCATCTAATTCCAAGGTCGCTGCTGAAGATTCCGCATTCGAGAAGACAACTACTGACCTAAATAATAAATTGTCAATGTTAGTTGAAATAGTGGAGCGAGAGAATAAAGCCTTTGCTTATTTAGAGTTGAAAAGAAAAGAAAATGTGAAAGCATTGCAAGATCAGATCGCCAGCATTGCCACCATACTTGAAAGAGAGAAGAAAGAGAGACGGCGTTCTAAAGATTTTCCTTGATTTTATAAGGAGAAACACTTGAATTTGACACGGGAGAAGAGCCGGCGAGCTGCTGAAGAAGCTGCTGATAGGATGCAATTCCCAGATTGTGTGTCCGACAAATCCTCGAGTCAAGTAACAAGAAGAGAGCATCCTGCTATGGCTGATGCACTGAGGCTACTTGTGGGGCATCTGGTTCCTTTGAGTCGTGTGAGCCAGAAGGCTTCTCACATGCATTGGACTTTCCACGCAATGCATTTCCATCTACATAAGTTTTATGGCATGATCCTACAAGGCAGCGATCAGGTCGCTCACTTGTGTGTAGATCCGGCTGAGCGTCCGTTTGAGTGTCCTGAAAACCCTCACCACTGAGGTCACCAGGATCGTGATTTACATTAATAAAAATTTTTGTAACGAAGTGAATGCTATGTGTTGAGACAATTTCCTTATTTGATTATTCTGTGAACTGCTTATTTGTAATCTGTGCGACTTGAATTTCTATCCACATTCTCTGTTATGCTGGATTCAGTGATCTGTAAATTTTATCTGCAAGTTATTTGCGGAAAATAATTTTCGGATTCGGTGGACTGATATATTAAAACTCGCAGACTGACTGTATTTGCAGGCCTCATTTTTTATAAAGAGACATTCATTCTTATCTTTATGCAGGAAATACACCAAAAGCTGAAGTTCCTGCGGCCTGTGAAAATGGTATCCGCGCGAACTGACGCCACTACTGCATTTCATGCTGCTGATCACAAGAAATGTAAGTTATAAGAGGTGTATTTGAATGAATTTGTTGGAACCCCACCTATTTTAGGGTTTATTTGGGCTATGTTCACTATTAGGATTGCATAGATTGACCCACAATGTATTGCCTAGGGTCATAGGTCTTTATTAGATCTTAGGGTATGTCAATAAATCAGTATAATTGGACCAATCGCTCAAAAGACTTAGAAGACTGAAGATTTCAGAACAAGATAAATTTTTCTATGTTGAAGAAGTCGTTCGATGAAATCTAAATGGAGTTCGACGATCTTCGTTCTCAGTCCGACAATCTCAAAGTTTCTTCTCTGAAGTTGAGATCGACGAAAGTTTAACTGAGTTCAACGAACTCTGATCTCCCATTAGTTGTTGAGTTTGACGAACAACTATCTCAGTTCGACGAACTTGGAGCCCAGAATGGACAGCATTAACTCAGTTCAATGTTCTTGGGGCTCAGCTCGACGAAAGAGAGGATTGAGTTCGACGATCTTGGATCTCTGATCGACGAAATCTATCAGCTCATTATTTCTATTCTCTGTAGTTAATTTCCGGATTGACCAGGGCTTATAATTTATATTATTGCCTATATTTCCCTGAGTAATTAAATGCATATATTCTTATAAATATAGTCGTTCATTGGCAGCATTAATTACTGGATTTCATAGAGTTAATAACCGGCTTAATAACTAGGATAGTTAAGTAATCTATTTATTACCCTTCTAGCCGTTTGTCCAAGTTCCAAGATTTTAATAGTCAATCAAGGAGTAGAATTCAAATTCAGAGACAGAATTTTTGCATGAAATATAAAAGAGTTTTTAAGAAGATTGAAGATAATAAGTTGTAGAATTGACAAAGGGTTACAGGCAGACAGAGAAAGATATTCAGTCTGCATACTCATACAGTCTTCATCATATACAACTCTTCTCCTAGCTTTCAAGAGACATAAAAAAACAATCAGTCTAAAAGCTTCTGGAGATCATCAAAGAAGATCTACACCCTGCAAAGCTTCCAGCAAATTTCTGAACAATAATCATCTCAGGGGGAGCTTTGACAACATCAAGTAATCCACTAATGTCTTCTCAGTTATTTGAGAAAGAGAAGACAATATTACATTTTTCACCCCACTGTACACACGGTTTCAACTCCCTTCAAAACTTAACCACCTGGTTCTTAAGTCTCCTTATCAAAAGACTTAGCTTGGTTTTTGGGCACCTGCTCAAAAGCATAAAGGATTGTGAGATCTCCCTTCAAATAGATCTTGTGGTGACAGGGCACCTAAACAAAAACTGTTGGTGACAGGGAACCTGATCAAAAACCTATAGTGGATTCCTACCAGGAAGGTAGAAGAGTGGATGGACCCAAGTTTAGGGGAACCACTATAAATTTCTTGTGTCGTCTGGTTGCTTGTTGTTTTCTTATTGCAGTGTACTATAAGCTGCTTTAGTGAGCTTTTTATTCCTGCACTCTCTTAACATATATATATCACTATTTTAATTCCGCTATAAAAACCAATTAAGTTTTTAAAATACTCTATTCACCCCCCTAGAGTTAAATAGATCTATCCCCTCAGGTGGTAAAGCTTTTACCATCCTTCAATTGGTATCAGAGGGTTGTTTTTTGGTTTCACAGACTTACATCTAAACCAAGATCCTTTGATAAATCTTTTTCTCTCTAGCCTCTTTTTTACAGCATGGCACCGAATAAGGAATATTCTAGCACCAGACCTCAAGTGTGCAACTTGAATAAATTTGCACTTTGGAAGGCAAGAATCAAACTCTACATGAACTCTATTGTTGAAGACATTTTCAACTTTATTTTGACAGGTCCCCCTCAACCTACAGCAACTACTACAACTACCAATACACATAAAGTTCCACCACCTAATTATACTGATGCACAAAAGAAAGCCAAGTTGGTTGATGCTAAATCAATGAATATTCTGGCACAGACTATGTCAGATGACATCTTTCAAAAGGTGGATGAGTGCACCTCTGTAAAGGCCATTTAGGACTCACTGAACCAAATAGTTGCTGGCTCAGCAGATGAAAGAAAAGATAGGAGATCCCTCCTCATATCACTATATGAGAATTTCAAGAAGGAGGAATCAGAGACTATTACTG